>OY757908.1:55474322-56074322 GCA_963585895.1 Sepioteuthis lessoniana
TTTGATTCTCATTCAGCGCTCCATTCTTCTGGCCTTGTGCCCCAACTAAGCTAAAATTAGTTAATAACTG
Organism: Sepioteuthis lessoniana; assembly: GCA_963585895.1. NCBI lineage: Eukaryota > Metazoa > Mollusca > Cephalopoda > Myopsida > Loliginidae > Sepioteuthis > Sepioteuthis lessoniana. The sequence goes on from OY757908.1 coordinate 55,474,393, forward strand.
TATACTACTTTGGGGCAACTTAAGTGCTGTAATGGTTCGCATGCTAGATTAGCTAATTATTGGTTGTAAGTTCGATTCTAACTGGGTGCCACATACTTCTGGCATTGTGCCACAACTAAGCTTAGCATAGTTAATAGCTATTTAGGGCTCTCAAAAAAAGATCGACGCTTATTAAATGAATTTCTTTTGTTTTTGTCTTTATAAACTGATCTTCGAGCCCGATAGACTAAAATTAAATTACATGTTACAAAAAAAAAAAAAAAAAAAAACTAAATTAGACCCCACCCTACTCAAAAGAAAAGAAAAACGAACTAATTCCCAAAAGATCTTCTGGTTCTTTATTGTTCGTCTGTGTATTTGAATGAGAGTTGTGAAATTGTCTTTTTTTGAATTTCATTTCCTCGTCACGCCCACCGGAAGTAGCATATATAAATGGAATGGCCAGCTTCATTTGTAACACATTGATCTTACCGTGCTGGAGTGGAGACACTTAGAATGATAAACACCCATAATTCGTGATATGATTATAATTACATAGTGAACGACAAAAATGTCTTTGGGAAAGATTTGACCAAACCAACGTCCACACTTAGACATTCGTGTGCACGTCGATCAACAAATAATATTAAGGAATGGACCCGAAGATATAATTATCAAAAAACAACCACATCAACGGCAACAATAGTCCTGGAGACCTAAGGTGACTTGCTGTCACTCAGACTTTAGTGGCCAATTAAAGCGAAAAATTCAAGGAGCAAGAGTCAGAATTGAAACCATTCAAAATACAGCACTTCTATAATCACTCAAAATACAGCACTTCAAAAATCGGCTTGGATACTGAGAAGAGTCCTGGAGACTTGCTGTCACTCAGACTACAGTAAAAAGCCATTAGTAAGAGCTGGTGTGAAAAACTTACAAGAAGTAAAATAATAATACGAACAATCCGATTGTTGTTGGTGTGTTTGTAACAGTCCCGAAATTCGTGGAAAAGTGTTAAGAAGAATTGGAGACCAGAGGGAGAATCCTGACCACCCAAACCACAATACTGTTAAGATCAGCTAAAGCCCTGGAGACCTGATGAGATTCGTTGTCGCTCGGACTTCAGTAAAAAGACCACCAGTTAAAACTCGCGTGAAAAACTCGCAAGAAGTATAATAATAATAATAATAATAATAATAATAATAATAATAATAATACAAACTGCAGCATTGGTAAGACCGGCCGGAATACTGAGAAGAGTCCAGGAGACTTGAGGATACTTGCTGTCACTCAGAATCCAGTGAAAGACCTTCAGCTAACGCTCGTATGAAAAAGTCACAAAGAGTAAAATAATAATAATAATAATCCCGGCAAATTACGACACAGAAATAAGTCTGAAGAAGCTTGCGTATCTCTTGAAACCCAATCTGAATTCTAAATCCCCCTAAGAAATGAAACAAGTGAAATCACTGAAGAAATCTTTTGAACAAAGCACCTCGTATTCATGATTACTTCGACTGAATCATCCCAAGTCCTTTTCGAGAAGACAACTAAAAAGCCTGAAAGAAAAAAAACGAAAAAAAAAACAAAAAAAACAAACAATAAAAAACACGAAGATTGGGAGAAGTTTTATTTTTTTTTAAAATAGAACACTGTTGCTGTGATACCCAATTAAAACCAATATTTCTTTGCCAAGAATCGGAGAAAAAAGATTTTATCTCGAGGAACGCTTTTTGAGGATTTTCTTTTTTTTTTTTTTTGAGATTTTTAATTTACCCAGTGGTAGAAGATTATTATTTCACCGCTACTGTTCAACCCAGTCCCTAAAAAAAATTTAAAAAAAAAAAAAAAAGCTTATATTCAAACGCAAGCTTGTTGTTTATTGAACAGACAGATACTGTTTTCAAAAACTTTATCTTTCGAGCTTTACATTTGAAAATTAAAGGATTTACACATTAAAAAGATTTACACTTGAAAATTAAAGGCTTTTCATTCGAAAAGGCTTTACGCTTGAAGATTACAGGCTTTACACTTGTAAATCAAAAGCTTTATATTTGAAAATAAAAGGCTTTACATTTGAAAAGGATTTACACCAGAAGATTAAAGGCTTTACACCTGAAAATTAAAGGCTTAACACCTGAAAATTAAAGGCTTTACATCTGAAAATTAAAGGCTTTACACATGAAAATTTAAAGGCTTTATTTTTAAAAAGGATTTACACTTGAAGATTAAAGGATTTACACTTGAAAAATAAAGGTGTTACGTTTGAAAAGGATTTACACTTGAAGATAAAGGGATTTACATTTGAAAGTTATAGACTTCGCGTTTGAAAAGGATTTACACATGAAAATCAAAGGCTTTACCTTTGTAAAATAAAGATTTTGCAAGGAGTAAAAAAGATCTCAACAATCCCTGGGCACCAACAAGACTTGAAAAATCCTTTTATCGTTGCTATTTTTATTTATTTATTTATTTATCTTCTGTTAGACAATATCTGATTCTGTTAACGCGTTTTTATACCCCGCTTCCCAAAGAAAAATCCTTTTTTTTGGGACATCACAAATTACTGTTTTCAAACGAATAAACTCACTGTACAACTATTTTTACCAAAAGAAACAAAAGAAAACGATTTTGCTCGCCAAGATATTCTGCACATTTTCTTCATATCATCATATATATATATATATATATATATATATATATATATATATATATATTCGTTATTCTTAATTAGAGCCGAAAGTAAATGAAGAAATGCTACTGGTCCTATCGTTATTTGAAATTCAGATCTTATCAAATCCTTGTGCATCTTTAAGAATTGTTTTTACTCTCTTGTGTATACTTGATTTCGCAGTCTGGAAACAGTATTTAATCATATTTAGAGAATATATAAAACAAAACACTTTACAGTGAGGTAGTGCTTAACCAGATAGCCGAACAAGTCATTACAACTCTGAAGTGAGCAAGATCCTCATTAGGTGCCTCCTACTTGTGTCCTTATACCAGACCAAGTTCTACATAGCAAATACCTACGAGCTCTTTACCGTGGGATTAATGGTTAGTTTGTCTTGCTAACCACCATTGCAACTGTGTAACAAGGTCGATCTCCATTTGGGCGATCTATAATAGTGACCTTGTGGCAACGTTAAAAAATAACTATAATACATTGAATATATGTATATATGCACATACCGACATGCACGTATATTTGCTGTCGTTATTTAAATGATAAAACTAAAACCACTTAACTGATTTCAGACCAAATATTCCTAAATAAAATTTTGACTATTTGTAGCAAAGATAACACACATACATTGACTATATTATATATGTGCTATATATATGTATGTATATTTGTATGAACATATGCACTTGCTAGACGTATGCACAACATACACACACACGGGCAACTTAGAGTTGATGGTTGGTAAGTCTTGACAACCATTACAATTGTGCAACAAAATTGATCTTCATTAGGTGCTACATTTTCATGATTTTGTACTCCATTTTTATAAAGTTACCTATGTCATAGAATACATTAAATCTATTTATCTATCTATCTATCAAAATATGCTCGAGCTCTGCACACAGACAACACACAGACGGACACATACGCGCATATATCAAATTTACGAACAGGCATTGTATTAAATCCGTACAAAAGCCTCATTCATTTGAATATATATATATATATATATATATATATATACAAATAAAAACGCACTGATTTAAATAACTTTGCTTACCGTACTCAATAACTTTGCCAAATTTAGAACTGTACAATCGATAACATTAGTAGTACCATTACAAGAATTATTAAGTCTTCCTAAATTTCTGTATGACGCTTTTTGGATGAGCTAATAAGGTACACAGACTCGTTTTAACAAAAGCTAGGCGTCATCTCCTATTTCCCTCCCCTTTTTTATTTTGTAAAAGCAAAAAACCACACCATGATCCCAAATCGTATTAGAACTTCAGTCTGTGTGTCCCCGGCCCCGAACAACCTGCAAAAACGCGATGAGGTCTGCATGGACCTAACGACAGCCAAACGCTTTAAGGAGGGCATGGAATTTGGTTCCAAATTCGTGCCAGTATTTTACCGAGGTTCGGTGACGTGTTACAACGGCTGTGGCCGACGCCGGTATCTCAGTTCCGTCCGCTGCGAACCGAGAGTAACGCCGACCATGTACCATGAGAGCATTGTTATCTACCCGGAGAGCCGCTCCACAACATTCATCTCCAGCGTCGACTATCGCATTGATGAGTGCCGACGTTGGTTCAAGACCACTGTTGAATTCAAGGCCAAGACATATACCACCACAAAGATACAGTCGACCCCAACGGCAAATAAACCGATGGTCAGGAGCACTCCGGTAAAATACAAATAATACATAGACACACAGACACACAGACACACACACATATATATATATATATATATATATATATATATATATATATGAACATAGAAAAAAAGAACAAAATAATCCAAATTTGATGAATTTATTATGAAAGTTAACGTTAACGTTTCTGTTTTAATAACCTTCAGGACTTTAAAGTCATGAAAAATGTTGTTTAAACAGCGATGGTTATTTGTTGAAATAACTGGAGAAAAGAATTTGTCTTTCTTTATATACTCTTTCTTTTCTCCTGTAATTTCAACAAACATCCATCGCTGTTTAAATTATATTTTTCCTGATTTTAGAGTCCTGAAGAAGGTTATAAAAACCGAAATGTTTAACGTTGACTTTCATAATAAATTCATCAAATTTGGATAATTTTTTTTTTTTTACCTTCTTCATACTGATTTAATTTACATATTTATTTATATATATATATATATATATATATATATATATATATGTGTGTGTGTGTGTGTGTGTGTGTATAATTAAATGGTATAGACATCTTTTGTCTACATATTTTCGTTTTGATTCTTTCTAGTCGTCGTATGGATGTTATAATATCCGGCCGGAATTGGCTAATAAACCTTCTGTAATTAATTGATTCCCAAGTACTTTCGGGCGCATCTTTGGCCATCATTAGGAGGTGTGTATATTGCAAAAGCAGCACAACTTAACTAAACGCTTAAGTCTTACAAATTGGTAATGTACTTATAAAGGTTGTATCATTTTTGCAATATATACCCCCCCACACACACACGATGATGGCGCAAGATGGACCCGAAAGTACTTGAAAACCAATAAATGACGGAAGGTTTATAAGCCAATTCCGGCCGGATAACATAACATCCATACGGCGACTTGAAAGGATCAAAGCAAAAAATATGTAGCCAAAAGATGTCTATATTGTTTAATCAAATATGTCTCTATGAAGAAATGTTACCCAAATACACTCTCTCTCGCTCTCTCTCTCTCTCTCTCTCTCTCTCTCTCTCACACACACACACACACATGCATACACACACATATATATATATATATATATATATATATATATATATATATATATATAGGCAGTTGTCCATCATTTAAAAAGATTTGATTAAATGATAAAGACACATTTTGTCTATGTAATTTTATTAGGATCCTTTCCAGTTTCCTGACAAGTGTTTTAATTTTGAGTTGGAGTTAGTAGATAAATTCACCGAAATTTTCCCGGGAGCTTTCGGACCCTTCATAGGCCATCATCTGAGGGAGGGGTCGACAAATATAAAGAAAAGTTTTTTTTAAACCATATTTTTTAGATTGTTGAAACATTTTTATATTTGGATACATAAAAATACCGTTGGGTTATACTGAGATAGTAAGAAGAAGGTTAACATTGATAAATTTTAGAACTCTAATTACATCATACAAATTTAAAACAAAATGCCATCAACAGAAAGAGAATGTTTATCTTTTTTTCATTTCGTTTTATGACTCACAAAAAAACTAAAGGCATTTCAAAATATTGTCACCAATCACAAAATTCTCTTAATTATAGGCTTTTTTTATTTTTATGTGTCCGGCTTCAAGGATTTGTAGTCATCGCTTATAAATTTCATGTAATATTTTCCATAAGGATTTTTCGAAATTTGGATTTGGGGAAGGAGTGAATTTTAAGATGTAGGGCTATAGAACTTGAGTCATTAAGGTGCATTGTTATATATATATATATATATATATATATATACTAACTTACTGAATAATAGCACTCAATATTTAGTTGTTTTTTTTGTTTTGTTTTTTGTTTTTTTTCACTGCTACTTTATCCCATGCTTTATATATATATATATATATATATATATATATATGAATATTTTTTTTAAACATATTTCTTGATTATAAACTTAGGTGTTTTTTTGTTGTTGTTTTTTTATACAAATTTTCCGTCCTGTGAGAGTTTTTTTTTTTTTTTTTTAATATAAAAATAAGTTTTCTCCATGCTTTGTTAATCGGGAGTAGGTACCCTGATGAGCCGCTTAGGCGAAACTGTAGTGGGTTAGTTCCTGACTCACGAAATAATTTTTGTAACTATATATATATATATATATATATGGTGTGTATATATATATATATATATAGTTACAAAAATTATTTCGTGAGTCAGGAACTAATCCACTACATATATTATATATATATATATATATATATGGTGTTGAGCTCTCGAAGAAAGGAATTAACGGTTTCCACTCGCGTAATGCTAAGCTCTTCAAATGAATTGAGTTCTCGGAAGCCGTTAGGCGGATATATGTAGACAAAACAAAAAGTGATACATATGTGTTTAAAATCCCATCGTTTACGATGAGTTTCCTCGTGGCTGTGCTGTAAAATTTCCGGCTGGCATAAAAGTCAGCTTTGTTTCGATCCCAGTTTCGCCACACTGAAGAATTGTGATACAGCAAAACAGTCTGTGGATGACAGTATATAATGGGTGCCACCTCGAATTCGAGTATGACTACCACCGGACACCATTTTACACGAAATCAGGCAATGACTCTGTTTGAAGTTTTTTTTATAGTAATATAAAACGGTGAATCAGTTCCATTCAGTAATCTTCCCTTGTATATATACAAAAAGAAGAGGAAGCGTACATTCTTGAAGCCCTAGGTTTTATACCAGAGTGTCCTTCACCGAGATGGATGCTTTACCAAAAACTAGAGTCCATCACTCCTAGTTTTATTTTTTTAGATTTGGGGATTCATTATACCCAGTGGTCAAATGGCCAAACGAAACTTCAGTGCCTTTCTAGTACTTCGGTTTCTGTTTCTTTGTTTGACGGCATATCAACTTTCGTGGGTTACTCATATTTACGAACCCCTCCGCTCGGGCAGGATATGACACAAGGTCAATTTTTAAGCGGAGTTTAACTGGTTTGAATTCAGAGTTTTCCTTCTCCTAGACTAGTTGCCTAACCAAGGCTGAAGAACCTAGTCTGTCCTACTATTTACCCATAGCTGGAGGGATAATAATTGTATTCATACCTTTCCCAAGGGTATTAGTGCTATGTGAAATGCAATCAGTTTCGTCCAGGATTTGAACTCGTGTCGCCGTGTCCATTTCCAACGACGATAACAATTACACCACGGGCACCTCCTTTCGTGGATTACTAAATGCAAAAGCCATCCTTGTAGAAGGACAGTTATGGTACTATTAAACCCATACCTGGGTAGGGTTATAAGAGGGTATTAGTCCGAAAGTGAACTTAATGACATGACTGGAATTCGAACTCGCTGGCAATGATGCTGCAGTCCAGCACTTTAGCCTCTACGCTACGGAGATTCCTTCGATAGTTCTTCTCAGTATATATATATCATCATCATCATCATGTCATGCTGGTAGCACGGATATCCCTGACCCTCTCTAGCCACTTTTCCCTATCGTTCATCGCCTCAGGCAGATCTTCTGGACAACATCCCGTATCCTCACATAGTTGCTGAATGTATGTTCGTGCCGGTCGTCCTGCTTTTGCACGGCCATGTGTGGGGGTCCATAAGAGTATATCACTTATGAGTTTGTCCCTGCTTCCCCAGCAGTGTCCTGCATGCCTGGTTCGTCTAACTTGAATAGTTTTCGTGATAGGAGGCAGGTGGCCGTACAGTTGGTGTCTTGTCGGTTGTTGCTGCCAGGACTTGTTCAAGATTGCTCGCAGCATTCTTGTGTAATTGCCGTCTAGCTTCTTCTCCGGCCGTTTTGTTAGAGTCTATGTAGTGCATCCATAAGTAAAAAATTGGTAACCGTAGTCGACTCGAAGGCTCCCTTTTCAACAGCTACTACACCGAGGCGAAAGGAAGGACGCAACCCTTTTACCTGAATTGCTCCACTTTACCCTTGATCCGTACCTTGTAATGATGCGTGTTATGTAAGGAGGTATCATGTACTATTTTTTGAGCCTTTGGCATGACCCGATCTGTCATTGAACCCCGGTCTACAGGGACATTAGTGAACACTCTACCCACTAGGCCAATGGACCGGTGTTTACAATTATTAACTTTCCTAGTATAATTTGTGTAACTTTCCTAGTATAATTTGTGTAACTTTCCTAGTATAATTTGAGAATTCAAAAAAGCCTATACCACTAAATCAGTGTAATTTCTATTTGCATTATTAGATTATGGGATTATGGCAGTTAAGAAAATGAAACTGCCTGATGATTGTTGTTTTGTAAAAAACTCCATGAAACCCAGAGGTCACAGTCTAAATTCCATGAATCAAATATATATATCTAATATATATTTATTTATTTATTATTATTATTATTATTATTACTATATAATAGCCCTATCCTAGATATTGAGCACTCTCCATATTATATTGCACTTGGTTCGACACAAACCCACAAAGTGATTTAGGGATAACCAACACTGCTATAATATATATATATATATATATATATATATATATATATATATATATATATATATATAATCACTTACATATACCCATCATTTACAATTTATATATAAATGTTATCACCAACCACGAGTAGGATGTGACACAATGTCATTTTAACGGAGTTTAACAGATTTGAATTCAGTGTTTTTCTTCTCCCAAACTAGTTGCCATACCAAGGTTAAAGAAACCAGTCTGCTTACTATTTACCCATAGTTGGTGGGAGAATAGTTGGATTCATACCTTCCTTAATAGTATTAGAGTTATGTAAAATCTAAACTGCTTCGTCCAAGATTCGAACGCGGATTTCCGCGTCCATTTCACACACACACACACACACATATATATATATATATATATATATATATATATATATATATATGTATATATATATATATATATATATATATATATATATATATATATATATATATATATATTACGAGATACAATCGTTTAGATATCGTTTGAAAAGAACTCGTTCTGTTTTGATGTAGTACGATGTATAAATTCATTATCTCGAGAAAGGAATCATAAGATGGCCTATCCGTAGAATAGGCTAATTCTTTATCAGAAGCTTCCTATTTTTATTTGCCTTATGCAAGCAACAAACTATTACACATTATTTTAAAGGATATGCAGTGGATACAACACAAATTTGCGCTTTGTCCTTAACAATGTTAAAATAAAGCATGCAATGTATATTTGAGTGATTTCTTTCCAGTTGAACAATTTTTTAAGCACCAACTTCATCTTCACTAAACAATGCACATATTCTATAGGCTGCTTTTGCTATTTTTGTTCCAAGATTAAAATTTGTACTATAAACAAGCTCGCACGATTTCATTAGTTGCTCCTGGATGTATACTCACCTAAATGTTATCTACTTAGAAATTACGTGGGTAGGTTTCAAGATGCTGTTAGCGTTCACTAACTGTTGCCAATAAAAAGTTTATATTTTCTATATCTAAAATTCAATAAAAAAAAAACCCAAAATACTAAAAAAAAACCTTACTAATATTTCGGTTACTTGATATATATATATATATATATATATATATATATATATATATATATATATATATAAACATGTATAGAGATATGAAAATAATACACTTTTATATTCAATGATTGGGGGGGTTGTTGTTTTTTTGTTTAATGGCATATCAACCTTCGTATGTTATTTAATGCCAAAGGCCATCCTTGTAGAAGGACAACATTGATACTATTCAACCCAGAATTAAGTGGGGTGCATTAGAGGGTTCATGCCTTTGCCAAGAGTACTAGTCCGAAAGTGAAAGTTGAGTTCGAACTCACTTATTTCGAGGTTGCAGCCCAGCACTTCAGCCACTACAGCAGGGGGGTACTATCTTTTCCACTCAATGGTTCGGCTTTGTTGTTTTTTTTTTTTTAAATATAAATTTTTTAAACTCCGATATTTCGTTGATTTTATTCATTTTTGTCCGTAACGGGATGTAAATGTTATTTTGCTGATAACACTCATGAAAATTGACTATTTGCAAAAAAATATTCAAGAAAATATCGTTCCTTCGGCTTTTCGAAATGCAGCAGTGTAATTTTCATTAAACATTTCATGGATATTTAATACATTAAATCCATTCTGATGTGACTGTTTTTGGTTTTTCTGGGTTTTTTTTTTTTTTCTTTTTTGTAGATTTCATGTTCATCTCAATACGAATATTTAAAAAATCATCCAAAAAACTGTAAACAAACTTTTATTTGTTTATATCTTTTAAATAAAGCATTCTTAACCATTAATTTTGCCTTGTTTGTTTGTTTGTTTTTTTGTTTTTGCTTTTTTGTTTGTTTGTTTTTCTTTTTTTTTTTTTCATCATAAATTTTAGTTAGTTGGAGTAAAAATGTCTGAATACTAATAATTATATGGTTTCGGGTATTCCTATCTAATATCTATAATTGTTTGATTTCAAGTATTCCTATCTAATACTAATAATTATATGGTTTCGGGTATTCCTATCTAATATCTATAATTGTTTGATTTCAAGTATTCCTATCTAATACTAATAATTATATGGTTTCAAATATTCCTACTAAATAGTAATAATTATATGGTTTCAAATATTCCCATCTTATAGTAATAAGTATATGGTTTAAAATATTCCTATGCAACACTAATAATTATATGGTTTCAAGTATTCCAAACAAATACTAATAATTATATGGTTTCAATTATTATCCTTTGTTTGCACACAGTTATATGATATTGAATATTCATATCTAATACAAATAATTTACCCACACTTGTATGGTTTCGTGCGTTGGGGAAATAAACATCGTGGTCTACCTTTTTGGTCTTGTGACATTTCGAGAAGCGTGTTCTACATCTCTTTGGTTCGTAAACACCGGCCAGAAATAATCTGCTTTTCGTCTCTGCTTTTATGACCAGCAAATGCGGGCAAAATTGTCCCTCGTGAACCATTTCCCTACACCAGAAGAATGTAAGTTTTTAACCGCCGCTATCGGCCTGTTGGTTCTGTGGGAACTTTTTTATACTTTGGGATAGTACGTAATGTTTTTTAATTATGTGTACTATGCATGTCATGTTTCTTAATTATGTATACTAGGTATATATATATAAAATGTATGTCGCTGTAGTCTAAACGGAATTTGTTTTTCCTTACCGAAATATTCTGTGATAGTTTATTCTTTGATAGACTAATGCATAATAGGAATAGGATGGTGATAGTCTCAATGAATACCACACATATCTTCTGTAAATTCCTACACGTGTATTCTAATATAATACTAATGATTATATCGTTTCAATTATTTGTATTCACAGTCCACGACAACATTGAGGCCGTTTTTCTTTACTCAATGCTTTGATATTATTAGGAGATAAATATAGCTTTGACGACTAGAAAAAATAATAGTTTCATTTTTAGACGCAAAAAAAAAAAAGATTTCAACAAGCCCTATTCGATGATATAATGGGTTGAAACTAACATTAAAATCTTATAAAGTAAAAGACAAAATAAAAAGGGGGTGTCCTTGTGGTGTAATGGTTAAAGCGATGGACTGGGGAATCGTAGTACGCGAGTTCGTACTCTAGTCGCGCTATTACGTTCACTTTCGGGCAAATGCCCTTGGGAAAGGCATGAGCCCCCTTATCCTCCCAGCTATGAGTTAAATAGTACAACTACTGTTCTTCTAGGAGAATGGCTTTGGCATTAAATAACCTAAAAAGAGTTGATATGCCATTAAACAAAGAAACCAAACCAAACCAACTATTTCCCAGCTATGGGTTAAATAGTACCACTACCGTTATTCTTGGGGAATGGTTTTGGCATTAAATAACCTACAAAGGTTGATATGCCATTAAATAAAGAAACCAAACAAAATAAAAAGTAAAGTTGGTGACTGCAGTTGTGGGTAACCGAAGGCTCCCTTTTCAATAGTTATAACACCGAGGTGTTGGGGAGGGCACTACTCCTTCCCTTAATTGCTCCACTACCCTTGATCCTTACCTTATAGTGCTGATTGCTAAGCAAGGCGGCATTATGTACCATTTTTGAGTCTTTGGTATGACTTGACCTGGGATTGAAACCTAGTCTCCCTGACCTTTGACGAATACTCTAGTCATTAGGCCAATGGCCGCGAAAGTAGTCGAGGGCGACCCGAAGGCTCACTTTTCAATAGCTACAACACCAAGGTGTAGAAGAGGGCGCTACTCCTTTCCCTGGATTGCTTCACTTTACCCTTGATCTGTACCTTATAATGCTGAGTGTTAAGCAAGGAGGCATCAAGTACCATTTTTTGAGTCTTTGGTATGAATCGACCTGGTCTCCCGGGCTATTAACGAACACTCTACTCCATGTGCCGGTCCAGATATGTATATATTGTCATCCTCAGACTGACTCTTTCGTTGTATCACAACTTTTCAGTGTGGCTAGACACGCGAGATGCTTCAAACTGGGATCGAAACCTGGCTGATTTAACGTCAGTCGGATATCTTACCCTAAGGCTATAGTCAATCTTAATAGCTTCAATTAAAAACAGACATTAAAAACAGTTTTAAGTAACTAATAACAATCCTTAGTAACCAATTATAGCTTCAAGTAACTATTCTTAATACAAATATTTAACAGCTATATAGTATGAAACCTCTCCACCAAATACAGTTTTATTTGTTTGTCCAGTCACCTGGGGCTGTAGAATACCCCACCAACGAGTGTCCTGGATATGACACTAAACAATCTGATGGTGAGGTTCCAGCAGTGCTGGAGCTTTGGAGAATGTGGAGTATCCCTTTATTGCCATCGGTCCCAGGTGCACTCTGACCCGGAGTGGTAGCACCTGATAGGGCCCTATCTATGGGTTAAATAGAACTAACAGCATACTTATGCTAAAATGAATTGTTTGAGTAAACTGAATAGCTTGAAATAGAAATGATTTTGACAATTAAACCGTACTTACATTTAAACTGCGTGCTTATGCTTAACTGAATTATTTGAAATGGAACTGTTTTTCGACATTAAAACTGTATTTACACTTAACTGAATTGTTACATATAACTGCTTGAATAGTTTGAAATAGAAATGTTTTTGACAATTAAACTATGTACTCATGCTAAACTGAATTGTTTTAAATAGAACAGATTATTTACATAAAAATGGATTTGGCGTTAAATAACCTAAAAAGGTTGATATGCCATAAAACCCAACGAACCAAACCAAACCAGTTCTATTAGTTTATAATTGAATGATTGGAAAAAAAAGGGACATTTTAACAAAAAAACTTTTCTATGATTAGATATCCATAGAAATCGGCTATGAAAGTAAAATTGGTGTCGAGTTGATTCGGCTGCCGGGAGCCGAGTCATGGGTATTTTGGGGGTCTCCTCAACTTGGAAAATTTTTTGTTCTTACACACACACTGCAGTTATCTCCCGTGACTTTCACCCTTTCAAAATCAAATCAAACCGAAACAAGTAAGCAGTACATTAATTGTTACATCACCCCTTCAATTCTTCGACGATACCAACTCCTCTCTTTGTCGTCGTTTCTCGTTGTTGCTATCTTGTTCTCTCGCCGAGTCGTCGCCACCAACTTGTTCGCTGTTTCAACACTGTTTCACATTTCTATGTGCGTAATATAATTAAGAATGAGAATTAATTGCATTAGTTGATTATTTTATTTGTAGTACTAAATTATGAGTTAGTGAAAAAGAAATTTTGAGTTGAAGTGTTAGTCGTATTCGAGAAAGGTCAAACGGTGCATGTGTCGCACTAAAAGGCAGGATATAAAATTGACAGGGTGTTTTGAAATCCTCGGCTGATAGGATGTTTAAAATAAGCCTTTTCAATGCAATGACAGCAGATTTAGCTGACGTGTTATGGAAAGGTTTTAGTAATTACGTAAGCAGTAATTAAGAGAAATATTAGAAGAAATAAAAAGATTTCGAAGATCAGTTAGACAGTTCAGAGAGTCGGAAGTTGAGGGTCACAGTGGGTCGGACAAGCAAAGCTTTTAATTGTCTCTAACTGCCAATTAGATTTACTTGACACCTTAACCGTTGGTTTGGTTTGGTTTTATGGCACATCAACCATAGCAGGTTATTTAATGCCAAATCCATTCTTATACATATAAACAATTTGGCTTCGTTTGGTTTTATGGCACATCAACCATTGTAGGTTATTTAATGCCAAATTTATTTTTATACATATTAACAGTACTATTTAAAACAATTGAGTTTAGTATAAGTATAGTTTTTTTTTTTTGTTGTTTACACACAGTTAAATGTCAAAAACAGTTCTATTTAAAACAATTCAGTTTTGTATAAGTACACGGGTTCAATGTCAAAAAACAGTTCTATTTCAAACAATTCAGTTTAGCATACAAAAACAGTTCTATTTAAAACAATTCAGTTTCCATAAGTACACACTTTAAAAGTCAAAAACAATTCTATTTCAAACAATTCAGTTTTGCATAAGTACATGGATTCAATGTAAAAAAAAACAGTTCAGTTTAGTATAAGTACGCAGTTTAGTTCTATTTGACCCATTGATAGGACCCTATTAGGTAGTACCACTCAAGGCCAGGGTGAACTTGGGAGCGATAGCAATGAAGAGGTACCCCGCATTCTCCAAAGCTCCATCATTACTGAAGCCTCACTATCAGATTGTTTTGTGTCATATACCAGGACACTCATTGGGGGTTTCTTACGCCTCTGCAGAGAAGCAGTCGGTGAATTCTACAGCCCCTGACGACTGAGCTCTTTTAACGGTTAGAATCTTTTAAAACTTATCGACACTATAGATAATAGAGACTGCTCGTTTATAATTTGACATGATGTTGTATTGCTACAAAGTGAAAGAGATTCAGAAATGGTTAGATAATTCCCTCTTATTTTCTTTTTCTTTTTTCTTTTTTTTTTTTTTTTTTTTTTTCGAAATGAATATATTGTTAATCTTTAAACGCCTTTTCTTTTTCTGTTGAATGGAATTTCTCTTCCTGAAAATAAAGACGAAAAAAAAAAAACGCATCAAACATTCAACATAGAATTTCAATTTGTTTCTAAATACGCCGTTAAAATTTCAGATCATTTCTACGGGAATTGGTCAAGTTATAAGATTATGAAATGATGTCAATTTTTCTGAAACACACATTATATCATCATTCATCATCGAGTCGCGTTGCAAGCACGAATTTACCCGACTCTGTTTTTCTCCCCCTATCTGTCCCTATCATCCATCACTTCCGGTTGGTCTTCAAAACTACATCCTGTGTCTGCACAGAGCTGTTGTAGGTAACTTCTTGCTGGTCGGCCAACTCTTGCACGTTCATTTGTAGGGGTCGATAGAAGAATATAACTTATGAGTTCGTCCTTGCTTCCTCACTAGTATCCCGCTTATCTTGTTCGTCTAACTTGTTTGGTTTTTGAGATGGGAGGTAAGTAGCCATACAGTTGTTGCTTTGTCGGATGTTGCTTCCTGGTTTTGTTTAAAATAGCTCGTAACATTCTCTTGTAGTTCTTATCAAGCTTTTTCTCCAAGCTTTTTGTTAGCGTCAATGTGGTGCATTCATACAGTAGTATGGACTCGGCCAAAACTTGGAAGAAACTCCTTTTTATTTTATCGGATAGATCAGACTTCCATATGATCGATAATCCATCGATAACAGTCTATGCCTTCGCTTGGCGTACATTAATATCACTGACAGTAGATGAGATATTGCTACCGAGGTATATGAACTTGCTTACTAAATTTAAAAACCTGCCACTGAGAGTCGAGATCGCTCCTTCTCGTTTAAAACACACGTACTCTGTTTTATTTGCGTTCAAGTGGAGGCTAATATCTCCAGCCGTTTGCTGTAGGCTATGCAGTAGGGGTTCTGCTTGGGCAAAAAGAGCTATATCATCTGCGTAGTCTGCGTCGGTAAAAGTTTCAGCTGGATATCGTCTGCTTCTTACCTTTTTTTTTTAGCGTAAACCCATTTTCTTTCATTAGATCTATCGACGTTTGTAGCACGTAGACTGGGCAGATTAAAATAAACACACACACCCAACACGCACACATACACTATATATATATATTGAAACGCTATCAAAAATATCAACTCTTACTGCAATGGAAAATACTATATCAAAAATCCCAAAACATATTAAACTATCTTTTAGTAACCAGATGTACAAACGTTATAAAGTGAATTAAATCGTTCAAAAAATCTAATGCGTAATAACGTCGCCTCGACTGACTCTAACCATAAACTAGAACTCATTATATATTACCCCAAATTCAATACAACCAATCTCGTCATCTATGATAACTTCTCTCGCTTGACTACTTGTTTCAGTGCGACCAAAGTAGTATTATCATCATCATGTCACGCTATCAGCACGAATCTCCCTGACACTCTCCCGCCACTTTTCTATATCGTCCATCGCTTCTGGTAGGTCTTCAAGGCTTCATCCTGTATCGGCACAAAGCTGTATATAGGTTCTAGCCGGTCGTCCTGCCTTTGCTCGTCCATGTCAGGGTTCCATAGGAATACGTCACTTGTGAGTTCTTCCCTACTTCTCCAGCAGTGCCCTGCATGTCTGGTTCGTCTAACTTGGATTATTTTCGTGATGGGTGGCAAGTGGCCGTACAACTGCTGCTTTAAGGGGTGCTGCCTACAGGACTTGTTGAATAATGCTCGCAGCATTCTTGTGTAGTTGCCGTCAAGCTTTTTCTCCATATGTTTAGTTAGCGTCCATGTAGTGCATCCATACAGTTGTATCGACACGACCACAGCTTGAAAAAAAACTGCATTTTGTTTTATCGGTTAGGTTTGACTTCCATATGACCGATAGCCTATAGGCATGGACAGCTATATGACAGCTAATGTAGTGTACCAGTTTAAATGTCCACTAGGAGAATGCTTCTCCAATAAAGTACCTACAGTGGCCTGACTACAATAACTCTCTTCCTATCCGACACTAGTTTCATCTCTCAACACCCCTTCCCCCATTCGGCTGGGGCTGTAGAATACACCGGTTGCACTTCTGCAGAGGGGTAAGACTCTCTACTCCCGACAAGTGTCCTGGATATGACATTAAACAATCTGATGCTGAGGTTCCAGTAATACAGAAGCTTTAAGGAATGCAGAGTTCCCCTTCATTGCCATTGCTCCCTGGTCCACTCTGGCCCGGGGTGGAAAGACTTGATAGAGCCCTATCTATGGTTCAAATAGAAATAAACTGTGTGCATACGCTAAACTGAATTGCTTGACTGTTTTGACATTTAAACTGCGTTGTTATGCTAAACTGAATTGCTTGAAATAGAACTGTTTTGACATTTAAACTGTGTACTTATGGTAAACTGAATTGTTTGAAATAGAACTTTGACATGTAAACTGCGTACTTATGGTAAACTGAATTATTTGAAATGGGACTGTTTTTGTATGCTAATCTGATTTGTTTAAAATTGAAATGTTTTTGACATTGAAACTGTTCTTACGTTAAAGTGAATTGTTTGAAATACAACAGTTTTGACATTTAACCGTCTGTAAACAAAAGCTATACTTATATTAAACTGAACTGTTTGAAATAGAAATATTTGATTAAATTGAATAGCTTGAAATAGAAATGTTTTTAACAATTAAACTGTGTACTTATGCTAAACTGAATTTTTAAAAATAGAACTGTTTATTTGTATAAAAATGGATTTGGCATTAAATAACCTACAAAGTTTGATATGCCATAAAACCCAAACAAACAAAGAAACAAACATCTCAACACCTCAAAGCCCATTCGTACCTCTCTTCCAAATACAGAAAAATTCTCACTGAAAACACCTTCATATTATACAAAGAAAAATCAAACAAAAACAAATTCTTGAAACTCTCTATATAAAGATTAACAAAACTTCTATAAACAAGATCAACTTCAAATATAGCAGCCGCGTTCTGTCATATCTTTAACACTTTTCCTGAAAAATTCTTCCTCTTACCTCCAATAAAAATTCTTTTCTTCCTTTAATTCTCTTCCAACTTGTTCTTCATTTTACTCTTTATATAATCGTATATGAATCGTCATTGTACTTGTCAGTTCATTGCTCGTTTCCCCGAAAAATGGGTGCGAAAATACTTGAGGAAAAATATGACACTTTCTTGAATTCATTCCATCCAGAAATCAAAAATAATCCATACGAAAAATTGAACGAATCAACGATGAAATAGGCTGAAACGTAGTGTCTAGCCTATCTAATCAAAAATGTTTAAAAGAGAAAATGCTGTCCACACACACACACACACACATACACACTTATATATATATATATATATATATATATATATATATATATATATACTGTGTTATATTGATGATAAACAGTCAAAATTTTGGTAAAAGATGTTTATTACCGAACATGTTTTGCTATATTACATAGCCTTTTCAACCACTGAAAATGCTATGTAAATATAACGAAACATGTTCGGTAAAAAATAAATCTCTCTAGTTTGTCATTAATACAACAAAACTGTTGGAAATATATATTTCCAAATCACACACACACACACATATATAACAAGAAAGAAAATCTGCTGCTTATCGATTCATAAAGTTGTGCATAAAATGTCACGTGCATTGTGCTTATTTTTTTTTTTTTTTTTTAGTTATACTTTTGAATAAGTTGTAAGTCTAATTAGGAGAAGTGGTTTGTCTTCATCCGACCGTGAAAAATGTTCATATTTTATGCTTGCTAAGATCTCTTTAAACATTTTATATATCAAACTACTCTGTTGAAATAGTCGGTTAATCTCAACATCATCTTAATTAAATATACTTTAATAAGATAAATAAACAAATAAATAAAAACGTTTTGACCAATGAGGTGTGATGTGTGTTTGCGTTCATGTGTTCTAAGGCCTTATAGAAAGAAGCAGATTTCTTTTAAAAAAAGAAATTTCAAAATAATATCAAAAAGGTTAGATTTTTTAAAAAATCAAAAAGGATAGAATAGTGATGTTAGAACATTAATTTTATAAGTCACAAAAATTCACTTTGAACTGTCCCGCAGGACATAGCGTAACGGTTATAGGCGTTGATTCTCTTAGCTTCTAAAGTGACACTCATCTGGAGGTCATCTGACAGTAGTAATTTACGAAGCTCTTTGCTTCGATGTAGCACAAGGCCAAATGAATGGGGCACCCAATGAGACTCGAACTCACTCGTGTAGGTTTGCTAGTCTAGTTTGCTAACCATTACACCACCAGAGGTGCCCAGGTCATCTGACAGTAGGCGAATAACAATACAGGAATACTTGACACTGGTACCCGGTTATGGTTAACGGAACCAGAACACGCGACCTCCATGGATTAAACAAAGGACATGGTTCGAAGTTCCGTGTAGACTCCCAAGTTCGACAAACACCAGAAGAAGCCCGGAGGACATATCGTCCGAAACGTTGTGGATGTAGCAATAGAGATGAGGACAATAGTCTGCTGCTGCTGCTGCTGCTGCTGGGAAGATCATGTGTGACTCTCCCACCAGCATCATCCTTTGCTGTACATATCTGCTTGATTCAGGACAGACCTTCAAACTCACCGAAATTACTATCCTGCAAACATCCATCACTAAAAACACCAACCGGATATAACCACGGACTTTAAAATTATTAATATATTTCTACACCTTATCTAAGAAACGTGACATATTTCTACTGATTTAGGAAAACTTTTCCACATCACAGAATAGTCATTAAAATCCTGAAATAAAGTTGAATTTTATAGTTATCTTCATCTCTTTCCTTCCTTTCTTAAATTCTGTTGCAGCTTTTCACAGATAATGGGTTTAAGAACAAAGGAGTCAGATACTTAAACCCAAATTCGACGACCAACAACGACGACAACCCACGAAGCAAGTGAAACAAATAAATAATAAGACAATAAACTTTCTTATCATCCTTAAGTAAGGTAAAGTATAATTTTAAAGTCCGTGTTCAATCGCTACTACACCGAGATGTGGGAGAGGGCATTCCCTAGATTGCTACACTCTACCCTTGATCCTTACCTTGTAATGCTGACTGTTAAGCAAGGCGGCATCAAGTACCATTTTTTGAGTCTTTGGTAAGACTCGACCTGGGATTGAAACCCAGTCCCCCGGACTATTAGCGAATATTCTACTCATTAGGCCAATGGCCCGGTATTCTATGTATGCAGGTTTTTTGCTGCCTCTTTTAGTTGACATTTTTGAGTCTCCGAAGGAGATGAGCAGTTCCGCAAAGTGCAATTTTTTGTATTTCATATAGACTGGAACTGCCAGTTATCTTGTTAATGTATTTATCTGTCTTTTTATTGATCATACCCAGGGTCCTCACTATTACTGACACGGTGGTAATTTCAAAGTGCCATACTTTCTCAATTTCTATTTCTATGTCTTTGTATTTACTTATTTTATAATATTCTGATATGTAGTGGCACGATGGTGGGCATTCGTTCAGTGGGTATGGGTGAGCGCTAATTAGAGGATTCCTTTGTGTTTTTTGGCGCGAAACCCACACAAAGAGCTTGCGTGCGAGATTTCCTACGAGACCGGAAAAAGAGGAGGAAAGGCAAGGTCCCAGAGCAGTCAACAGATAGGAGTTAGCGACAGTTAAGGAAAAGCGACGATCTGTGAGAGGTAGCTGATGAAGCGAGGAGTTGGGACTTGGGGTCCCAGAAGCCAGGTCAGCCAGTGCGAGAGGATGAGTTAGCGTTCCTGGTAACTATGTGGGAATTTCGTTCGATTACACGCTCGCGATAGCCACAGAATGCCAGAAACGTGGCAAAACTTCTCCCTTCTTACACTTAGGGCTCACCCAAGTCCGTGTTTGTTCTTCTTTCTTACACTATCGGTTATATATGTTATATCTGTTGTATATTTGTAAAACATGTGAAATGTCCTCGGCTGGAGATGAGAGGAACCACTAGACGATCGAATGGCCATGAACTCAGATAAGAAGTTGAGATATTGGAGACTGGCCGTGTCGGGCATATTGTCACATGTTATTATCTGTTGGCGGTGACACATCAGTTAGAAGTTATGTTTATTCTCTTATAGTCCTTAACCACTATATCTGGTCTATTACTCTTCATTTTTCGATCAATTTGGATAACTAGGTCTCAAATAATAATTGCTCTTTTGGTTTCCGTTATTATTGGTTCTACTTGGTTGATATTATTATTATTATTATTATTATTATTATTATTATTATTATTATTATTATTTCTCTTTAGAGAGTTTTTCACGGATGGTTCTTCACTGGAGCAAGTTTCCTCTAATTTCCAGGACTCTTCGCAGTATTCTGGCCGATCTCAGCAATGCTATAGTTTCAATGGTCTCCACTCATCCTCTTATTTCCAAGTCCTCTAGTCCCTTTACTAATTCTTCCGTGACTGTACCACGAGCACAAAGCGCGACAAGTATAATCGTCACTTACATGTTCCACAGTTTTTTCAATTCCTTAGCAAGGTCCAGGTACTTATCCTTCTTTTCACTTTCGTTCAATTTTACTCAGTGGTCAGCTGGGACAGCAAAGTCCACAGTTCTGCAAGTTCTCTTTTTTGTTGTTGTGGTTGATTATGATAAGGTTTGGTTGTCTGACCGAGATTAGGTGATCCGTTTCTATCTCAAAATCCCAGAGGAGTTTGCGTGTCAAGACAATGATACTTTAAAATTTAACCTTTATTCTATCGGTCGACAGCTATTTCGTGGTGTGGAACTTTCTTCCCGAACCAGGAATCGCCGTCTGTCTAGTAGGAAAGTGTAAAGAAATCTGACCGAGAGTTTCTTTATGGCGCCAGAAAGTCCATCTTTTTCAGGCATGCGCTGATCGCGCTTCCTGCAACTGGCTTCTTGGGAAGTTATAATTTATTGTATTTGTTTATTTTATTTTATTTTTTATTCAATCCCACAACACTCTGTTCTCTTGCAAGAGAGAGAAGGAAGAGGAGGTCAATTCCCTTACCCTTCTGTATTTGAATCAACAGGCACTAAGACTGACCGTTAAAATGTTATATGAAAGGAGGTCAGCTACCCGCACTCTGTGAACAGTAGTCTTTTGAACAAAGAAAGGAATCCAGGTCCCTCGAGTAGCACGACCTGACGGGATAGTGGGAGAAGGAAAAGTCGAATGATTGGCCCACAGACCCTTGGCGCCAAAATGCCATTTTCTGTTAGCGAAATTTGGAAAAGAATCTTCAGTTTTTGGAAGTCAGCAGAGAAACACGCTGATCTCTGCCGACTCTTGGAGGTACCGCACCCATAAAAAGGTGAGAAAGGAATCTGAACATTGAAACTCGTCAAAGATAAGTACAACTTAAACTGTTTTTCTTCTACAATTCCTAAATATTGGAAAGTTATATGTATTCAAAAAAAGAAAGAGAGAAAGTGAAAAGATTCTATTTCCTCAATAATTAAATTTATTGAATGAACACTACTACAAGTATCAGACCGGCGACATAGACACTTTTACTCAAGCAAGAGAAAAGGAAAGAAAGAAAAAAGAGAAAGAAGAAAAGGACTGTTGAGAGACATTTATGTTTGATACTTCCTGTTGGCTTAATATTGCCGGTATTTTAAAAAGAAAAGAGAAAAGAAAAAGGAACTGTTTCTTAAATATTATCATTATTTGTTTGGTCGTCGCCAATTAAAATTTTGTTGTATTTTGAATGCACCCTTGTGTTGAAATCTTTTGGTTGTGTCATTCCCTCTATCGATTTGTCTTCTTTTGCACGTATCTGTTTCAGTTTCGAATCGCTTTCATTAATTCTCGCTAAACGTCTTATTGTCACCTTAAAATATTACAAAAGAATCTTGGAAATTTGACTGCAGTTAATATTTTTCTAACCTCGAAGTCCGTTTTTCCGCTATCCGAGGGGCTAGGAAGACAAAGGGCTTGGTGGTGTATGTCAAAGTGAATTGGCACCCCGTTACCAACGTCTGAGATTAGTCTAGCCCCAAATTAACCTCCACATTATTTGTCGGTTTAGCACGTGCCCGAAATAGGAGTTTTGACTGGGACTTATTTTGCGGAGGGTCAAGTGCCAGACTGCTCTCGACGTCACATGCGCATAAAATGGACTCTCGTCCTGGGATAATTATTTATGCAATGTCACAGGTATATCAACTATTGTAGGTTATTAGATGCCAAATCCTCTTTATGCATATATATTAAATATATAGATGATTTGTAAACACATTTTGTCGTTAACATTTTTAAACGAGCCTGAGCTCATTTTTTTTTTGCACCCAGTTAAATGGTTCTAAGTATTGCTATGTATCACTAACAATTCAATTAAATATCAGTCATTTGCTTACATCTGTGAGCGATGGCAATGAAAGGGTACTCCGCATTCCCCAAAGTTCTAGCATTACTAGAATCTCACCATCAGATCGTTTAATGTCATATCCAGGACACCCGTTGGGCGGGGGTCTTATTCCTCTGCAGAGAAGCAGTCGGTGTATTCTACAGCCCCAGCTGACTGGGCAAGCCGTTAAGTGAGGATTCTTCGAGATATCTTAAATAATTCTCCTTTATCCATTCTCTCAGAAATTAATCTTTTTTTTTTTTTTTTTTTTTTTTTTTTGCCAATCCTTAACTTATTCTCGACACAATGAGCCTCCTTCTACGTCCGGATAATAATCCGAATTATCGATCTAGGAACATAAAAACGATTGAAACATTACTCTATATCTATCACCGTTCATATATGCTCCAATTATCTTCATTCGAAGCGTCATGTCAAGTTCAGTAGTCTTTATCGTGGTTGCAGGACGAATGAGTTATCGGTTATTGTCTGTCTCCCCACCAAGAGAGAGTGTGGCATAAGGCCATTTTTACACTGAGAGCCGGGCACGAGTTGAAGCTCAGATGCGCGGCCGGCACAAAAATACCTTGACCCCGTCGGCATTCTCCTAAAAAAATGGGGTGCCTCCAAGCGCCAGGCAATAAACCTTTATAAACTAGAGTTATCGGTCTCAGTCACCCGACACAAATGCTCAGCTTTCCTTTGCACGACTGTCAAGACCACCCGAACCGGCACGTGTACCGATCAACACAGCCGGTCGATGCGTATTACAAGAGTACGATCATCCGAATGAGTTATTGTGGTAAATGGTATTCACATATTGTCTTCAGAACCTTCCAAATGTTGTAGAATCAGGTCACTACTATTTCGTTTTCAAAGAGTGCTTGTTTTAAATGTCAAATTAAGAAGAAGAAAAAATACAATTGCAATCGAGCTGTATTATTTTATAATTTCTTTAAGAGAAATTTGGACAGCTCCAATTTTTAGAAAAATCTTTAACTATGAATACAATAGAGCAAAACGTTTTTTTTTTAATCATTAATTATTCAAAACTAAAAACAGAATGAACTATCTATTCAGTAAGTACTTGCAAATATTTGCATTTCTTTTTTAAATATTTGGCGCAGTGGCTTACGGTATGTACTACGACATTAAAATAAGCGAGTTCGAACCACAGTCGAGCTAATACGTCCACTTTTGAACTAACACTATTGATAAACTCCTAACCACCCCAGCTATGCGTTAAATAGACACACAAATGTAATTCTACAAGGATGGCATTGGCATTAAATAGCCATGGAAGGTTGATATGCTTCTAAAATTAGAAATTCTGACACCAACTATGCACACACACACACACACACACACACATATATATATATATATATATATATATATATATATATAAGTTGGCTGATCTTAGTTTAGGGCGACCCGAAGGCTTCCTTCTCAATAGCTACTACGCCGAGGGAGGCGCTACTCTTTTCCCTGGATTGCTCCATTTACCCTTGATCTGTACTTTATAATGTTGAGTGTTAAGCAAGGTGGCATCAAGTACCATTTTAAAGTCTTTGGTATGACTCGACCTGGGATTGAACCCTGGTCTTCCAGACCATTGGCGAACACTCTAACCATTATGTCAATGGGGTGTTTCAGAAAAATTGATATCATCTCGTAATCTTATTACTTCCCGTTGAAATGATTTAAAATTTTAACGGCATTCGTAAAAAAAAAACAACTCAAAAATCTATGTTTAATGTTTTTTGCTGATTTATTTTCAAGAATGGAAATACCATTCCCTGAAAAATCAAAATCATTTAAACCTTAAACGTAGAATTTTGAGTTATTTCTACATTTGCTATTTTTAATTTGAGATCATTTCAGCGGGAATCGATCAAGTTATTTGGATACAAAATGATTTAAATTTTTCTGAAATAACTTGTACATCTCAAATGATATCCAATCTTTGAAACATGTGTGTGTGTGTGTGTTTATATATACACAGCTTAGTCGACTGGGGCTGTAGAATACACCGACTGCATCCCTGCATAGAAGTGACACTCCCCCGCCACGAGTATCCTGGATATGACACGAATCAATCCGATGGTGAGGCTTCAGTAATGATAGAGTTCTGAGGAATGCAGAATAGCCTTTCATTGCCATCGCACCCAGGTCCACTCTGACTCGGAGTTGTAGTACCTGATAGGGTCCTATTTATAAGTCAAACACAACTGTTCGACATTCAGACTGAGAACAAACAAGTGACTAACACTAAATTGAATTGATAGAAATAGAACTGCTTGATCATTTAAATGTGTGTAAACAAATGACTGATGTTTAATTGAATTGTTAGTGATACATTGCAACACATGGAACAATTTAACTTTATCGACTTATGCTAATTGAATTGTTTGAAATAGAACTGTTTGATCATCTAACAGTGTGTAACCAAATGACTGATGTTTAATTGATTTTTTAGTGATACATAATAATACTTAGAACCATTTAACTGAGAGCAAATGAATGAGCGCAGGCTCGTTTGAAAATGTTATCGACAAAATGTGTTTGCAAATCGTCTATATATCTAACATATATAAGAAGGATTTGGCATCTGATAATCTACAATGGTTCATATATCATAAAACCAAACCAAATCAAATCAAATCAAATCAAACATATACATATATATGAAAATGAATAGTTTCGCAAATGAGTTTGAATGTGATACTTTAGGTTTGATTTCATATGAATATGCTCTACACGTGTTTACGATTTTAAAGTTTTCTTCAGGAGAATAATGTTTAGGGCAGTTTTTTTCCTCGATTTTATTGTGAAGATTTTTTTGATAGGTCTGTGTTTCTTTGTAATTCCAGGATTTGTATCTGTGGATGTCCAGATGGAGTTGTCTGTAAAAACCTTTGGCGTCTGCAGATTTTACAGTGTAACCCTGATATAAGAGACCCGGATATAAGATAGAATACCTGTGATACCTAAACCAAACGTATATATATATATATATATATATATATTTACAAGAGTGTACCCTGTGTGTGCGAGTACGATAGTGTGTACATTCGTATACATGTGCAAATATCCATGTATACACACCCGTACACGCAAATATTTCCAGTTTTTTCTTTTATCCCAACTTCCTCCATGAATTGGATTTAATATCTTTTGTATTTGTGTATATGCTTGCGTTTGTGAATTCTGTGTGTGTGTCTGCGTGCGTGTGTGTGTGTGTGTTTGCGTGTGTGTCTGTGTGAAGTTAGGCTCAATTTTATGTAGGTTTAAATTTATCTTTGAAATTTTTTTTTAGTAATGAGTACTTGTCAGTTTGGTACATTGGCATTATTTTAAAGATTCCATTCTTACATTCGTAAAGGTGTTTTGAAACATATGTATATATATGGAGGGGACGAGAGAGAGAGAGAGAGGATTTTCGACTCCTTGTAATAGTGATGACGAAAAATTCGATCCGTGAAGCGTTGATGAGGTCTTTCGTTTCAATCCCACCACCGTGATATAAATACACACACACCCAAGTTTTTTTCCCTTACCCAACACCATTTATTGGCAAGACACCTTCATTATCTGTCGGACAGCAGACAACTAAAGTCAAATTTAATTAGCTGTAGCTTAAGACAAACAAATTTCGTGTCGTCACTTCGTTAGATCAAGGGGCAAGAAGTTGGGCTTGAGAAGAACTAGTGTTCATGTCGGCTGTCGGGAACGACAAGTAGCACCTTCGAGATATTTCCTGTGTTTGATCAGGGTGTCAAAGCGATGTAGTCAGATTTAAGAAAACAAAACGCAAAGGTCGAACGTACCCAGGTTTTTCTTTTTTATTAGTCGAGAAATGAGAAAATAAAGAGAAAGTAATAATACAAAAATTAGAAAAAA
Source organism: Sepioteuthis lessoniana (assembly GCA_963585895.1). Lineage (NCBI taxonomy): Eukaryota > Metazoa > Mollusca > Cephalopoda > Myopsida > Loliginidae > Sepioteuthis > Sepioteuthis lessoniana. Next base: position 55,501,916 of record OY757908.1, read on the forward strand.
TGGCGAAAGGAAAAAGAAAATATTTCTTTTTCATTTAAAGATGGAGAGATATGCCTTTCGACTAAAAAAAGAGTAAAGAAACGATTTACGTTTTGTGTTATCTTGAAGTAGAATAGATGTCTGCATTTTAATTTAAGCGTGCTTTTTTTTGTTTTATTTCGTTAAAGGAACAAAAAAGGATATGTGGCAGCCAACATTTTGTCGTCCAGTAAAATAAAGAAGATAATTGATGTTTTAATTAAAAATATTTTCTTATATTACTTATCACTTTGAAAAACAGACAAATTTGTTTGTCTTTAAATTAAAAGCAAATAAAAAAAAAAGGGGCTTTTATAATTCTTATCCTGAAAGACTGGATATTCAATTAAAAGTTTTAGTTGATTTATTTCATATATATATATATATATATATATATATATATATATATATATATATATATATATATATATATATATATATCCTATGGTACGTACAAACTTTTAGAATAGCTTTAAGTTGAGCATATATCTGGAGTTCTAAAAAAAGAATCTTTTCTCAGTCATGTCTTGTTAGAGAAGACCTTGACAAAAGACAAGGAATAGACCCCGGTTGAAAAGTTCAAAACCTAACCAAGATTTTTTCAAAGAACGTGACTAAATGAGGTTCCTTTTTCAACATAGTACAAACACTTCTTTCGTCGGTGTTGCAGTATTTGGATCCCATTGTTAAAATAGTCATTAGAAGCAGATATGACGTCATCATATCAACTTTTCAGCCCAACCTCATATATATATATATATATATATATACAAAAATGGATATTATTTGGTTACGAAATTATATAATTTTCTTCAGAAATACGCATTATATATATATATATATATATATATACGTGGGTCGGCTGAAAGGTTTTATAGCCTGACCAAGATACTTTTAGGAACGTGACCAAATGAGGTTCATTTTTTAGCATAGACTCCCTGGCGGTTTAAACACTTCTTCATTCGGTGTTGCAATATTTGGATCCCATTGTTAAAAATAGTCATTAGAAGTGGATATAACTTTATCGCATGAACTTTTCAGCCCTCCCTCTTATATATATATCATCATCATCATCATCATATCGTGCTGGCAGCACGGATATCCCTGACCCTCTCTCGCCACAAAAAATTGGATATTATTTGAGGTGTACAGGGTGTTTCTGAAAATTTGATATTATTTCGTTAGCTAAACGCGTTTTCGTTTTCAATGAATGAAATTTTCGTACTTAAAAAAAAAAGAATAAAGGTAAACAGTTAAACTCAGAATTTTGCTTTTGAAATTTGAGACCATTTGACCTAGTGTTAGTCAAGTTATTTGGTTACGAACTAAAATAATTTTTTTCAGAAATACGCTAATATATATATATATATATATATATATACGAAGGTCGGCTGAAAAGGTTAATAGCTTGACCAAGATACTTTCATGGAACGTGACTAAATGAGGTTCAACATAGTCCCCTTAGCGGTTCAAACACTTCTTCCGTCAGTATTGCAGTGCTTTGATCCCATTATCAAAAAGTCATTAAAAGCTGATATGAAATCATCATATGAACTTTTCAGCCTATCCCCGTATATATATATATATATATATATATATATATATTTATCCACAGACAGACTGTTTCATTGTATCACAACTCTTCAGTGTGACTAGAGACACGAAACGCTTAAAGTTGGGATCGAAACCGGGCTAAATTTACGTCAGTCCGAATACATAGCCTAACAGTCAGCAGCAGACCTAACGCAAGCAAGGGAATTTAACATACGTGTATTAACTTCCGTTCGTTTACATTTTACGCCACCGGAAACCGAAGTGCTCAATTTTAGATTTACATTACGCGAGTGGAAACCGTTAATTCCTTTGCCAAAGTGCTTAATCTCTCGGAGAAGAGGAGTATATATATATATATATATATATATATATATATATATATATATATATATATATATATATTATAGCTTTGTCGGGCTTAAAATACTCCGACTGCCACCTCTTTAGAGGAGTAAAACCTCGCCCTTACCAAAAAAGGGGATGTCCTCGGTATGACATTAAAATACATCCGATGGTGATACTCTAGGGAATGTAAAGTAACTCTTCATTTCTATTATTCCCGGATCCACACACTGACCCGGAGTAATAATACCTCTAAGGTTCCCATCCATGTGTTAAAAGGATACAGGGTTTATTAAATAAGTTTCCAGACTTTTTTCGTATGAGCACTTTTATTGATAGTACACGCATGAAACCCTAGTCCCCTTCGAATGCACTTGTCGTACCGTTCCAACAACTTCTGGAAGGTCCTATGGAAGTCCTCTTGTGTGTCAATGACCTTCGTCACAGCCTCTTTCATCTCCTCAATTGTGTCATAACGACAGCCTCTAAGTTTTTCCTTGAGCTTAGGGAATAAGCAAAAGTCACAGGGAGCAAAGTCTGGACTATAGGGAGGATGTGGAACTGTCTTGATGCCCATCTTGGTCAAATAGTCTGTGACAAGGATGGAGTTGTGGACTGATGCATTGTCCTGGTGGAAATGCCACTGACCCGATTTGAAGAGTGCTGGCCTCTTCCAACGGAATCTCTTCCTGAACTCCCTTAAAACCTCAACATAGTATTCCTTGTTGACTGTCTGTCCAGTGGGAACCCAGTGCATGTAGATCATGCCAGTGCTGTCAAAAAAAGGGATCATCAAAAGTTTGTGGGTGAATTTGCTCTGTCTGGTCTTCTTGGGTCTGGGAGAGCCAGCATGCTTCTACTGGGAACTCTGTCTCTTGGTCTCTGGGTCATAGCAGTAGATCCAGCTTTCATCACGGGTCACCAGAGCATCAAGAACTGCGGGATCTGAATTGATCAGCTCGACCATCTCCCTGCTGTCATGACAACGTCTTTCTTTCTGATCTTCTCTGAGCAACCTTCGGACAAACTTCGCGCAAATCTTCTGCATCTTCAGTTCCTCGTGAATAATTATGGGTACAGTTCCCACACTGACATCAAACTGTGCACTTATTGTCTCTATAGACACATGACGGTCCTTATCCATGAAATTCTATATTTGGCCAATCAACTCTGGTGTTCTGACTTTCTTACTCCTCCTACACCTCTCATCATCCCTCACAGACTGACTGCCTTCCTTGAATCTCTTATGCCACTCGAAAACTGATGCTCGATTCATGCAAGATGCTCCAAACACTATGTGAAGCATTCCATATGTTTCTGCGGTATTTTTCCAAGTTTAAAATAGAATTTTATTGCATATCGTTCTTCTAAAGTGTCTTCACGTCCAGATTGCATTTTTGAAATTCACTAGCTGTGACAATCAGGCTTTAGTAGGATGTATTTCAATTCCTGCTGTAGCTGTTCATTTGAAGTTGAAAATATAAAAATTAGTCAGTCATCTCATAAGATGTATAGCAATAACATAGTGAATTTTCAAGAGTCTACGACAATTTTAAATGCCTGTACAAAAAAAAAGTCTAGAAACTTATTGAAGGCACATAGTATGTTTGAAAATTAATTGTATTTGATAGGAATACTTAATATCTGTGCAAACAAATGATTATTATCATCAAAGACAAAAACATGAAACTAAAATAAATCACGGCAATGGAACATTGAAAATACAAATTGTTAAAATTTAATCAAGTTTCGGCATTAGATAACCCATAAGGAGGTGATATACCATTAAATAAACCGAAACAAACCTCTGCCCCTTCATTGCCATTACTCCCAAGTTCACTCTAACACGGAGTGATTGTACCTGTTAGGGTCCTATCTACGGATCAAATCGACTTGTTTCCAAATTATTAGTATAAGATAGGAACACTTAATACCATATAGGTATAAATTATTTGTATTACGAATAATTACTTGATGTTATAATTGTTTAAAAAGGATTATTATTAGCTACTTGAAACCAAATAACTATGTGCGAAGAAATGACTATTTTAAAAGTGAAATAAGTGCATAAAACCATACAATCGTATTTTGATTATTTCTATGAAAAAAAAAATCCTGATATATAACTGTCTGCAAAACAGCCTTAAGAAACCAGCCCAGTCGACTGAGGCTGTAGAATACATCGACTGCATCGCTGCAGAGGGGTAAACCCCCACCCAACCACCACCACCACCACCAACAACAACAACAACAACAACAACGAGTGTCCTGAATATAACACTAAATCATCTGATGGTGACACTCCAGTTATGCTGGAGCTTTGGGGAATCTGGAGTACACTTTCATTGCCATCGCTCTCAGGTCCACTCTGGCGCGGAGTGGTTATTGGAAGTTATTATCTACGGAGTGACCTTTTGCGTGCCCTTTGATTAGGTGAAAAACTACTAATTACAGGCCGTTATTAGCACAATTCCCACTTGCGCGCGTTTTTCATACTTATGGCCTCTTTCCTCTTTCTCCGCCAAAGAAAGCAGCACGCAAACTGCTCCAGAATCTGGCAGTCCGGCGAGTAATACTATCATATTTACCAACCCCTCCGCTCGGGCAGGATATGACACAAGGTCAATTTTTAAGCGGAGTTTAACAGGTTTGAATTCAGAGTTTTCCTTCTCCTAGACTAGCTGCCTCACCAAGGCTGAAGAACCTAATCTGCCCTACTATTTACCCATAGCTGGAGGGAGAATATTTGGATTCATACCTTTCCCAACGGTATTAGTGCTATGTGAAATGCAATCAGTCAGGTCCAGGATTTGAACTCGTGTCGCCGTGTCCATATCCTGCGACGATAACCATTACACCACGGGCACCTCCGAGTATATACTATGAGGCACATACGACTCAAAATCCTCCGGTTCGAAGCCTTTTGAATGTACACGGACCATCTGCCCAAACCATATTGAACTAAAGAACTGTTACCTCTGTTACATAGCCAGATACGGCCATGTGCGAAATGGACATCGAATGTTTGTAACATATATACATAGAACATAGGAATCTCGAAATTCGAAAACACGTAACGACTTCTTTGTTCAGGTTTGAAACCTTTTTATTACTTTTGAGTTAAAGGTTTCGACATAAGGAGAGAGACACAATCTTTTTATGCTGGCTTCTTCATCTGGCCTCTCTCTCGTGCGGCACCCATGGCGCGCAAATTCGTCTCGCCTCAGCGAGCCCCAAAAGTCGAACCTCCTCGTTCGGCGTCTAGCTTCAACTCCCTAACTTTAATCGAAATCCCCAAAATCCTCCGCGCGCTTCCGGTGCGTGACGTCACCCGCACTTTGTCACCCGTTTCATCATCTCAGGCTATTGTGACATCTCTGAGTGACATGTCCGCTCTTCGCGCGCGCACGCGTTACCACCTGCATCAAGGTTGCATCTAACTAACCCATGTGATGAGCCGAAAGGTTCTCAGCCTAACTAAACCCAAAGGCATGAACCGAAATCCCTCGGCTATAATATTACACCTGGCAGAAATGTAAAAGCTAAGATCACAGAAAACTACCTTTTTTGCAACGTTCTTTTTTTCTTATACTTCATTTCTTCGTAAATCTTATTTCGACCAAATTGTTGTATTGTTCATTTCTCTGGCAACGTCTCGTGTTACAGTAAATCTTATTTTCCCAAACGTAGTCGACTTGATTTCATCCTATTTTCAATGTATAAAAATCCTAACATTTTGCAAAAAAAGGTAGTTTTCTGCGAACTTAACTTTTACATTTCTCCCCCAAATTTGATGCACTTCAGGAGATACCAGAAACACCTACTCCGAATGACGAATATGAGAATTTCATCCATACCCACTTAGAAGCGGTAGCAGAATGCATACCAACTAAACAAAGAGCTAAATCTAGAGTCCCATGGGAGACCTAAGCAGCTTTTTAAAAAAAGCGAGCAGACATGAAAACCGCTTGCAAATACAATGGGAGGAACCCAACCAATATCAATGCTCTGAAACTTAAGAAAGCACAAAATGAATTAGCTAACATATACCAAAAAGAATAAACAGGATACATACAAAATTAGATCAGTAAGATTAGAGACTCGGTTGAAGATAGACAATCTAGGATAGCATGGCAGACAGTAAACAAAGTAAGCAGAAGGAAAAGTACTGCAAGAGCTAAACTGAAAGCTGCCAGCCAAGAAGAATGAATACACCTGTGGAGACAATATTTCGAGAATTTACTCGGAAAACCTACGAAAGCTAACCACGAACTAATCACAAAAATTAAGAATAATCAGGGAATTCGATGACATACTATATATAACCAAAACACAATAGACCGATGGACAAAGGGATGCATCCTCCCTTTCCCTAAAAAAAGTGACTTTGGAATAGTCAAGAACTACCGAGGTTATTACCCTTACATCCATAGTAGCCAAGATCTACAATGCACTACAACGCAACCACATAGAACCCAAAATTGAGACGATACTTATGAAGAATCAGAATGGCTTTCGGAAAAATCAATCCACGACATCACAAATTTTAACTATCCGTCGAATTCTAGTTGTACGTGCAAAAAAACTAGAAGCAACAATATTATTTGTCGACTTCTATAAAGTCTTTGACTCTATACACAGAGGGAAGATGGGGCCAATACTACTCACCTACGGCCTCTCCAAAGAAACCATCGCAGACATAATGATGCTATATAGAAACACTAAAGTAAAAGACTACTTTGACATTATAGCAGGTGTGCAGCAAGGAGGCACATTAGCCCCGTACCTCTTTATCATCTGCCTAGACTACGTGCTTAGAACGTCTATAGATATAATAAAAGATAACGGCTTCAAGCCAGCAAAGGAAAGAAGTAGAAGGTACCCCGCACAAACAATTACAGACGCGGACTACGCCAATGACATTGTGCTTCTGGCAAATACACCGTCCCAAGCTGAAACCCTGCTACATAGTCTAGAACGAGCAGCTGCTGACATAGGCCTCCATGTCAACGCAGACAAGACGGAATACATGTGCTTTAATCAGATGCGACATCTCCACACTAAATGGTAGCTCTCTGAAACTCGTAGACAAGTTCACCTACCTTGGAACCAGGGTCTCATCAACCGAGACAGACATCAACATACGACTAGCAAAGGCATGGACAGCTATCGATAGGCTAATGGTCATATGAAAGTCAGACATGACCGATAAAATAAAATGCAGTTTTTTCCAAGCGGCGGTTGTGTCGATAATGCTAAATGGATGCACTACATGGACGCTAACTAAACGTACGGAGAAAAAGCTTGACGGCAATTACAGAAGAATGTTGCGAGCAATATTAAACAAGTCCTGGAGGTAACACCCCACAAAAAAGCAGCTGTACGGCCACCTACCACCCATCACGAAAACTATCAAAATTACACCAAACCGACATGCAAGACACTTCTGGAGAAGTAAGGACGAACTCATAAGTGACATACTCCAGTGGATCCAGCAAAGGCAGAACGACCAGTTAAAACCTATATATAACAGCTCTGTGCCGATACAGGATGTAGCCTTAAAGACCTACCGGAAGCAATGGACGATAGAGACGGGTGGCGAGAGAGGGTCAAGGGGATCCGTGCTGGCAGTGCAACATGATGATGATGATGAGTTCAATAAGGTTTTGATGGGCGGACTGTGTACATTCAAAAGGCTTCGAACAGGAGGATTTTGGGTCGCCCACATGCGTATGTGCCTCATAGTATTACTCGCCGGACAACCAGATTCGAGAGCTCGCAGTTTGCGTGCTGCTTCCTTGGTGGAGAAGGGGAAAAAGACTGTAAGTTTGAAAAACGCGCACACGTGGGAATTGGCAGATGCGCCAATAGCGTCCTGTGATTGGTACTATTTACCAACCCCTCCGCTCGGGCAGGATATGACACAAGGTCAATTTTTAAGCGGAGTTTAACAGGTTTGAATTCAGAGTTTTCCTTCTCCTAGACTAGTTGCCTCACCAAGGCTGAAGAACCTAGTCCGTCCTACTATTTACCCATACCTGGAGGGAGAATAAGGGGGTTCATACCTTTCCCAAGGGTATTTGCCCGAAAGTGAACGTAATAGCGCGACTGGAGTACGAACTCGCGTACTACGATTCCGCAGTGCATCGCTTTAACCATTACACCACGATTGGTTGTTTTTAAGCTAACCACAGGGCGCATTAAAGGTGACTCCGTAAATGATAATTTCCAATATGGTAGCACCTGATCAGGTCCTATCTATGGGTGAAATAGAACTGTTCGATATTTAAAGTAAGAGCAAACAAATGAATTATGCTAAATTGAATTGTTATGAAAAAGAACTGTTTGATCATTTAACTGTGTGTAAACAAATGACTGATGTTTAATTGAATTGTTAGTGATACATAGCAATAATTGGAACCATTTAACTTTGTTGACTAATGTTTACAAATCATATATATCTAATATATATATATATATATATATATATATATATATATATATATATATATATAAACCAAATTTGACATTAATTACCTACAACGGTTGATATGCCATAAAAACAAATGAAACCAAACCCTTAAGAAATAAATACACAAAAATTCTGAATATAAACTTCTCTAACCTCTAGGCATAGAATAACCTTATACTGGTTAGCATGCCGTTAAAATCTATCAATCAATCCGAATTTACGTAATACATTCTTCTTAAAATAAACTAAAAATTTTACTAACTTTTTAATGACTTAAAAAAACGATTACTTTTGATGAAAAAGCAGTTTCATGTCAGATTCTAAAGTATGCATTTACCCAACCCCTCTGCTAAGAGCAAGATGTGACACAGGGTCAATTTTTCGGTTGAGTACAGGTAGTTTGAATTCAAAACTTCCATTCTCCTTGGTTGGTTGCCTCACCAAAACTAAAGAACCCAGTTTTCTCTACCATCTACTCCACTTTGGGAGAATGGAGACTGGCTTAAAGAAAAACAAGAAGAGAACAAGTCATTATATCCCGATTGCGCATTGATCATACAAAACTTATTGATTCTTACATACTGAAACAGGAACAACAACCACAGTGTTTGACATGTCAAACGCCTTGCACCGTTAAACACGTTCTCATAGAATGCAAAGCTTTCGCTGTCATCAGAAAGCGGTTTTTCAAGATGAATCGTTTGAGAGATCAGTTCGACAACGTCAAATGAATGACGTTCTGTCTTTTCCGAGAAAGATGGGGTTTTACCAAAAAATATGATAAATTGAAACCATTTAATCGTGTACAAACAAATGAAATCCTGCTAGTCAAAAATTTTATCTACAACGTGTTCGCTTAGAAAGCTTAGGTTAAACATATATATATATATGAACAGGATTCAGCGTTAAATAACCTACAAATGTTGATATGCCATGAATTCCAAGTTATTTGCAAATACTACGTTATTTTATATTAAGGACTTGGGCATCTTCGGAAATTCGTTAAACGTATATATATATATATATATATATAAACAGGATTCGGCTTTAAATAACCTACAAATGTTGATATGCCATGAAATCCAAACCACTTACCAACCATCCAACAATCTACATAGTTGGGGTGACTACAGACGGATTAATACTTTTTCTAACATGATTAGTGCGAAATGAAAAGCAAATAGCCTTCTTCAGGATTTGAACTCGGGTTGTCGATTTCCATTTCTTACGACGATAACCGTGACGCTGAGCGCGTTTTTTTATTCTAAAAAAGAGGAGCACAGTTTTAATTGGTTTTCGACAAGGCTGTGAAAAGCCGCAATAGATGTTTTACAAGGCCGCAGGTTCCCCACTCCAGATCAAAATACTTATAACGCATAAACACTGCACTGGGTATAATAAGTAATGTTAAGACGATTTATGTATATCAGCGGCCTGTGTAAGTTATTTGCAAATACTACGTTATTTCTTGAGCATCTTCGGAAATTCGTATCTGCAGGGTGATAAAACCACTCCCCGTGTTATAGATAAGCAAGAGACAAAACGGACGAGATGAATGGATTTAATTTCGTTCATTTTGAATAAACAGTAGTCGATAGATTAAAGAGGATACAGACACTCTTCTTCCACCAGATAAGGGTCAGGAAGTGAATGGGTGTAAGTTGTTCTTGGCTGGCTTGGCAAAGTGGTTTGGCAAGGTTCGGTAGGCTATGAACGATCTTGGTCTGGTGGTGGAAATGTCAGGGATTTGACTGTGTGGTGTGTTGATTGTAATATGGGTTGGTGGGTTGTTAGCGGTCTTTGATCTGTCCGAAATGTGACGTGAGGCGATTCTCTCTGAGCAGGCCTCGGTGTTGACTGTTTTTTGTAAGCTTTTGTTGACCATTTTATAGTCATGTTTGGGATCGAACCGACTCAGTAAAACTATGCGGAAAAAGTTTATGATTGGTTGAAAAAAGGACTTTTTTTAATCGTGAATTTATTTCTACTTTTCAAACAGATGCATGCGTGGACCCTACCTGCGCAGCGACGTGTTTTATTCATTTTGTTATAAGTTGTCGTTCAGACAACATCCGGTTAATGTTACCTTTTTCTTGTTCAAAATGCGACGTGAGACGATTCTTTCTGATAGCAGGCCAGGATATTGACTGCTTTTGTGAACTTTTGTTGACCGTTTTATAGCCATGTTCGGGATCGAATCGACTCCGAAAATCTTTGGAGAGAAAGTTTATGAGTGGTTGAAAAAAAGGATTCTTTTAATTGTAAATTTATTTTTACCTTTCAACCGGATGGATGCGCGGGGTCTTCCTGCACAGCGACCTGTTTTATTCGTTTTGTTATTATTTTGTTCAGACAACATCCGGTTGTTGCTACCTTTTTTTCAAGTGAAACGTATGCTCGTGGTATCTTTTATTTATTCCTTTTGTTGGTGCGTGGGTTTGAAATATATTTGTAAATCAGAAGAGAATTCTGTATTTAACACCAGGGATACCGAGGAACGATTATACAAATTTTCTGACCGAAATCCTTGTCGTCTATTCAAGAAGAAAATCACGTAATCTCTTTTCTTAAGTGTTGCGTAAGTATAGCGTTTATTCTAAGGCTAACAGCAACAAATAAATGAATTAATACTTCGTTTATTTTTAATAATCTATTAACCTGCACGTGAAGTAATCAATAACAATATACAGTCCTTCCTGTGTATAAAGTTGAGTTTAAGGGACTTACCGGCGCACTGAAGAAGATATCTGGTATCTTAGGGTTGTCTCTTTGAGAGCTTTTAATGTCACTACCTAACGGAACGCCAGGTGGAATCTATCTGACTGGATTTGGGATTATGCGCCGAGACTTCTGGGCTCATGGCGTGATTAGTATATCTAATCACAGAGAGCCTCCCCCTTACTCACTCCATACACAGGACTTACCATTTTACTGACCCAACATAAGCATCTCAGTAATAACTAATTCATCTTCATCTTTTAGTGATTTTAGGCACTTCGTAGGGATTTTTGTCCTCAGGAAATGCACTGTTTAAGCCCTAAGTTTTCTTGGAGAATGAAATCGTACTTAGAACGCAGTGAGGAGATGGGCACCGATTTTGAAGAAAGGACTCAAACGAGTTTTTGCCACAACAAAGGGTTTACTGTACATATACACAATACACAACAAGTAGATACAACATGCAAAACAAGCAAAGAGTTTGGTTAGATAGGTTGCAGATAAATATGCTGCGGAAACATAGCTATTTGGTTGTTTCTGGTAACTCGTTAAGGCACTGTCGCAAGGTACGTTGTAGTAGTTGCGTTTGTCTGCTCTTAGCTGCTAAGTGGTGGACTCGCTTCCCGAATCGTCACCGTCTGGGGTTTGTACGATGCGGTTTTTGCTCGAACTGCTCGCCCGGGTCATGGCAAAGAGGACGATTCCTTGTAACCCCTTGTTTTAGAGCCAGTCGTATGTGACCCCCAGAAGGGCTGTAATTGGCCAGAAAATACTGACTTCCTTATTCTATTTATCATTAAAATAACAATTTTAAGACACAAAACTTGAGAAAAGCAAGTTTATCAGAAGAATACTCTACCTAAATAAAAATTCATTAGATTAATGTTATTCAGCCCATTAGCATAGTTGGTAGATTGTTCGCCAATGGCCCGGGAGACACAAAAATGATTCTTGACGCCATCTTGCTTAACACTCAGTATTATAAGGTACAGGTCGAGGGTAAAGTGGAGCAATCCAGGGAAAGGAGTAACACCCTCCCCTATACCTCGGTAGTAGCTATTGAAGTCACCCTTGACTAAGGTCGCCAAATTTACTTTACTTACTTATTGTTATATTCACAACGTTTCGGACGGTACGTGTTTCGGCCTTCTTCTGGTGTTTCATATCGAACTCGGGAGTCTACTCAGAATCAAGCTTTTTCTCCGTACGTTTAGTTAGCGTCTATGTAGTACATCCATATAGCAGTATCGACACGACCGCTGCTTGGAAAAAACTGCGTTTTATTTTATCGGTCTGATCTGACTTCCATATGATCGATAGTCTATCGTTAGCTGTCCGTGCCTTTGCTAGTCGCGTGTTGATGTCTGTCTCGGTTGATGAGAGACTGGTTCCTAGGTAGGTAAACTTGTCTACTAGTTTCAAAGTTCTACCGTTTAGTGTGAAGGTGTGGTCTCTTTGATTAAAGAACATGTATTTTGACTTGTCTGCATTGACATGGAGGCCTATACTGCATGTATTTAAACCGATTTACTTGCTTTTCTCATTCTGCTGTGGGCCTAGTCGGCTGGAGTTGTAGAATACACCAACTGCATCTCTGCAGATGGGTAACACCTCCCGTAACGCGTGTCCTGGATAGGACACTAAACAATCTGATGGTGAGGCTCAAGCTCTGGAACTTTGGAAAATGTAGAGTACCCCTTTATTGCCATTGCTCGCATGTTCACTCGAGTAGCATCTGATAAGGTCGTCGGGGATATTGCGAGATGAGTCAAAAGTATAAAATAAAGTTTGGAGGCAGTACGTGTTCCTCGCAAATAATTTCCCTAACAAAACAAAAACAAAACCTGAATAACTTTAAAATAAAGGTTTATTATTCAGCTGGAATATTGTGCCAAGGAACTCACAATGTTGTTGTTGTTTTCGCCGATGTGGTTTTTATTCTTGTTGCTTTCGCCAATGTGGTTATTGTTGTTGTTTTCGCCTTTGGTGTTAAGAGAAGTGGGAATGTCTTTGCTAGACAGCGTGGCGCCTCTAGGTTTTGGTGGAGTAAGGGAACAGTCCAGTAGTGAATTGGCCGATCGTTTTCTTTTTATAACTCCTAAGAGGATCAAAAGGGGTATGGATGCTTTTTGGGGGGAAAGTACATGATTGGTTAAAAAATCTATGTGCGCTAATTTTGTGTATGTGGTTTGGATCCTTTTTATCTAGAATGTTCTAACGTTTATTGATTGGTTTAAAAATGTGAGTGCGATGTTTGTGTATGTATATGAAATTTACGCTACAAGGTCCTATTTACAGATGAAATAGAAGCTTTGACAATTAAACCGTATGCAAACAAATGAATTATGCTGATTGAATTGTTTGAAATAGACTCGTTATATCATTTAACTGTGTGCAAACAAATGACTGATGTTTAATTAAATTGTTAGTGATACATAGCAATACTTGGAACAATTTAACTGAGTGAAAAACAATGTGTTGCAATCAATTATTGATGATAATAAGGATCAAAGGTTATGCCCCAAGTTTTGTTTTATTTCAATCCGTGGTGAGGCCGTATTACTAGGGAAGTTAAAATAAAGTTGTTAAACGATCACCACATGTTTGGTCATTGCTCCCTTTATCCAGACATAGTAGCCCCAGCTAAACGGTGTTGTCCTGATAAGACATGCGCTCGTGAATGATGCAGAATGAGCTTATATATAAACAGGATTTGGCGTTAAATAACCTACAATGGTTGATATGCCATAAAATCCGACCAAACCAAATCTTATACATTTAATATATATGTATGAAGAGAACTTAGCATTAAATAACCTACAATGGTTGATATGCCATACAATCCAACCAAACAAAATCTTATATATTTAATATATATGTATAAAGAGAATTTGGCATTAAAAAACCGACAATGGTTGATATGACATACAATCCAACCAAACAAAATCTTATATATTTAATATATATGTAAAAAGAAAATTTGGTATTAAATAACCTACAATGGTTGATATGACATACAATCCAACCAAACAAAATCTTATATGTTTAATATATATGTATAAAGAGAATTTGGCATTAAATAACCTACGATGGTTGATATGCCATACAATCAAACCAAAAAAAATCCTTTATATTTAATATATATGTATAAAGAGAATTTAGCATTAAATAACCTACAATGGTTGATATGCCATAAAATCAAACAAAACCAAATCTTATATATTTAATATATATGTATAAAGAGAATTTAGCATTAAATAACCTACAATGGTTGATATGCCATACAATCCAACCAAACAAAATCTTATATATTTAATATATCTGTATAAAGAGAATTTGGCATTAAATAACCTACAATGGTTGATATGCCATACAATCCAACCAAACAAAATCTTATATATTTAATATATCTGTATAAAGAGAATTTAGCATTAAATAACCTACAATGATTGATATGCCATAAAACCAAACCAAACCAAATCTTATATATCTAATATATATGTATAAAGAGAATTTGGCATTAAATAACCTACAATGGTTGATATGCCATACAATCCAACCAAACAAAATCTTATATATTTAATATATCTGTATAAAGAGAATTTGGCATTAAATAACCTATAATGGTTGATATGCGATAAAATCCAACCCAACCAAATCTTATATATTTAATATATGAATAAAGAGGATTAGGCTTTAAATAACCTACAATGGTTGATATGCCATACAATCCAACAAAACAAAATCTTATATATATAATATATATGTATGAAGAGGACTTAGCATTAAATAACCTACAATGTTTGATATGCCATAAAATTCAAACAAAGCAAATCTTATATATTTAATATATATGTATAAAGAGAATTTGGCATTAAATAACCTACAATGGTTGATATGCCATAAAATCCAACCAAACCAAATCTTATATATTTAATATATATGTATAAAGAGAATTTGGCATTAAATAACCTACAATGG
Organism: Sepioteuthis lessoniana; assembly: GCA_963585895.1. Classification (NCBI taxonomy): domain Eukaryota; kingdom Metazoa; phylum Mollusca; class Cephalopoda; order Myopsida; family Loliginidae; genus Sepioteuthis; species Sepioteuthis lessoniana. The sequence continues at coordinate 55,517,001 of OY757908.1, forward strand.
TTGATATGCCATAAAACCCAACTAAAGCAAATCTTATATATTTAATATATATGTATAAAGAGGGTTTGGCATTAAATAACCTACAATGGTTGATATACCATACAAGTCCATCAAACCAAACCAATCGTTTTGCTGTCAAACAGTTTACAAGTCGACCAAATATGGCTCGAAAGAAAAAATCTAACTTAAAATAAGTTTGATTGTATCCACATCACTGCTTTTGTTAACATTACAACAGGTCTTTAAAAAAATGAAAACGGAAGTGTTATAAAAGGAGGAATCAGAGCAAGTTTTTAATTTTTTGAATAAATATTGTTGAGGTGTAACAAATAAGTGTCTTCTTTGAAGGATCGGCGTGTCTTTTAGAGACTTTGTTGGATGTCACACGACTGTCATATAAGATCCATCTAAATCTTTTTTTTTTTTTTTACCGCTGTTATTTGAACAGGATAGAATTTTTCTTAGATCCTGCCAGAGAACCGTAAAATCGCGTAGGGAGACAATAGATAATTGTCTCTCTTGGAAAGTGGATTTTTTTCTTTGATACCTCGTGGAAAATCACGTGACAATCTGAGAAGCCCACGCTCGATCTCTTTTGCTGCAGTACTTTTGATAGTAGATACATTGTCTCGTCTTCCGGCTATTAGCATTGTGAGGTCTATCATCACGTATGACCTTTTCCATGTTCCTTTCTCCTTTTATATATTGCTTGATCATGAAACATTCTGTGCATATTTTATCTGTTGGGAGACGTGTGTATTCTTTTCCATACAACTTGTATGTATACATTATGTATAAATTGTTTCTGTGTGTGAAAAAATGAATTTATCTCGTCTTTCCTTCCGTTGTGTTCTGTATTAGCATATCCCGGATTTGCCGATGCTAATATTGACTGCCTAGTCGGCTGGGGCTGTAGAATACACCAACTGCATCCCTGTAGGAAGGTAAGATTCTACCAACGAGTGTCCTGAATATAACAGTAAACCATCCGATGGTGAGGCTCCAGTTGTGGAGTTTTGGGGGATTTGGAGTGCCCCTTCATTGCCATTACTCTCCGGCCCACTCTAGCCCGGAGTTGTAGCACCTGATAGAATCCTACCTATGCGTAAAAAAGACATGTTTAAGTCTTTAAACTGTGAGCAAACAAATGACTTATGCTAAATTAAAGTGTTAGAAATAGAACCGTTTGATCATTTAACTGTGTGCAAACAAATGGTAGTATACTACCACAGGGTCTTGATAAATAACGAGGAACACGTATATATAAAAAATGTAATCTTAAATTTTTATTCTTCGAAGGTGACGCTTGTGTGGTACAGGAGAGCACTCGGAGAGGGTTCGCGCGCACGAAGGAGCTGACGAAAGTCGGAATACCTAGCCGAAACTGACTTCAGCTAAAATTCTAGACCTAACATAGTCTTAAAACTCCCTCACGATCCGCACGCAATGCTTGTTTTTTATTGGTCACAGTCTACATCAATGCATTGCTTGTTTTTCCGGTAATCACTTTGATGGTTTTATTGGTCACAGTCTACATCAATGCATTGCTTGTTTTTCCGGTAATCACTTTGATGGTTTTATCTACGGCCGGATGTATCTGTCAACAACATTCGCCGGGTTCATCGGAGGTCAAGGTGATATATTTCAAAATGACTGGTCCGGAGTGGTAGCACCTCATAGGGTCTTATCTATGGGTCAATAGAATAGTTTGACATTTAAACTGAGAACAAACGAATGACTAATGAAAAACTGAATTGTTTGAAATAGACTTGTTTGATCAATTAATAATGTGTATGCAAATGACTGATGTTTAATTGAATTGTTAGTGATACATAACAATACTTGAAACCGTTTGCCTGTATGCAAAATAGAATTATTGGTAATGCATAACAGTACTTAAAACCTTTTGACAGTGTGGAAATGGATGAATAGTGTTGAATAGAATAATTAGTGTTAAATAGCAATGCTTGAAACCACTTCACTGTGAGCGAACAAAATATCAATAATGAATAGAATTATAAGTGTTAGAAAGCAAGTAAACCCTTTCAACTGTCTAAAAACAATAGCAATATTCATGTGCATTCAAATTAATTCGAATTCATTTAAAATCAAATTAACGACACTAATCACGTAAAAATCATATTTGTATATACATGTGTGCAAACAAATCACTGATGTTAAATTCTCAGCGTTGCATAGCAATACTTAAAATTGTGTTCAAATAGATGATTAATAGTAAATAGAATTATTCGTATTAGAAAAAAACAAAACAAAAAAACTTGAAACCTTTTGGGTGCAAAAAAATGAGCTCTGTCTCATTTAAAAATGTTATCGACAAAATGTATTTACAATTCATATAAATATATTTAATATATATGTATAAGGAGGATTTGGCATTAAATAATCTACAAGGGTTGATATGCCATAAAATCCACCCAAATCAAATCTTATATTTTTAATGAATATATATATAAAGAAGACTTAGCATTAAATAACCTACAAGGGTTGATATTCTATAAAACCAAACCAAACCAAATCTTATATACGAGGATCATTTAAGAAGTTTCCAGACTTCTTTCGTATGGGCACTTTCATAGAGAGTACACACATGAAACTTTAGTCCCCTTCGAAATAATCTCCTCCGGCTGCAATGCACTTCTTGTACCGTTCCAAAAACTTCTGGAAAGCCCCGTCGAAGTCCTTTTGTGTGAGCGTCTCAATGACCTTCGTCACAGCCTCTTTCATCTCCTCAATTGTCTCATAACGACAGCCTCTGAGCTTAGGGAATAAGCAAAAGTCACAGGGAGCAAGGTCTGAACTATAGGGAGGCTGAGGAAGTGTCTTGATGCCCATCTTGGTCAAATAGTCTGTGACAAGGATGGAGTTGTGGACTGGTGCATTGTCCTGCTGGAAATGCCACTGACCCGATTTGAAGAGTGCTGGCCTCTTCCGATGGAATCTCTTCCTTAACTCCCTTAAAACTCAACATAGTAACCCAAGCCCTCACCCTAACCCTTTGGCCAATCAACTCTGGTGTACTGACTTCCTTACTCCTGCCACACCTCTCATCATCCCTCACAGACTCCCTGCCTTCCTTGAATCTCTTATGCCACTCGAAAACTGATGCTCGATTCATGCAAGATGGTCAAAAAGTAGTCTGAAGCATTCCATAGGTTTCTGTGGCATTTTCCCCAAGTTTAAAACAGAATTTTATTGCATATCATTCTTATAAACTGTCCACATGTCCAGATTGCATTTTTGAAATTAACCAACTGTGACAATCAGGCTTTAGTAGGGTGTATTCCAATTCGCGCTGTAGCTGTTCATTTGAAGCTAAAATCATAAAAATTGGTCAGTCATCTCATAGGATGTATGGCAATAACATAGTGAATTATCAAGAGTCAAGGACAATTTTAAATGCCTGTACAAAAAGTATGGAAACTTATTGAATGCACCATGTATTTGATATATATATATATATATGTATACGGAAGATTTGGCATTAAATAATCTGCAAGGGTTGATATGCCATAAACCATGACCAAACTAAACCTAATATTGAACCTTGGAGATTGGGAACTCCTCTTATTAACTTTTCTGCCTCCAAGTAATTTAATAGCCACGTAGTTATTTTACATCGTCATCTAAGTATTTCCCCCATTTTCGTACTCCTTCTACTTACTGCTTGTTCGTATGTGTTTATTTGGAGCTGTTGGGACAGTATCCCTTCTTAATACCATGTATATCATGTCTATAAAAGATTAAATATTCTTGCATCAACAAATTCGTTTATCTTTTCCAAGTATTGATATTTATCATTAACAATTCAATTAAACAGTTATTCGTTTACACACAGTTAAATGATCAAACAGTTCTATTTCAAAGAATTCAATTTAACTTAAGTTATTTGTTTGCACTCAGTTTGAATGTCAAACAATTCCGTTTGACCCATAGATAGGACCCTATTAGGTGCTACCACGGCGAGCCAGAATGGACTAGAGAGCGATGGCAATGAAGGGGTACTCCACATTCCCCAAAGCTCCAAAACTAGAGACTCACCATCAGATGGTTTACAGTCATATCTAGGATACTCGTTGAGGTTGTCTTACCTACCCCTCAGCAGAGATGCAGTCAGTCTACAACCCCAGCTGACTGGACTTAGTTTGTATTAGTACATCATGGATATATTAATGCTAATATTGGTCCTTCGTAAGTCGGGTTTCGACAAAATATATTCTTTAACTCTGAGCACACCAATAAGTATTTTTATTGGTTTGATTTGTTGTTTTTTTAATGGTATATCAACCTTCCTAGGTTATTTCATGCCAAACCTACCGTTGTAGAAGGACAATAGTGGTACTATATAACCCATTGCTTGGGGTGGATAAGAGAGTTCATACCTTTCCTAATGGTATTAATCCATAAGTGAACACAATAGCGCAACTTGAGTTTGAACTCGTTTACAATGATGTCGCACGCTAACCACTATCTCACGGAGACTACCGCAAATATTTTATTTATTTTATTTTTTTAAAGCTTTTGTTCAATAACTGATATATTAATTGTATTGATAGATATAAACAATCATATATAAAACGGGCTACAGCGTTCTACCCCTGGATCCCACAATCGGAGAGAAGCTTTCTGTGTGTGTGGGGGGGGTCCCGGTGGTGGGATTCATATATTTTCTATGAATATTACTTGATGAAAATTGACATGTTGTAGAGTCGATGCCTCGTATCACAAATTTGGAATGGGAGTGAATTGTACATTCAGGTGAGGGAGCATGAGACCCTAGCAGCGGCTTTAACTATGGATTTTGTATGTTTTCGACTACGTTTGATAGATTTATTTTGGTAGCCATTCAGGAAAATATAATAATTATTTTATATGTCAAAATTTATGAGATGGAGCATGATGATTTTTATAATTCATTGTATTCGGGAAATCGTCTTCATTGCTATATTCTCAACGTTTCGGCTAATGCATCGTTCGGACGTCAAGTGTCTCAAATCGAACTTAGTAGCCTACACAGAACTTTGAATCGAACCAAACCCTTTATTTACGTACGGGGTTAGATTTGTTTTGTTTTTTTAACTGGATACAAGAGTTAAACTATAGTAAATATTCTTTGTTATTAACCTGTAGTCAGGATTGAACACGTAACCTCCAGATGATTTCACTTAGAGGCACTTAAACCAAACGCCTTTATCCGCTTTATCCACATTAGGTTAAACGTTGTGAATATAACAATAAAAAATGAAGGCAATAGCCTGAATACACTAAATGCTAAAAAAAAAAAAATATAATTTATAATAATTATTTTACATAGAAAACAATAATTAAGTTTAGCTTAGACGGTTACTATAGTGTAGCTCTCAAACTTATTTTAGTCGGATAGATTGTTACTACGGCGCTTCATAAAAAAGAGAAAGACTTGTCATTTTCTACGAGTGCCTTTGTTTAGCACAAAGCCAGAAGTCTGTGTATTCTGTAGGAATCGAACCCACAAACAATGGTCTATTAGTCAAAGTCGGAAACCAGTACAACACACGAAGACTCGGAGCAAATATCAAGGTATCGTAGAAACGAGAAGAGAAGTGTTTTTGCGGCAGGAGTCATTGAAAAATAAGGTGTAGGAGACCGAACAGGAAAGGTAGCAGTGGGAGAAGTTAAGTGATAAGGAGTAGGAGAAAAATCGGAGTAATAGTAAGAGTAGTAAAAACAGATATGGTAGCAAAACAGGAAGTTTCCTCACCTTCTGTATTTTGTCCCAAATAATCTCCGAGTTTTGTGCTTTGCAAATAGGAAGATTGAAATGAAAGAAAAAGAAAGCGATGAGAAATAGAGTATTTTTCGACGGCATCATTTTATTAAAACAATTATTTTATTTAAAATCATTGTTTTAGGTATGTATAACATTTTCTAAAAGAATTTTGTCTTCTTTACTTTCTAAAAAAATGCTAAATTTAACAAAGTTTTTAAGTCTTTGTTTGATTCGCGGCTCTGTTTGAAATTTAAATTAGAAATCAGAAAAAAAAAAAAAATGAATATTTCTGACTCTTTTTATCTCGAAAAAAAAAATTTACGATATATGGGGCTACAGCGGTCTGATTTTTATGTGCTTATTTTTCTTTATCTCGAACTCGTGATAACAACTTAAAAATATAAGATTTGGATTAAATATACAAGTTATATATGAGGTGTCACAAAGTCTATGTTCAATTTTGCATTTGTCTATTATTGTAAACTGAGCCCCTACTTTATGGCAACTTTACTCTTTTTATAATCACCCCCTTGCAAATAAAATTAAGTATATTATTGTGTACAGTGTACTACTGGCTAACACTTGGGCACATCTAAACTACCTGGGTCCCATTAAAAAAAGGAAATTTTTAGATTAATATTTGTTTGTTAGCATTCAGAAAACTTTCCTCTACTCATATAATTTGTTAGTTTTAAAAAATATTTAATTTTTAGATTTTAGAGTTGGGGTTCCTGTTTACAATATAAATACTATGTCGAAACGATCTTTGACTTTCCGACATTGATGTACACGATTTATCTTTCCATTTTTATTGTCTCCTTGGAGAATCATTTATATACATCTAGTTGGTTTTACGGCATGTTAACTCCTATCGGCTTATTTAATGTCAGAATTTTTTGTTGCAAGTAATTGTAAGGTTCAAAGTAACAGTTGGCTGGGGCCATAGAATACACCATCTGCATCTCTACTGCGGGTTAAGGCACCCACCTAAACAAATGTCCTGGATATGACACTAAATCATCTGATGGTGAGGCTCCAGCCCTGGAGCTTTTGGGAATGTGGAGTACACCTTCATTGCCATTACCACCTGATCAGAATATATCGACTGCATCTCTGCAGAGTGGTAAGACTCCCCCTAATGAGTGTCCTGGATATGACGCTAAACTATCTAACGCTGAAGCTTTGGGGAATTTAGAGTATCCCTTCAATGCCATCACTCCCAGGTCAAGTCTGGCCTTGAGTGGTTGCACCCAATTGGGTCCTATCTATTGGTCAAATACAACTAAACTGTGTAGCTACGCTAAACTAAATTGTTTGAAATTGAACTGATTTTGACATTGAAACTGTGTACTTATGCTAAACTGAATTATTTGAAATAGAACTGTTTTGACATTTAACTGTGTGTAAACAAAAAAACAAATAAAAATGTGTAATTACACTAAACTGAATTGTTTGAAATTAACTGTTTTTACATTTAACTGTGTGTAAACAAAAAACTGTGTACTTATGCTAAACTGAATAGTTTGAAATTTAATTTGGCATTAAATGACCCAAAAAGAGTAGATATGCCATAAAATGAACCAACCAACCACACCTTCCACATACTGCTTATTCCTGGAACAATAAGGTATAAATTTACCATGAGACATATTTGTGTATTTTTTCTTTTAATGCTCTTTGTATGTATATTGTATATACTAATGCATATTTAGTACTACTTCATGGCCCATTAACAGAATGGTTAGAGTGTTTGCTAATGGTCCTGGAGTTTGGGGTTCAATCCCAGGTTGAGTCATACCAAAGATTCAGAAACATGGTACTTGATGCCTCCTTGCTTAACACTCAGCATTATATGGTACAGATTGGGGGTAAGTGGAGCAATCTTAGGAAAGGAGTAGTGCCCTACCCTACACCTTGGTGTAGTAGCTATTGAAAATAGAGTCTTCTGGTGACCCTTGATATTGTCAGCTACTTACCACAATTTATATGCATATATTGGGATGCACAGATAGTGTCATGGTTATCATTATCGGAAATAGAATCAGCAACCCTAGTTCAAATCCTTGACGAGGCTGTTCATGTTTCAGTTCATACTACTACCATTGAGAAAGGCATGAATCCCATGTTCTCCTTCCAGCAGGGGTAAAAAATAGGGTTGAATGAGCTTTAACCTTGATAAGGCAATCAGCCTAGGTGAAGGAAAACTCTGAATTTAAGCCACTGTACTCGCTTAAAAATTGATTTTGTATCATAGTCTGCTTATAGTGGAGAGATTAGATAAATATGTACTTATTTGTATATTATATATATAAAAGGTTAAATGTTTATTATGTATAAATATGTATATGTTTGGTTTGGTTTTATGGCATATCAACCTTTCTAGGTTATTTAATGCCAAATCCATTTTTATTTAAATAATCAGTTCTATTTAAACAATTCGGTTTAGCGTGAGTACACAGTTTAATTGTCAAAAACATTTCTATTTCAAACTATTCAGTTATATATAACAATTCAGTTTAGTGTAAGTACAGTTTCAGTGTCAAAAATAGTTCAATTTAAAGCAATTCAGTTTAGCAAAAGCACGCAGTTTTACATGTAAGTACAGTTTAATTGTAAAAAAAAAAAAACATTTTTATTTCGAGCTATTCAGTTTAGTCTAGCAATTCTACTTCAGCTAATTCAGTTTTGTAAAAGTACAGATTTTGTTTACACACAGTTATATGTCAGAACAGTTCTATGTTAAACAATTTAGTTTAGTGTAAATACAGTTTCAATGTCAAAAAACAGTTGCAGTTATATGTAACAATTCAGTTAAGTGTAAATACAGTTTTAATGTCGAAAAAACAGTTCTATTTCAAACAATTCAGTTAAGCGCAAGCACGCAGTTCAAATGTAAGTACGGTTTAATTGTCAAAAACATTTCTATTTCAAGCTATTCAGTTTACTGAAACAATTCATTTTAGCATAAGTATACTGTTAGTTCTATTTAACCCATAGATAGGACCCTATCAGGTGCTACCACTCCGGGCCAGAGTGGACCTGGGAGCGATGGCAATAAAGGCGTACTCCACATTCCCCAAAGCTCCAGCATTGCTGGAACCTCATCATCAGATTGTTTAGTGTCATATCCAGGACACTCATTGGGGGGTTCTTACCCCTCTGCAGAGAAGCAGACGGTATATTCTACAGCCCCAGCCGACTGGGCAAATATGTATATATATTAATATGTATTGTATGTATATTATGTATATAAAAGGTATATTATGTATTAATATGTATATATATCATTATGTATATTACATATTGTATGTATATAAAAGGTTAAATATTTTTGTATGTTGTAAATTGAATTACCATGACCAGAAAAACTGGCAAACACTTGTGCATGACATAGGGAACCACTGGACAGGTCTCATCAGTGTTGTATACATGATCTCCCCCACTGGAGATCAAACCAGTGACCACGGAAATCAGAGATGAAACTCTACCACTGAGCCACCGGCCCACATCACACACGAGCAATGCCAAATCAATTAGTCATGGCAATTGTGCGACAAATTAACCTGAATGTGTCTTGTAAGTTACATCCATACCCTTTACAGAGGACACGGTCACCTCCAGGGCCACATCTTCCCCGGAGGAAAAAAAAAAAAAAGAAAAGAAAAGAAAAAAGAAAATGTACATTCTTGTATGTGTAAATGAATTTATCTTAGCTTGTATGTGTTCAGCATTAGTATATAATAGATATACTAATGCTAATACTAGTTCTTGATGAGTGAGGACTCCACTAAAAATCTTCCTTACCAACAAGCATTCTCAAAAATATAATATTCTATAAAGGTGAAATAAAAAAAAATGTTTAAGTAATTATTTATTATGTATTTATTTATTTTGTAGGACTTGTCATTATCAGAGATACTGGCTGATTCGCTGCAACACTGAACCAACAAGGAGTCACCAACATTGTCTGCTTTGTCCATCCTAGAAAGCTGTGCCCACTTCAAAAATAAGACCGATTCTAAACTTTAAATCATCAGTTTTTGAATCAGGTTATTATCCATCAGAAAAGAACTTGAAATAAGATTTGAAAGTAACAGAAATCATCCAATCAGATGTTTTTAAGCAAAACTAAAAACAAAGTACATCCAATGAAATTAATTTTTTTTTACAATAATTAACCAATCATACCTGATGCTTTGACTATTTAAAAGAAAGAAAGGAAATGAAAGCCATCCAATCAAATTTTTTGCAGTGTTTTTCAAATAATAATAATATCATCCATTCATTGGTTATAAATAATCTTTCTTTCCCAGACATTTTCCCTTCTTGTATCTGTATGAATAAATCTATACCATGAAATCTTGTGGTATCTCTATGAATAAATCTATAGAACTTCAGTGTATTTTGTTTCTTATAATTATCCAATTTTTGATTGATTGATTTTAATGCCATGTCAGCCCATTTTGGGTTACTTTATGCTGAGAGGTTAGGGAATCATGTTCACTGTATGTTTATATTTACATTTTTGTGCAGTTATTTCTTAAGAGCATTTTTTCTTAATACCATTATTGACAGCAACCCAAAGACTCTTTTTACAATAGCTACTACACCAAGGTGTTGGGGAGGGCACTACTCCTTTTCCTGGATTACTCCTCTTACTCTTGATTCATACCTTATAATGCCAAGTGCTAAGCAAGGAGGCATCAAGTACCATTTTTTGAGTCTTTGTTATGACTTGACATGGGATAGAACCCTGGTCTCCTTGACCATTGGCGAATACTAACAAGTGTAAAAAAAAAGTTACTAATACAGTTCTGCCAAATACAAATAATTTTTAAACAAATCTATTTGAGTAATAGATTGGATCCTAAAAAGTACTAGTTCTCCAGGTTACAGTGGACCTGGGAGTGATGGCAATGAAAGAGTCACTCTACAAAACTCCTCTCTTACTTGGTGATCACAGTAAGTGGATGATATCAAGTTGATTGGTTGGTCCTAGGGGTTCTTAGCAGGGCAAAGTTTATCATTTGGTACCTGAAGCATCGCTAAAGGAGAATGCCAATAGGATGCAGCATTTTTGTGAGGGTCTCAAGTGAGTTGATTCATGGATCACCCCTGTCCACATTAAAATTACCTGGTGTCAAATCTAGCTAGGTGACAGGTTGGAAAAATCTTTCCAGATGCAGTATAGAGTCATATCTCGAACATTCCTCAGTAGGAGATACAGCGTATTCTTAGCGCCTTCAATTCTTAAAGATTTTTTTTTTTAATTCCTGATGCTGTAGAATCTGGATTGATTTTAATGACATGTCAACCTGTCTAGGATTATTTTATGCTTAGTGATTAGGGAATTGCATTCATTTTTCATTTACTTTTACATTTTTTGTGTTGTCATTTCTTCGAGATTTTTTTGCACACTGTTATATGGTATCAGTACTACTGTCAGGTTGTACCAGCTGGACTTTAACAAAATAGTTTGAGAAAAAGTTGGATGGGAACTACACAAAGATTCTATCAGATTTTATTTATTAAATTCATCTAATTTCCCATCAATTTTTTTTTACATAAAGGATAAAATATGAAAAACAGGAATATTGATAAGCACATGAATGAATTAATTACAGGTGAAATATAGAATATATTTTTCTTACTATATTCTTACGTAGAATAATATTCCTCTCACCTAAGCGATGTTGGGTAGCCCTTGTAGTTATATATAAATATATATAAGTTAGGACAACATAGATAGTGGCACTTGGTGACAGTTTTTCACCTATGCAGGAACTTAGACATACAGGCTCTATCACTGATATTGAGCACTCTTTATAGATATAAAAAGTAAAGTTGGCAACTGTAGTCGTGGGTGACCCAAAGGTTCCCTTTTCAATAGCTACTACACCAAGATGTAGGGGAGGGCCCTACTTCTTTCCCTGTATTGCCCCACACCTTATAATGCTGAGTGTTAAGAAGAAGGCATCAAGTACCATTTTTTGAGTCTTTGGTATGACTCGACCTAGGATTGAACCCCAGTTCCATGGGCCATTGGCGAACACTCTAACCATTATACCTATAGCAAACTATATTACTGACATTATATATCAAAGAAACTTATCTCAGCTTCTCATGTCAGTCCAGTCGGCTGGAGCTGTAGAATACACTCTCTACATCTCTGCATATGGGTAAGTATTCTGGATAGGACACAAGACAATTTAATGGTGTAAAAATGGAAATAAATCCAATGGTAAAGTAAAAAGTAAAGTAGGCGACCATAGTCGAGGGTGACCCGAAGGCTCCCTTTTCGATAGCTTACTACACCAAGGTGTAGGGGAGGGCGCTACTCCTTTCCCTGGATTGCTCCACTTTACCCTTGATCCGTACCTTATAATGCTGAGTGTTAAGCAAGGAGGCATCAAGTACCATTTTTTGAGTCTTTGGTATGACTCGACCTGGGATTGAACCCAGGTCTCCTGGGCGATTGGCGAACACTCTAACCGCTAGGCCAATGTCCGGTAAAATCCAATGGTACTTGTCTTTAATTGGAATCATTTTGAGATGAGGTTTCTTAATCTGAGAATTAATTTTTTATTTATTGCAGACTTATTTTCCTCATCTTGGTAGTTTTTGTGTTGTTTCTTCTTTCACTAGGTTTCGGCCAAATTCCACCTCTGGTCTTCTTCAGGTGATTTACCGCGACCTCGGATAAGAATGCTGAGTCTTGTAACCGTATCCCCAGTAATTACTGCCTTCCGTAGTTGTTGTCTATCGCACCACGTTTTTGACCAAGTAAACCTCTGGCCGGCTTGGGTAGGATTTGAAACCACTATCTGCTGACAATGCTCACCTGGAACCGCAGAGACTCAACGCCTCTATCCGCTGCACCACGGGCCCCGAAGGGCGATCAAGGATGGATTTTTTGGTCTTATAAATCCTTATCTGTTCTTCCAGAGTCGGGTCCGTACCGAATTTTTGTACTTGTCTTTAATTGGAATCATTTTGAGATGAGGTTTCTTAATCTGAGAATTAAGATTTCATTTATTGCGGTAAATCACCTGAAGAAGGCCAGAGGTGGAATTTGGCCGAAACCTAGTGAAAGAAGAAACAACACAAAAACTACCAAGATGAGGAAAAAAAGTCCGCAATAAATAAAAAATTAATTCTCAAATCCAATGGTGTGTACAAATACGAAAACAAAACAAAAAGGTATTTAGAGGATGATTTCATTTATAGTTGAATTATTTGTTAGTGTTAGATGTTTTGTTTTTTACATTAAACCATTATCAGTGAATATGTAATGTATGGTCTAAATTATATTTAATTTAAAAAAAAAAAAAAAAAATTTAATATTGAAATTTGATTTCATTGTAAATATCTGATTACGATCATAACTATTTATATTTTCAGTATTCCATTGCAATCATCATTTTTCTTTCTGACTATAATAATTATAATTTTGAGATTGCCTCAATGGATGAACTAAAGGAAGTTGCTTCTGAAGATGAACAGAAAACTGCTCAGAGCAAAAGTTTCAGACTGTATTCCAAGGGGAATAACTCAACACTAACTTGAAGGCAAAGTATAATTGGGACATAGCTGATCTGAAACGAGCAAATTTGCGGCAACGATACAAGAAAATCAGGTTTTATTTCATTACCAATTTCATAGCCTTTCCCAAAAACACGGAGAAAAAATAAAAGACGACTTCTTCTTGGATAGAATATGACTAATTGCAGAAAACTGCTTTTATATGAAACAATCCCAAATGTACATGACTAAGTTTAACGGCAAATCAATCAGTTTTGGAGCATTTCATGCCTATAAGTTAGAGAATCGTCTTCATTGTACGTTTATATTTTTGTGGCTTTTTTAGTTTTTTTTTTTTTTGCACAGTTATCTAGTATTCTTAATCTTTTTGGTAAACCTGTGTTTAGTCCATTTGTAAATATTTTATTCACTAAAACATGTTTCTCCAAGTGCATAACGTTCTGTAAATTTCACATTGCACTTTTCAACCACTAAAAGTTTGATGACAGACTTCTGTTCAAGCCTGGCACTCTGTTTTTATTTGTCATCATTTTGAACCCCCAAAACATATTTTTGCAAGATTAAAAATTTTTTTACCATAGATCAATTCTAAACCATGTAGTATTTACATTTATGGGAAAAAAAAAAAACAAAAAAAAAAACATTTATTTTACCTTTTTCAAAAAAAAATTCTTATTCATTGAATAACCTTTATAGAAGTACCAACAGTAATTTGATTGGTTTCTTTGTTTAATGGCATATCAACCTTTTTAGGTTATTTAATGCCAAAGCCATCCTAGAAGAACAGCAGAGATGCTATTTAACCCATAGCTGGGAGGATAAGGGGATTCATACCTTTCCTAAGGGTATTTGTCTGAAAGTGAACGTAATAGCGCGACTGGAGTTCAAACTCGCTTACTATAATTCCACAGTCCCGCAACTTGACCATACCAACTTTATCCACCAAGTATTATTAGAGTTTTATTATTAGACGTGAACTGCCTCTGACCAGGAATACTGGCTATGAATTACAAGTTTAAACTGTTGGTGATGAATGTCTAAAATTCATATCAGTCAAAATTCATAGCTTCATTGTGGTGGAAAATTCAGTGAAAACAATTAGGGATGGTGAAGTGAATAGCAAGTAACAAGCAAGATAGAGTGGAGGAAGGTGATAAATTTCACCAAAAAATATTTTTATGACTGGACTCATATTAAAAAATAGTGTCAACTTTAATTCTTTTTCCTTGAAATCAGTAGGTTTGATTTAGGTGGGCTTCTGACTTGGAGCTGAAGTTAAAATAAATGTACAAGAATCAAACTTATTTCCTTCCTTCTTTGTTTCACTTTTTACTACTGTATTTGACCCGACAATACTTATCATTTATTGGTAAAAAAAGTAGCAGACTTTGGTTTATTGTGATATATGACTTTGTTCAATTGTAATCACACACTCAAAGAGAGTGCAGGATCACCTCGCCAGTGATGTTCTTGGGGTCCTTACAAGTTTCGGATCTTCCAATATCATACTTGCTCTCCCAAATGATCCAACCAAAACTATTATTCGAGCAGGCAATCCTGCTGTAAAAAGTTCACCAAGTATGCAATACTACACAATACACATCTGAAAAAGTCAAAATGCTACTGCTATCAAGCTTTAAATTGGAAGTGGCCAATGAGAAATGATATATGTCACTTCCCTCCCAGTTGCAACGAGTTAAAAAATTAAACAATCTCTTGCTCATCTTCTCCTATTGTACCATAGACATGATATGGCTATGTGTGAAACGTACATCGAATGTCCGTAAAGATAGAACATAGGAATCTCGAAACACAAAAACACTTACGACTTCTTTGTTCAGGTACCAAACTTTTTATTACCTTTGAGTTTAAAGGTTCTTCGACATAAGGAGAGAGATACACATTCTTTCTATTCTGTCTTTTTCAAAGGATACTCCACACTCCCCGAATCTACAGAACTGGAGCCTTATCATCAGATGTTTAATGTCATACCCGGAACACCTTTTTTGGGAGTAGGGTCTTAATACTGAACAGGAGATAGTGTATTTCAAGCTCCGTCAACAAGACAGGATTTAGCTCGTAATTACAAGTTATTTTGAAAGAAGCAATAATCATCACTTTTTTGCAATATATTCAGTTTGTGATGATGAAAAATAGAGAGAGAAAAAAAAAAAAAAAAAAAAAAAGAGTACCTAACAAATGTTTGTTTGGGTTTTATGGCATATCAACCTTTGTAGGTTATTTAATGCCAATTCCACTTTTATACAAATGAACCGTTCTATTTCAAACAATTCAGTTTACCATAAGTACACAGTTTAATAGTCAAAAACATTTCTATTTCAAGCTATTCAGTTTATTCAAAAAGTTCTAATTCAGCTAATTCAGTTTAGTATAAGTATAGATTTTCTTTACACAGTTAAATGTCAAAGCAGTTCTATTTTAAACAATTCAGTTTAGCATAAGTACACAGTTTAAATATCCAAACAGTTCTATTTCAAGTAATTCAGTTTAGCATAAGAATGCAGTTTATTTCTATTTGACCTGTAGAACCCTATCAGGTGCTATCACTCCGGGAGAGAGTGGACCTGGAAGCGATGGCAATGAAGGAATACTCCACAAATCTCTAGAATTACTGGAAACTCATTATCTGATTGTTAGGGTTGGGTGTATTATCCCTCTGCCGAGATGCAGTCAGAGTATTCTACAGCCCCAACCAACAGGCCAAATCTAACAAATCTTGGGATTTTAAAAAGATGTTTACAGAAACACTTAGGACTAGGGAAAGTTTTTGTTTCTTTAACTCTGTTTGCTTCCATACTGTCTTACCAGTTAGCATCCACCCCCACTGCCACTTTTTCTTCCCCTTGGATGCCTATATATGGATTTATCCAAACTCTGCTATGAGTGGGATGTGACACAAGGTCACTTTATGAAGTGGAGTACAGCTGGTTTGAATTGAGAATTTTTCTTCTCTTAGGTTCATTGCCTTACCAAACCAAAAGAACTCAGTCTGGCCTACTATTTATTCATACCTGGAGATAGATTTATGCCTTTCCCAAGGGCATTAGCACAAAGTCAAATAGCCTCTCCAGAACAACCATCAATTTCACTGACTCCATCACCACTTGATCCCCCCCCATTTACCAAACTACTAAAAGATAAGGAATTTTTCAATAATCTTTTTAATCACTCCAAAATCTCATCAGCCAGTTTCAAATGGTTTTCCTTAACCACCTGAGATTAAAAAAAAAAAAATCTTTCTCATAAAGTTACAAGGGTCATTCAGTAAATAAGGTGAATTTTGCATAAATTGTTGGCATCTTTTTCAAGGAAATCAAGTGATGGGTTCCTTCTTTTCATAAAAGGCTGTCTTCCTTACTAACTGCTGTACCCAGAACATTTTCTTTACTGGAAAGTCTGTGTGTTTCCATTCCATAGACTGTCTTTTCAACTCAGGTTTGTGGTGCAAACCCATAGTTAGTCAATTTATAAATATTCTTTTGACTAAAACAAGCTTTTCTATACAAATCACACATTCTTCTGTAAATTTCATATGGTTTGCACTTCTCAGCCACCAAAAACTTAAACACAGACCTCTGTTCAAGCCTGGAACACACTGTTTGATTTGCTGCCATTTTGAATAGTCTCAAAATAAATATTTTTGTAAGATTAAAATAATTTTTGCTAGAAACCAATTCCAAACAATGCAGAGTTTACATTTATGGGGGAAAAAAATTATTTTACTTTTTTCAAAAATATTCCCCCAATTTATTGAATGACCCTCATATAAAACAAATGAAATGTTTTTTTTCACAAGTTTTATTTGTTTCATAATTTATTTGATTTATTTCATTATTTGGTTGTAATATTTGATTTATATGGTGGTCATAAAAGCCATTAGTGATATCAGTCTATGTGTTGTCAATTGTTCTTGAAATGGTTGAGAAAGAGGAAGAGATATTAAGATTGATTCATAGAAAGGGATGATTTACAGATGCACTCACAAAAGATAGGTTATTAAGTGCAACTCTTAAAAAGACATGAGAAAGCGGACAAAATCAAAAAGAAAAAAAAAAAGCAGACAAATATAAAAAAAGGAAAAAAAAAAAAAAAAAAAAAAAATCCTTTTTTTTATGCTTAAAAAAATAAATAAATAAATAAAAATAAGAATTAACATCAAATTCTTTCAATGGAACTCATTCATTTTGTTGGTTTTGTTAACAAAATCCTGTTTTGGCAAATCCATACACCAGTCTTTAAGTATACAACTTATAAAAAGGATAACCATTTTTGCATTCTTCTGATGTACAATTGTTTACCCTTAAACAATTCTCGCATAAATGGACTTGCATACGTCCAAGGGAAGTAACTCTTGTTATTGTATTTCGTGCAGGTAGAAATACTCTTTTAAAAGGAGTAAAAAAGCAAAATGAATAATCACCATCTTGTAATTGCTTTTGGCAGGTTTCTACCTTGACTGATTTTTAGCTGAAATTTACAAGTGTCTGCAATCCTGTAATGTCTCTTAGACTTCTTATCTAGAAAAAGAAAAAGTGAAAATACAAGATAGTTCATAATGGCCATTTCTTTTACAAAGACAATATTAACAAGACAAGACATACTTGAAGGATGCAAATTGCCAACTATGAATTCTTTGCAATGTCCTGCAATCCCCAAACATGCATGAATGGTCTGTGGCTCTAAATCCTTAAGGATGAACAGCGGTGGACCAATACTTGATGGTGATTACTGAAGCTTGAAGCGTTATAGGAAGATTTGAATTTTTAATAAACCTTTGATTTTATCATCAATTATCTTATATTGAATTATATCATAATCTCAATGCTCTTTCTCCTACAGTAAACACAAACTTTAAAATAAATTTGAAGTAAAATAACTTCTGGGGTCTCTCCACGATTAGGGGCCCTAAAACTTAAACTCTGCTAATTTTGTAGTTAGATCCACCCTTGGGTGTGAACTAACTAGACCCCATAAAAAATTTTGCTGTAATTATGTAACTGCTATTTTTCAAAGATGTTGAAAAACCAGTTGTGTATTCTTCTGAGGTATATGTACCGTTCTCTACCTGATGAGTGTCGTAATAAGATGTCATGAAACTTTGATCGCAGGTAAGAATCCTTGCTTTATATATATATATATATATATTTTGTAACTGTTGGTTGTCACTAATTCACTTTGTGGCGAACCAATTTGGAGAGTGTTCAATATCTGAGATAGAGCGTTATATATATATATATATATATATATATATATATATATATATATATATATATACACACACACACACAACTCCTCTGCAGAAGCAGGATATGACACAAGGTCAATTTCTAAACAGAGTTTAACATGTTTGAATTCAGAGTTTTTTGCCTAGAACTGGTTGCCATACCAAAGTTAAAAAGCCTAGTCTGCCCCACTATTTATCCATCACTGAAGGGACAATAATTGGATTTATACCTTTGTGAAATATAAACAGCTTCATCCAGGATTTGAACTCAAGTTGCCAGGTCCAAAACGTAAGATATGAACATTTCTTCAACCAGACCAATACCCACCTACTGCTCATTACATCTCTGCTATAGCAAGTGGCTTTACAACTGTTTATAGAATTTGTTCAAAACAGCATGCAGCATTCTTGTATGGTTACCTTCTAGCTCTTTCTCCATGTTAAATTTCTGTTGAACTTTACACCTTTAGCAGGCAAAACCTTATTACAACTCACATCTCAATGTTTACCCAATTTTATGATGCTAATAATTTTCGTATATACTATGAACATAAATAGATCTCATGAAAGAAAATGGTCTCGTACTAAAAAAGGCAAGAAGAAGATATCCTGAAGAAAACATTACAGATGATCAAATGCTTCTTGCAAATACATTCACCCAAGCTGAATCACTGTTGCATAGCCAGAAGCTGACAGCCAGAGGCATTAGTTTATGGTTTTAAACACGATGGTACCATGTCCACATTAAATGGCATGCCTCTGAAATTAACATACCAATTCACATACCTTGGTAGCAATATCTCCTCTAATGAAAGTGACATTACCATATGCATAAGAAAAGCATGGAATGCTATCAACAGGTTATAGATCGTACAGAAATCTGATCTCTGATATAATAAAATAGGATTTCTTCCAAGTTGGGACTGTGTCAGTGCTGTTGTATGGATGCACCGCCTTGATTCTAATGAAACACTTTGAGAAAAAGCTAGAAGGTAACCACACAAGAATGCTGCATGCTGTTTTGAACAAACCCTGGAAGCAGCTGTAAAGCCACTTGCCTCTCATCTCACAAACTATCCAAGTAAGGTAAACAAAGCATGCTGCAGAAGTGAGAATGAGCTCATGAACGACATTCTCCAGTGGACTACTACACATGGACACACCCTTATCAGCCAACCAGCAAAGACTTACACCAGTCCTGTGCTGACAATAGATGCAGTCTAGAGGACCTCCCAAGAGAGATGACCGACAGGGATAGATGGCATGAGAGAGTCAAGGGAATCCATAATATCAAAATGACTTTATGAGGATACTATATGCATGTACTTAATATTCTGGCTGTTACAAAAAGTATTGCATATTCTCAGTAGTGCTGCATTTACAGTTTTTAATTTTGCTCAGTTCATGCCTTGTAATTATCAAAATTTATAGTGTGCTTATATTAAACATAATTAGTTGTGTGTGACACGCATTCATGGATAATATACACCGCTAACATTTGGCCACAACATTCTTGAAAAACATCTCTTGTACATGGTACACATTGACTTTTTGGAATTTGTAGCAAGTAAATTTAAAACATTGGTTCAACTTTTTTTGAGTTTGTATTGACTAAAAATAAGAATTTATATAGTACTAATTACTTTTAAAAAAGGGGGGGGCTATACTTTAATAACAGATGACTAAAAAATAAAAAACAAAAAGCTAAAAGGGCCCTTTCAACCAGTACTTTTTTTTAACTAGCAATAAACGGTAAAATTTCACTAAAACTTTATAAAATTGGGATTATGAACAGCTAAGCCATGAAGAGGAGGGACAAAAAAAAATAAATAAAAAACAAAATAAAAATAGTTAATGTAATTTTTTTGAAGCACAAAATTCATCCAGTGTTTAAAGCAAAGGCAACGATGTTTACACAAAAATGTAACAAACTTTTAGCAAAAATAAGTTCACAATAGAAGAAGCAAATTATAAACATGCATTCCACGAGCTATTTCTCTATAGCAGTATAAAATGGAATTGTTTGTAATGAATTAGATAGTTTGGACCATAGGCATAACTTCATTTTTGGCAATGCATGTAGTCAAGGAAGAAGAGAAAAAAAAGTTAATATCTAGTTCTCGTGTATAATACACACCCCCAAACTTCTGGGTAGAAAAATCTGGAAAAACAGTCTTATACAGAAATAATTACAGTATATGGTCCTATTGCCAATTCAAAGAGGTATTTCAAAAGTCACTACCAAGAAAAAGTTGGGGTTTTTGTGTATGTTGAAATTATCAAAATTGGATTTTTCCAAATGGTAACTTTCCATTTATGCGATACCAGTTTAAAAAAAAAAAAAAGTGTTTTTAAAATATGTGGGTGGAGATACTTTCTGATTTTTGCCCTGTTAAGCAAGAGACTCCATGCCAAACTGAGAGTGAATTACCATATATGCAAACGTAATCAACGACCCCAAATTTTTAGCCACAAAAAAAGTGTTTATCACATGTTGTGAGTAATGAATAACCTCACTTTTGCCTGCGAGATCAAGCATGTTTTGTTACACTAGCCTACTGGATGAGATGTTGAACTTTGTCAATTCACATGTTTTTCTTCGGGCTGCATTTTTTCTTTTTTTTTTTCAAATCATTATTGTGCTTTACAGACATTGTGCATTTTTAAAAATTGAAAGTTTATGTCTATCTTGCATCAAGCTAACTTGATCAGAACTATTTTTGCAACCACAATTGGTGAGAGCACTCATGGCATTGTGGCTAACGTGTTGGTCTGTGACACCATAGTAAGTGAGTTCAAACTCCAGTCACGGTATTATGTTTACTTAGAGATTAATACTTTTGAGAAAGGTATGACCACCCCACTTTATCCCCTCCAGCTATGACATTAAATAAACCACAAAGGTTGATATGCCATTAAATGAAGAAACAAAATCAACCATATTTGCTCACTCAGTGATTCTGGGTCACATTTTGGTAATTTTTTTTTTTTTTCAATATTTCATTGAAATTAGGATAATTAGCAATGATGCTCAAAGCATTCAATGAACAAATTAACATTTTTGCTACAAAAAGGTTTGATTTGGTTTGGTTTGGTTTTATGGCATATCAATCATTGTAGGTTATCTATAGCCAAATCCTTTTGATATATATTAAATTTATACATGATTTGTAAACACATTTTGTTGATAAGATTTTTAAAGAGAGCCAAAGCTTATTCTCTTGCATATAGTGAAATCATTTCAAGTATTGCTATGTAACAGTAACAATTTAATGTCAGACATTTGTTTGTATCGATAGTTTGTAGATAATTTCATTTTTAAATGAATATAAACTAATTTCTTTGCACACTAGTATTACTTTTGTTTCTACAGTTAAGTGGTTTTAATTACTGCTAACACGAATAATTCTATTCAATATTAATCATTTGTTGTTTGCACACAGTGAAGTGGTTACAAGTACTACAATTTAACACTATTCAACACAAGTCATTCATTTTCACACAGTCAAATGGTTCCAAGTATTGCCATGTATCACTAACATTTCAATTAAACATCAGTCATTCATTTTCACACAGTCAAATGGTTCTTGGGCACCTCGGGTGGTGTAATGGTTAGCAAGGTAGACTAGCAAACCTACACGAGTGAGTTCGATTCTCATTGGGTACCCAATTCATGTGGCCTTGTGCTACATCTAAGCAAAAAGCTTAGTAAATTACCACAGTCAAATGGTTCCAAGTATTGCTATGTATCACTAACATTTCAATTAAACATCAGTCATTTGTTTACACAGTTAAAATGGTCAAACCCATACATAGGATTCTATTAGGTGCTACCAACCTGGGTCAGAGTGGACCTTGGAGCAATGGCAATGAAGGGGTACTTCCCCTTTCCTAGAGGTCCAGGAGTGGAGTCTCACCATCAGGTAGTTTAATGTCATATACACAGGACACTTATTTAAGAAGTCTTACCCCTCTGCAGAGATGCAGTCAGTGTATTCTACAGCCCCAACCAACTGGGCTGGCAACAAAAAGATGTTTCTATCATACACAACAGGTAACGAATGACCCATATCTTACAGCTAGTCTAGAAAAATATATTTTCAACTGTCAAATGATAAAATTTTCAAACATTCATACTTTTAAAACATTCATACAATCAAAATCAATGTAATACTTTAAATATACAATGTATTTCAGGTTCTTTGTTTTTAATGGCACATCAACTTTGGTGGGTTATTTAATGCCAAAGCCAACCTTTGAGAACAGTAGTGGTACTATTTAGCTTATAGCTTGGGAATAAGGTGGCAGGTAATCCCTTTCCTAAGGGCATTAGTCCAAAAGTAAATAGAATAAAATAAACAATGTGGTCTAAACCTTGATGCAGCTTGCAGTGTTTACTTGAATATGTGTAATCTGCAGCAAATATTTAGTTATTTAAATAATCTCATGTCTGCAGTATTTATTTAAAATTTTGTTTTATTTGAATTCTTTACTTATAATCACAATTTTTAATGGCTGACATTGACATAAATGATTAAATAATGCAAACAGAAGTTGTTTTAATTCAATGACACAAGCTTTGGCAAATGTGTTAAATTTTATTTTGAAAGTTATGATCAGAGTATAATAGTTGTAAACACAAACATTCAAATAAATTCATTTGATATTTTGAAGGTAATATAAAGCATTTAGTCTTTCATCATCAAGGTGTGTTGACAACATGGATTCCTTAGACTCTCTTACCATCCATCCCCTATCAGACTTGATAAGTCCTATAGACAACACACAGAGCTGAGAATATAGATAAGAAACTGAGGAAAAATTGGTTTTTGTTTGGTTTCTTCGTTTAATGGCATTTCAATCATTATGGGTTATTTAATGCCAAAGCTATCCTTTTAGAACAGCTAGGATACTATTTAATCCATAGCTGGGACGATAAGGGGGTTCATGCCTTTCCTAAAGGTATCCACTTACTTCAAGGTCGTAGTCCAGCACTTTAACCATTATGCCACAGGGACTACTCTGAAAAAACTGGTTTCAAAAGTTGTTCATTACCGATGTATATACAGTAATTTAATCAGTACGATTGCCACCATTTTCTGAACCATCATGAATTGTAACTCTGAAGAAGACTGGAAAAAGGATCAGCCAGAATGTTGTAGTAATGACAAGATGAATGAATTCACAAATTGAAATAATTCCTGGGGTCAAAATGACTCTTCATCACAAGATTACACGAAGACTTCAAGAATTTTGAAAGGACCCCAGATGTAACAGTTTCTTTTGTTTAATGGCATAATCAACCTTCATGGGTTATTCAATGCCCAAGCCATCCTTGTAGAACACTACTGAAACTATTTAACCCATAGCTGGGGAGATAAGAGGGTTCATACCTTTCCCAAGGGTATTAGTCCAAAAGTGAATGTAATAGCATAACTGGAGTTTGAACTCATTTACTTCAAGGCCGCAGTCCAGCACTTTGGTCATCACACCACTGGAACTTCCCCAACGTGTGACAGGTATTTTAATGAAGACAAAGGTAATTCCATCAATTCAATAAAATGTTTTCTTCAACACTTCTGGAAGGCGACTAAATGTGACATACACTTTTGAAAGGTTAGAATGTAGACTGTCCAAAATTGATATGACAAAAACAACAAAAATGAGGATACTGGTCCAAATCAATGTATAATAGATGAAAATATAGTCTCAAGAACCTGTATATATATATATATATATATATATATTTTTTTTTTTAATAATTTTTTTTTGTTGCTCCCGAGTTGAAAAAAAAAAAAAAAAAAAAAAGAGAGAATCCAAATATCAATCATTGTAAAAACAAACTCTCAGTTATAAGTGCAATACAAGAAATAATTAACCACATCCTAGATGCTCAGTGATAGGCTTTAACTGTCCAGGTTATGCTACAAGCATTCCTGGATATACAGAAGTCAATATTCTATTAAAATCAAGTTGTCATAAAATAATTCTGTTTTCTTAAAAGTAGATTTATAAACAGAATAGTTAATATATTCTCAATGCTGAAAACCAAGTAAAAAATAAAAGGAGATATTCTCTATGACATATATAGGTAAATACCATCTTTGAAATGTCCTTGCTTGGTCATTCCATGTCAGTTCAACCAATGTAATCCCCAGAAAATAGATTTTGTTCATTTAACATATGTTGTAGATCTTATAGTCATAAGGAAATCCAAATTTTACAATTTAACAAAAACCCTTATATCTTCTGATTTAGTTGCCAAAAATTTATAAAATTTGATACCTATATAGACTTTTAGTAAAGGAATCCAAATATCCACTAAGAATTTTACAAAGAGTAACCAAAAAGGAGATAATTGCAGTTTTCTGGTGAAAAATATGAAAACTTTTAGATGGTCAATCACATGGAAAAATTTAGAAATATTATCTTCAGCCCCCAAAAGTAGTAAAAGGTGGCATGACATTCGAAAACCAGAGTATTTGGGGAATAAATCCAAATAGATTTCATTAACTGTCTCTCAAATCTACCAATTCTTTACCTCTAAATAGGTTTTTTCTAAAAAACATTCTGACTCTTGATAATTTCATGATTATGATCTACTTTTTCTGCAAAAGGTGATAAAGTCCCTAAGTAACAAAACATTGGGAAAATATTACATTTATTTGGGGAATCCATTCACTAAGTTTTAACAACTCTCTCTTTTGATCTTAATTTTTATGGGTGTTTGAATATGCACTAAAAAGAAAAGAAATTATTTTTGGTCTCCAACTCATCCAGTTTTCTTTAGAGACTTTGGATATAAATCTGTCCAAACACATGAAAATTCCAATATCCCATGATTCAGTCATGTCAATACTGAAGATCTAAAAAAAAAAAAAAAAAAAAAAAAAAAAAAAAAAAAAAACTGAATTCATTAGAATTTTCAAGTACGTTCTCAAAATGTGTAAACTTGAAAGGTAGGCATAATAATCTAATGATCAAAACAGTGCTAAGGTAACTAAACATATCTCAAAGGAAAGGTAATATAATTAATATCTAAGGATTTAAAAAACATACATCAGGCTCGAACTATCCCAGGCTCAGAGAAATTTCTGGAAGCAAGTTCTTATACAACCCTAGTACTTCTGGAAACAAAAAGAACAAACAAAAAACTTTAGCATAAGTCACCAAATGATACCCTTTCATCATCCCTTGACCTCTATTTTGAAAATAATGAAAACTTGCAATATCTTGGAATTGGTGAGAAATTTTCAATTTAAATTTTCAAGATCTTCTGATGACTATAAAATCTACAAAATACATCAAAATGAAAAAAAAAAAAAAAAAAATTTTTTTTTGAAGGGTGGAGGTTTACATTTTTGTGGTTGAATTGAACTTGCTTTATGGTTTACAGCAACACAAACATAAACCTGTGCACCTGCTAAACCACAGAATCCAGAAGCAAAAAGCAGTCACCTTACTTAGAATGTGTCTGCCTATGTATCTGCAGGTGGGAGTTTCTGAAATAACTCTTGTCACATATCTCACATCGAAATGGCTTGTCACCAGTATGAGTACGTATATGCATAACCAAATATGCATTCTTGGAAAAAGTCTTGCTACAAATGTCACATTCAAAAGGCTTCTCTCCCGTGTGTGTACGCATATGCATTAACAGAGAAGCACGTGTGGAAACATTCTTTCCACACAATTCACACTGATATGGTTTTTCCCCGGTGTGGATACGAGTATGCTGAAGACAGTTGCCACTGTCTGCAAACCTCTTCCCACATACCATGCAGGGAAAGGGTTTCTCTCCAGTGTGGGTTCGGATGTGTGTTAACAGAGTGGTATTTTCTGCAAAATCCTTGCCACATACCTCGCAGTGGAATGGCTTTTCTCCAGTATGTCGGCGTATGTGCTTTAACAAATGTACGTTCTGTGAAAACTGCTGGCCACAAATGTCACAATTATACAGTTTCTCTCCAGTGTGTGTTCGCAGGTGCCTCATCAAGTTGACATTCTGAGAAAACTGCTTACCACAAGTTTCACAATGAAACGGTTTCTCTCCAGTGTGCGTTCGCATGTGAGTCAGCAAATGTACCTTCTGAGAAAATTGTTTGCAACATGTGTCACAATGAAAGGGCTTCTCTCCTGTGTGTTTCTGCATGTGGATCAGTAGTCTGGAATTGTTGGGGAAGTTTTTTCCACAAATCCGGCAAAGTATGCCTTTCTCCTCCGTCTCAGGTTTTTCTTGTTCAAAAACAACAACCTCGTTTGGAAGATTCATTCTTCATGTAGAAACCAAAAAACTCGAAAGAAGCTACTTTCTTGGAAGCACAACTTTCAGTCTCAGAAAATTGCTCAAAGCAAATTACCAAATCCTATAAAAGAAAAAAAGAAACAGCAGAAACAGATGAGAAAAGTACTTGGATTTGCAAACTCGCTTTTGTTAGTTGGGAAAAATAGGTTTATAGTTCTTTGTTTAATGGCATATCAACCTTTCTGGGCTATTTCATACCAAAGCCATCCTTGTAAAAGATCAGAAGTGGTACTATTCAACCCATAGCTGGGGGAATATGGGGGTTCATACCTTTTCCAAAGGTATTAGTCCGAAAATGAATGTAATAGCACAATGGGAATTTGAACTCAGAACTACAATGTTGCAGTCCAGCACATTAGCCACTACACCACACGGACTCCCTCTCAGTTGGGAAAGTTTTTTTTCTAATTTTTATAACTTAGTATAATAAGAATTTTAATCTCTAAACCCATTTCCAGATGCTGAAGAATCTAGAGTGATTGATTTTAATGGCATTTCAACTTGCTTAGGGGTATTTTAAGCTTACTGATTAGAGTACTGAGCTTGTACGTTTATATTCATATTTTCTCTGTAGTTGTTTCTCAACAGCTTTTTGCGCAGTTATATATCAAATATTCCTATCAAATAAAAATAATTTGCACACAGTTGTTTTGTTGCAAGCATTCTTATCTAATACTAATAATTATATGATTTCAAGTAATTATTTCTATTTAATAATATTCATTTGTTTGCATACAGTTTCAAGTAATATCTGGAAATAGTTGATTTAAAGCATAAAATCTTTTATTCAGATTTATAAGTACCCTTATTCAAGAGATAAGTACTCAGGAAAAGAAAAGAGTACTTCAAAATACCAAAAATCTCGAGATTAATATCTACCTAAACATTTTTCTTTCTTTATTCATCTACTACTGTTATAATGAGAGTGTAGTATCTGTGCACAATGCCTCAGATCAAACCATTACTCTCTAGGAAATTGACCAAGAATCAGGGCAGTATTTCTATCAGTAGAAACCTGGTTTGGGTTGCTTGACGGCACCTCAACTTCAGCGAGTCATTAAATGCTGACAGAAGAATAGATATAAAAAGTTTAAGTCAATTCATTTAAAGGCATATCAACCCTTGATGGTTATTTAATGCCAAATCCTTTTTATACATATATCATGATTTTTAAGTGAATAGTTTGTAGATAATGATTTTTAAAAATAAACCAGAGCTCATTTGTTTGCTAACAGTTAAATGGTTTCAAATATTCTCTTTATTGTTTGTACTCAGTTAAATGGTTTCAAATATAGTAAAAGATTAAACAGTTCTATATGACCCATGACCAGCCCATTGGCCAAATGAGTAGAATGTTTGCCAATTGTCAGGAAGACCAGGGTTTAATCTCAGGTCCAGTCATACCAAAGACTCAAAAAAAAAAAAAATGGGACTTGATTCTGCCTGGCATAACACTCAGCATTATAAGGTAAGGATCAAGGGTAAAGTGGAGCAACCCAGGGAAAACAGTAGCATGCTCTCCCTACACCTTGATGTAGTAGCTATTGAAAAGGGTGACTAACAGGTACTATCACTCTGGTAGAGAGTGGACCTGAGAGTAATGGCAATGAAGGGGTACTCCACATTCCCAAAATTTCCAAGACTGGAGCCTCACCATCATATACAGTTAAGTGCCTTATCCAGGACACTGTGTAGGTGGGGGGGATCTAATCCACCTCTGCAGAGACACAGTAAAAATATAATGAAATGGTTATCATTATAGGAAATCGACATAGTGATCAAAGTTCAAATCCAGGATGAGGCTGTTTGCATTTTACATAAACACTTGCAAAATGTATGAATCCAACTCATCTCCCTCCAGCTAAAATTGTTGGATAGACTGCACTCTTTAAACCATGACAAGACAAATGTTCTAAAAGTAAAACTTTCAATTCAAATCTGTTTAATTCCACTAAAAATTGACCCTGTGTCACATCCTGTTTGTGAAAAGGGGATGGGTAAACATATCTATAATTAAAAAAGAAAAAAAATTAAAAATTTAGATATTTACAAGTTTGCTTTTTCCTTATGTAATTATTTTTTAAGCTTGGTTTGGTTTTATGGCAAATCAACCATTGTTGGCTATTTAATGCCAAAACTTATATGGTCTGAGAGACTGGGTTCAATCCCAGGTCCAGGTCATACCAAAGACTCCAAAATGGTACTTGATACCAGCTTGCTTAACACTCAGCATTATAAAGTATGAATCAAGGGTAAAGTGAAGCAATCCAGGGAATGGGGTAACACCTTCCCCTACACCTCAGTGTAGTAGCTATTGATATTAAATTGCAACTGATTTTAAGGCCCCGGTTCTGGAAGTCTTGAGTTCCTCTTTACTGCTATTACTCAGAGGTTTATATACTCGAGAGATGGTAGTACCTGTCAGGGTCTTATCTATGAATCAAATAGATCTGTTTAAAAATTATTTATTTGATAGGACCATGTATTTAAAGAAAAAAAAAAAAAAAAAAACCTAAAGAAACAAGCACACGAGAAAGGTCCCATCTATTGATCAAACAGATCTTTTAGATAGAAATAATTAATTGAAACCATATAAAGATTCGTATTATCTAGGAATACTAGAAACTATATAACTGGGCCATTGGCCTAGGGGATAGAGTGTTCACCAAGGGTCCAGGAGACCAGGGTTCAATCCCAGGTCCAGTCATACCAAAGGCTAAAAAAAAAAAGTATTTGATTCTGCCTTGCTTAACAATCAGCATTATAAGGTAAGGATCAAGGGTTAAGTGGAGCAATCCAGGGAAAGGAGTAGTGCCCTCTCCTACACCTCAGTGTGGTAGCTATTGAAAAGGGAGCCTTTTGGGTCATCCTTGACTGAGGTTGCCAACTTTACTTTTTACATAACCGTGTAAATTATTTGTATTAGATAGGAATACTTTATATCATAACTGTGTGCAAAAAATTTCTTAAGGAACTAAAAAAAAAAAAAAAAAAAAAAAAAATGTATGCATACAATGAATGTAATTTCATAAACTCTAGGGATAAAATAACACTAGACAGGCTGCCATTCATTTGCAGCAATCAATCAATCTTTGAAGTAATAATTATTTTCATTTGCTAATAGCATAGATTTTAGAAAAGTGGGATTTTCATAGGTACACATACCACATTCTGATACTTAGTAAATAACCCAACTATGTTAAACTCTTATTGATGAGTTCAACTAAAAAAAAAAAAAAAAAAAAAAAAAAAAAAAAAAAAAAGCATTTTGTAAATTGGTGAGCATAGTTATAAAAAGGAAAAAATTCTAAATTTAACCAAAACGGTAACAATTCAGTCAAAAAATGACTGATAAATAAATAGATAAAAAAACTTCAATCTCAACACAAAAAAAGAGGAAATATTTGGTTTAAAAAAAAAAAAAAAAAAAAAAAAAAAAAAAAAAATTTCAATAACCACATATTGGGAGATATATTTCATGAAATTGTGGTAATGAAAAAAAAAAAAAAAAAAGCAAAAATAGTATATTGTTGTGAGAGTTGTGCGAGTGCAATAGTTTTAAAATTTTCTAAGAGAATCAAGCAATTGCCCAGTCCAATATGTCACTTAATAACAGCATAGAATTAGCATTCAAACTCACCTCTAATTATCACACTATGTAACAAAATTTTTACTTTTTCTTTTGCCTCAGCAGAATATGTTATATCTCAAATGTTTGAACCTAAAGTAAATGAAAAAATACCTATTTTTCTCTTCAAATCTGGGTAATGAAATTTTCAAAACATGGTGGGAGACAAGACTTGGGAGCTGACACATAACAGTTGCAAAAACAACAAAAACTTGAAAGATGGTTGTTCTACAACTTTAGTATAAATACATATAAATTTTTTGATTCATGTGTTGTTTTATGCAGACCTTATGTAAATAAAAACAAGCAACTTTGCCTGTTTTTACATAGAAAATTGGTTTATTTCTAAATCTAAATTTCATGATCCTGGACACAAAAGCAAAGTTTGAAGAGAATAATGGCCATTTTCTATACTTATACAACATAGGCAATTAAAAAATAACACAGTATCTAGGAACAAAATTTGAGTTGTATAGTATAATCCAGGACACAAAAGAAAAGTATACTTTTACCATATAAGCAATTGAGAAATAACAAACTACCCAAGAATAAAATTTGTTTTAAAGAATATTCTAAGTCTTCAAGTGAGATAACTATTATTGATTATAGTGTAATCCAAGTTATTTGCAATTAACTCTAATGAATTTTTTACAAATATAAGGTGTGATAAAAAAATATTTGAAATATTAAAAACATTAAAAAATTCTAAATTTGTACACAGCTGAGCAGTTAGTATAATAAAATGATTACGTTTCAAAATCTAGACTGCTGTCTTGACAAGTCAGTGCCAATCATCAATAGTTTTCAAACAGTAGTTTTGAGTGAAACACAAGACTGTGCAAGTGTGTCACCCTACGTACTAAAAAAAAAAAAAAAAAAAAAAAAAAAATAGTTTCATGCTATTTTTCTTCTTGTTTCCTAAACCGAAAATTTATCTCAAGAGTAACATTTAAGGACAAGGAAACCATTAAGGGAAATAAGACAACACAGCTTCACACTATACCATAAGAGGTGTGGCAGAAATTTTTGGACTGATGGAAAACCTCTTAAAATAAGTGAATTAAATGCTGGCCATCAATGCACATCTTTATAAATAACGAAAAAAGATTTTTCCCCTCTCCCCACACCACAAAAAAATTAATAAATAAATAAATAAAAACAATCCAAACAAATATAAAAATTCTGCACATTTTCGTGGGGTTATGAACATTTTTGTCCATTCTCTGGTCATTATTATCAAGAACAAAGCTTATAAGTGTTCATCTATCACCAGGAATACATCATAGAATAATACTAGCAATAAAAATAATCCTGCAACTTAGTAATTTAAGCCAAAAAATAGGTCGATACATAACAATAAATAAATAAATAAAATAATACATATATAAGACAAAAAAATCGGTCGATACATACCAAAACATTTTTAAAAATAAATAAAATAAGAATTATATATTTCTTCCGTGGACACCGGAGTATGTTAGTATTTTTTGCAATTATTTTTTGGATTAATGGAATTTGTTTTCGAAATATACTTTGCAAAAATATCTAGAATACATTAGTTTATTTAATTCAACGAAAGATAATACATTGAGGAAATGGGGAGGGTAGCCTTACTAAGGTTTGAAATAGTGGATAATTCTTTACTGATATAAAAGGGAAAAATTGAATACTTCAAACATGAAACATAAAAAGGTTTCAATTGGACAAATCAATCACAAGCCGGTCAGCTATTAGAGGAAGCTGATAATCAACAAGTTAAGAGAGGCTGACAACAAAGATTAGGGTTGGTTTGGTCTGTCTCCCCACCAAGGTTAAGATATCTGATTTTATTTTTATTTATGAATTTTTTTTTTTTTTTGTTGATGGGGGTATGACTTCAATAACGTTTGTGTTGGCTCCTTAAAAATACAGAGCCGGTTTCGTGATTTTTATAAGCCTGGCGACATTAATGAACAATAACAGTAAATGGATGCCTTGCGTAGTGAAATAGTTAAAAAGCTAGCCTAGCAGATTATCGGAAGGGAATTCTATGCACACTCGGTGCTCCAGACTTATGGCCTTGTGCTAAGAAAGTCAACGACTGAATAGCAACAAAAAAAATAAGATAAAATAAAAAAATAAAAGTTTAATTGAAATTTAAATTTTTTTTAAAAGTTACAAGCATATACGGAGGACTTGATTTTTTTGATAAAAAATTCTTAAACTTATCCAAAATTAGATAAGTACAAAAAAAAAAAAAAAAAAAAAGAAAAAAAAAAAGGAAAATTGGTTTAAGTTTTTATTAGTTCTATTATTATTATTATTATTATTATTATTATTATCTGCTCTAGTAAGTAGATTATTCAAATGGAAGTTAATTTTAAGTATATAAATGAAAAATAATTTTAAGTATTAAAAAAAAAAAAAAAAAAAAAATTTACGTAAAGTACATTTTTTTCCTTTTTTTTCTCTTTTGGTTTGGGTTTTTAAGTATATCTATATTTACACGACTTTCTAGGAAGATACAAAAAGGTGGGGGTTGTTTATTAAGAAATTTTAGCAAACGAATCACTTTCAGTATTTTTAATCTTACACCAGAAGTCTTGGTTGAAAAATAAAAATTGTTACTTTACTTTATATCTAATTTCATTTTCTGAACTTTCTCTGGCATCTATTTTTTTTTTATTTTTTTAAATATTTGTTTACAATCTCGAAAAAAACAAAGGACTAAAGAATTTATGGTGAGGGGTGCAAATAAAACCAACAGATCAAGTTAGGGAAAAAAACTGGAAAGAATAAAAAAGCCAACTTGTTTAAACTGAGAAATCATGTTTTCACTTATTATAAAAAAAAAGGTTAAAATCGATTTCTGGTTATTTGTATACTTACCCTTTTTTTTTTTTTTTGGGTAATAACGACAAAATATTTTAGGCTTCAGATTGAGTATCTGGTTTTTCCCTTCTCTCTCTTTTTGTATTTTTTTTTTTAAATAAATATTCTTTGACTCTTTTTTTGTTTCTCTCTCTCTCTCCTTGTCCAATTTTTTTTTTTTCTCTCCCGAGGGTTAAAGCTGGAACAACCCTCAATATTTATTATAATCTCACAGTTCAGCCGGCAAAATAGACGTCTGGCTCGAGAGAAGTATATTTCAACTAGGGATAAAGCGATAAATGGTTATAAAGTCGAAAAAGAAGGAATTTAATGAAAGGGAAATGTGTTATTTTTAGCATAATAATGGGGGGAAAAGAAATCGGAAGTGGCCGGTGAATACCGACACTTGCCACTCTCGAATGAAGGAGACGAGAATCTGGCTTGACTTTAATACGGCACAATGCCAAAGTATGTAGTCGGTGGTTAGATTAGAGATTGTATTGCGCCGATCTTCCAAATGGTTGGTTGATTGATTGATTGATTCTAACGTCATTTCAACCCGTTTTAGGTGGTTTTACGTCTAAAGGTTAGGAAATTTCAGTGGACATTTATATTTATATTTTTTATATAGTTTTTCCATAAGAGTTTTAATGACATCAGTATGCGAATAGCGAAGGCATAGACTGCTATCCAAATGATATCAATTATATGGATGTCAGACCTATCCAATGTAATAAAATGCAATTTCTTACAAACACCGATTGTGTCAGTTCTACTTTATGGATGCACTACATGGACACTGACTATGCGTATGGAGGAAAAGCTAGACAAGACCGGCACAAGATTGCTACAAGCCATATTGAATAAATGGTGGAAGCAACGTCCTACAAAACAGCTGTTGTACAGACTCTTACCTCCCATCTCTAAAACCATCCAAATAAGATGAACAAGACATGCAAGGCACTACTGGAGAAGTAAGGACAAACTCATAACTGATGTTCTCCCATGGACCCCTTCACACGGGTGTCCAAGTGTTTTCCAACCAACAAGAACTTATCTATAACAGATCAATACAGACGCAGCATGTAGTCTTGAAGACCTACTAGAAGTGATGGAAGATAGAGATGAATGCCGAGAAAGAGTCAGGAAGTCCATGCTAGCAGCGTGAAATGATGATGATATGATATCAAGCATTCCTATCTAATCCAAATAATTTGCACGCAATTATATGGTTTAAAGTATTCCTCTCTAATACTAATAATTACATAGTTTCAAGTAATTATTTCTATTTAATAATAATCGTTTGTACACAGTTATATAGTTTCAAGTAACTAATGACAATTGTTTGAAAACAATTAGGGCTTCAAGTGACTATTCTTAATACAAATAATTTTCTATTATATGGCATCAAGTATTCCTGTTAGATACAAATAATTTTTAAACAGATATATTTAACCCATAGATAGTACTCTGACAGGTATTACCACTCCAAGTCATAAAGGACAATTTAGGATAAACCCCATTCCCTGATCTTTAGAACTGGAGCCTGTGGGGATTTAGGAATTAACAATAAAACTCCCAACTGAATGTTGACTTGTCGGCTGCCACATACAAAATGTATAAACGTATCGCCACACATAAGGCTTCACGCATCCATCCGGTTAAAAATCAGAAAAAAAGAAAAATAATAAAAAGTAAAGTAGCCAATGGGAAGCGGTCGCACCAAAATTAGAAGGATTTTGGAGTGACGAATTTGGAGCCAGTGGAGAGAGATAAATACTCAGGTTTTCTGTGAACCAAGTCAGTGAGGACAAAAGAGCACGTAAATACGATAATCAGTAGAGAAGTAACGTCCACCCTCGAGTTAAGAGCCGAAACTACTTTTCTGCTAGTTCCACTACCTGACCATAAAAGAAAGAGAAGAAAAGAAAAAAAAAGAAAAAGGAATAAGTACTCTTTAAAAACATTCTCCTCCTTTCCCCTTTTTTCTTGATATCTGACTTTCCACCACTTCGAAAATTTACTACTCGCAAAGGGGAACTTCTGAACATTCAAATCCAAGTTGATGCTTTATGTTTTATAAAAATTGTTTAAATTTTAGATGTTCCTTGTTTGTCTTGTGTTAAATGAAGTTTTTCTCATTGTATGATGTAACACTTCAAACCCAACCAACAAGGCCACAATGTTATATTGTTATCTACAGCATCATAACGACACAATAATAAAAACGCAGGAAGACCTCTTTAACAATATTTACCTCTCACTTTATTGCAAAAGTTGGAAAAGGGTTACTCAAGGTTTGCATATGAGAGGGAGCTGGAGACCGAACAGAAACTGCAATATTTTGACCCTCACTCTTATGGCCATCATGTTGTGTCTTTCTTGTTCTCCTGATGCTCAACCGGAGGTCCAGAGGCCCACTCTGCTGGGTGATGGCTTCCTTTAATGCATCTTATCAGCATCTTCTCTGGACCCCAACTCATCAGGGCCCCAAGCCCCTTCGGCCTGGTGTGGCTTTCCCTACCACATCTCATCTGTAACGCCGTCTCCAACTGTACTGGAACTCCCTGGAACCGGAACTCAAGTGTCTTGACTGAGCTATATAATAGTTCAACGCCCACTCGATCTTTGAAATCGCATGTTTAATCGTCATCAAGCAAAAATAACTGTCATGCAGTTCAGAGGTCACTCTCTTCCGGTGCGTCAGTCTATGAGAGTATCATGGGATTTTTTAGCTCGTCCCATTTCATCAGCCAATTTCCGCCCACGTGATTTCCTCTCATAACTGCCACTAGAATGTGTCACTTCCTTCCGGTGCATCACCTTGAATGGCATTTTGGGCCGGGTCGAAGGCCAAAATATAACAATAAGCCTCAACACCAAATGCAGTTAGTGTCATATCCAGGATATCCTTTTTCAGGGGGTTCTAACCCCTCTACAGGGTATACAGCCAGTATATTCTACTAATTGGGTATTTCAAATGGTGATGGCTTGTCTAGCTAAAAAAGATGAAATTTGTGGCTTTTTTTATCTTGGTATAGGGATTACATCCCTTGCTTTCTGAAATAGTTCATCTAATAGCCATTAGGTAACATGACAAAAGTAGCCTTTGGATAAAATTTGTGCCCAACGATGAAACCATTCCCTGAAAAATATTTATCACTATTGGAAACTGTAATTATATAAAGATGTGTGAGATACCAGCTCCTTTTTACAAAGAGTGTCATATACTGATAAAACCTACCAACATTATTGTATGAATACCTAAAAATCCAAGTCACTTGTTTGTAGTGCTTTCTATATTCCTCTTAAGTTTGTACCTCATACTGTGTCCTGAGTATAACACTAAACTGCATCTGGTGCTGAGGCTCCAGTTCTGGAGCCCTGTGGCCCAATTGGCTGGGGTTGTAGAATACACTGACTGCATCTCTGCATAGGGGTAAGACTCTTCCAACAAGTGTCCAGGATATGACCCTAAATAATTTGATGGGGAG
Source organism: Sepioteuthis lessoniana (assembly GCA_963585895.1). Classification (NCBI taxonomy): domain Eukaryota; kingdom Metazoa; phylum Mollusca; class Cephalopoda; order Myopsida; family Loliginidae; genus Sepioteuthis; species Sepioteuthis lessoniana. The sequence goes on from OY757908.1 coordinate 55,553,832, forward strand.
GTTCCAGTAATGCTGGAGCTTTGAAGTACCCCTTCATTGCTATTGCTCCGAGGTCCACTCTGGTCTGGAGTGGTAGCACCTGATAGGGTCCTATCTATGGATAAAATAGAACTAAACTGTGTACTTATGCTAAACTGAATTGTTTGAAATAAAACTGTTTTGACATTTAACTGTTTGTAAACAAAAAACTATACTTATTCTAAACTGAATTGCTTGAAATTTAATTCAGCATTAAATGACCCAAAAAGGGTTGATATGCCGTAAAACAAAACAACCAGCCAACCAATCAACCATCCAAATCTGGAGCTCTGGGGAGTATAGAGTACCTCTTCTTAATACAAAAAATTTGCACACACTTGTATGGTTTCAAGTATTCCTAATCTAATACAAATCTAATACAAATAATTTTTACATGGTTCTATTTGACTTATAGATGGCATCCTAACAGGTACTACCATTCTGGGAATAATAACTAAGGGGTGACACCACACATCCCAGAATTGGAACCTCACCACCAGGTGCAGTTTAATGACATATCAAGGATGCACTTTCTTTTGGTGATGATGGATATTCGAGATCTCGCTGACTGAACATTCAAAATGGATATTATTAGATATTATTTACTACCAAACTCTACAGCATTGAAACTCTGGAACCAGAAATATGAATATGTAGTAGTCCAAAAATATGCTTATACATATTTATGCAATATTATTTTTGGTTGATGGTGTTAGGAGGTTTGTTTGTTTGGGTTTTATGGCATATCAACTTTTATAGGTTATTTAATACTAAATCCATTTTTATACAAAAAAACCGTTCTATTTCAAACAATTCAGTTTAGCATATGTGCACAGTTTAATAGTCAAAAACATTTCTATTTTAAGCAATTCAGTTTAGTCAAATAGTTTGAATTCAAACAATTCAGTTTCGTATACATATAGTTTTTTTTACACACAGTTAAATGTCAAAACAGTTCTATTTCAAACAATTCAGTTTTGCATAAGTACGGTTTCCATGTCAAAAACAATTCCATTTCAAACAATTCAATTTAGCATTCAAAAAGAGTTCTGTTTCAAACAATTCAGTTTAGCATAAGTATGGTGTTTAAATGTCAAAACAGTTCTATTTAAAACAATTCAGTTTAGCATAAGTACATAGTTTAAATGAAGTATGCAGTTTAAATGTCAAAACAGTTCTATTTCAAGCAATTCAGTTTTGCACAAGTAGCCAGTTTAGTTCTATTTGACTCATAGATACGACCCTATCAGGTGTCTACCTCTACGGATCAGAGTGGACCTGGGATTGATGGAAATGAAGGTGTACTCTGCATTCCCCAAAGTTCCAACATTACTGGAACCTCATCTTCAAATTATTTTGTGTCATATCCAGTACACTTATTGGGAAGGGTCTTACTTCTCTGCAGAGATACAGTCAGTGTATTCTATAGTCCCAACCTACTAGGCAAGTTTTAGGAGGTTTTGCAAGGCATAATAATTTTTGGAAATGGAATTGAGTTCAAATCCAACACAAAGCTGTTTATGTATGTATTTATCCAACCCCTCCACTTAAGCAGGATGTAGAGTTTAACAGGTTTGAACTCAGAGTTTTTCTTCTTCTGGACTGGGTGCTATAACAGTTAAAGATCCCTGTCTGCCCTACTATTTACACATAACTGGAGGGAAAATATTTGGACTCCTACCTTTCACAAGGGTTTTAGTGGTATGTGAAATTCAAGCTGCCTCAACCAGGATTTGAACTTGGGTCCCCTTGTCCATTTTCTTTGATGATATCTATTACACCGTTAGCAATTCTTTTCTAATAAGTTGCCAAAGATGTCATGTCCACTGACAAATATGCAAATGGCAACTTTTAGAGGTATAAATATAGAATAAAGGGCAATATATAAAAAAAATGAAACAAAGATGATGTATGAAAAAAAATATAATGATTCATTTATTTTCTGTGTTGATTGAGGGACCTTATTTTTAAAACATAAATAACATTGGGACAAAAAGCATTGTTAAATAAAGAAAAAAAAATGTTTCCAGATACCACAATAAAAGGAGTTTATAAAAATAATCTTTCTATGAGATTTTGAGTTGTTTTTTTTCCTGTTTGATTCTACAAGAAAAGAATATAACTATAGCTTATTTGAACAACATTCAAAACCTTGTAGCCTAACCAGAAGAAAGTGCATCCTGGATATGACATTAAACAAACAGATGGTGAGGCTCCAATCTAGGAGCTTTGAACAATGAGGAGTACCCCTTCATTGCCATTGCTCCAAAGTCCACTCTGGTAACACCTGATAGGGTCCTGTCTATGGGTCAAATAAAACTGTTTGACATTTAATCTGTGAGCGAACAAATGATTTATGTTAAATTGAATTGTTAGAAATTGAACTGTTTGACTATTTAACTGTGTGTAAACAAATGACTGTCTAATTGTTAGTGATATATAGCAATATTGGAACCATCTAATAGTGTACAAACAAATGAGTTATGTTAAATAGAATTACTAATGTTAAATAGCTATATATGAAACTCTTCAACAGTGTGTCTAAATTGAATAATTCATATTGCATAGCAGTACTTGTGACCATTTAACTGTGTGAAAATGAATAAGTAATGTTCAATAGAATAATTAGTGTTAAAAAGCATTACTTGTAACCACTTCTCTGCAAACAAATGATTAATATTGAATAGAATTATTAATGTTAGAAAGCAATACTTGAAACCATTTAACTGTATTGAAACAATAGCAATGCTAGTGTGCAAACAAATTAGTTCTAATTCATCTAAAAATGAAATTACTGACAAACTAATCTCTTACATATGTATCTCTATTTAAATGACTGCTAACAAATGGCTAATGTAAAATGGTTATTGTTACATAGCAATACTTGAAACCATTTAACTGTATTGAAACAATAGCAATGCTAGTGTGCAAACAAATTAGATCTAACTCATTTAAAAATGAAATTACAGACAAACTAATCTCTTACATATGTATCTCTATTTAAATGTCTGCTAACAAATGGCTAATGTGAAATGGTTATTGTTACATAGCAATACTTGAAACCATTTAACTTTGTTTAAACAAATGATTAATGGTTAATAGTGTTATTTGTATTTAATAGAAATACTTGAAATCATTCAACTGTGTGCAAAAAAGAGTTCAGGCTCATCTAAAAATGTTATCAACAAAATCAGTTTACAAATCCTCTATTTAATATATGTATAAGGAGAATTTGGTATTAAATAGCCTACAAGGGTTGATATGCCATAAAACCCAAGCAAACCAAATCATATATTTGATATCTATGTACAAAGAGGATTTGGCTTTAAATAACCTACAATGGTTGATATGCCATAAAACCAAACCAAACCAAACCAAATCTTATATGTTTAATATATATATCTAAAAAGAGGGTTTGGCATTAAATAACCTACAATGGTTGATACGCCATAAAACCCAACAAAACCAAATCGTATATATTTAATATATATGTATAAAGAGGATTTGGCATTAAATAACCTACAATGTTTGATATGCCATAAAACCCAACAAAACCAAATTATATATATTTAATATATATGTATAAAGAAGATTTGGCATTAAATAACCTACAATGGTTGATATGCCATAAAACCAAACCAAACCAAACCAAATCTTATATGTTTAATATATTTGTAAAGGGTGGATTTGGCATTAAATAACCTACAAATATTGATATGCTATAAAACCAAACCAGACCAAACTTACCAGTTACAACCACTTCGGATTAGAGTGGACCTGGGAGTAATGACATTGAAGAGGTACTTCAAAGCTCAAGAACTGGAGCTTCACCATCAGATGCAGTTTGGTGTCGTATTCAGGACACAAGTTCTATTTGACCCACAGATAGAACACTAACAAGTACTACCATTCCAGGTGAGAGAAGACCCAGGAATATGGTAATAAAGAAGTATTCCACATTTCCCAGATGCCAAGACTGGAGCCTCACAATCAGATATAGTTAACTGCCATACCCAAGACAGTAAATGATTCAAAGTATTGCTATCCAGTGCAAATAATTCTATTCGGCATTATTCATTCATTTGCTCATATTTAAATAGTTTTGAGCATTGCTAAATAATACTAATTGTTTAATTTGATATTAATTGTTTGTGGTCACACAATTGGTTGCGCACATAGAAATGTTGAGTTTATAGTAGAAACAATACTAAAATTAAGAATACAACATATTCACTGCTTGGGATTGAGCTTGGGTTACCTTCCGTTAATTGAGGCATTTTTCATGTATGCAAAACAATTGCATATAGGCATTGTTATATAATAGGAAATTTCTCAGTGTTGTGTTGACCAGTCTTCACGGAGACCTTTCTAATGAGAGAGTTGAAGAATGTAGTCTAAAATTATCTACGCGAAAATGAATGTGGTTATTTGTTCAAAACAATTTATTTTTGCTTGAGCACATGATTTGTGATATTTTTCTTTTTTTAAACAATATGTAACAAAAAATATAACCAAATTCTCCCCACAAAAAAAATGGCTGGTGTTTGTTTATGTCAGATGAAAAAGGGAAGTAATCAGAACTTGAAATTTTTAATTTTTTTCTAATAATTATTTTTGATATCTTTTTTTAGTAAGAACAATAATTTTTGGAAAAAAAAAAAAATGGAAAATTGTAAACTATCTAAAAAATGGTAAATTGTAAAAGATTAATTTTCATTTTTTTCATATTTTTGTTCTATTATTTTTAGTTTTAACTATGACAGTTTTAAAAAAATTATCATTTGAATTTTACCAATAAAAATTGAACCATAAGACTGAAATAAAAAAAGGGAAATTGTAGTTTCATATTAGGCTTATCTTTATTCTTTTTTTATTAATATAAAAAAATGCAACATAAAAAAGAGAAAATGTAACAAATTTGAAATAAAACATAAATAAAACAATACAAATGACAATTTAACAATATAAACCATAGAAATAACAAAGTCTACCCTTTATATTTTAGAAGATAAACACAAAATGGTGATGAGGATGAAATATTTAAATACAAACTTTAACTCCGCTTATCATGGACTATCAAATGGCTACTGACAATTCAATTTGGACTTATTAAAGCCTAAAGAAACTCCCAATATTTTTATTTACAGTTTTGTTTTTTTCTGAAACTGGAAAACTTGCAAAACTTAGCACTGTTCTCTCACTGTATCAGTATAAATAAAAAATAAAGGAGGCATCAAGTACCATTTTTTTGAGTCTTTGATATGACTCGAGCTGGGATTGAATACTGGTTTCCAAGACCATTGGTGAACATTCTACACTTTAGGCCAATGACATGGTTTTCAATATAAATAAGCAGCCAAAAATCAGACTCAGAGGAAGATTCTTGGGTCTTTGGCTTCAGCTGGGCAATCTGGCATTCATGCCAAGTGGTTGGTTGGTTGGGTTTTATGGCATATCAACATTTGTAGGTTATTTAATGTCAAATCCATTTTTATACATATAATCAGTTCTATTTCAAACAATTCGGTTTTGCCTAAGTACAGTTTCAATGTCAAAAACAGTTCTCGTAAGTACAGTTTCAATGTCAAAAATAGTTCTATATCGAACAATTCAGTTTAGCATAAGTACGCTGATTAGTTCTATTTAACCCTTAGATAGGGCCCTGTCAGGTGCTACTACTCCGGGACAGAATGGACCTGGGAGAAATGGCAATGAAGGAGTACTCCATATTTCCCAAAGCTCCAGCATCACTGGAACCCCACCATCAGATTGTCTCGTGTCATATCCAGGACCTTTTCAAGTGGAGAAGGATTAATGACAAACATAGATTCACTTTGCACTATACCTTTTTTTTAAAGTGGTGTTAAACAGATTTGAATTAAGAGTTTTCCTTCTCCTAGACCACTTACCATACAAAGGTTAAAGAACCCAGTCTGCCCCACTATTTACTTATAGCTGGATGGAGAATAGTTGAGTGTGAGGACCTCTTATTTTATTCCATCCATTCAATTTCTGAAGCTGTGGAAGTAAGTGGAAATGGATAGTGGGCACAATGTGAAGGGTAAATTCTTTGTTCTCGAAGGAACCAGCTCTTCTGATATCTTTGAATGGTTCGATCATTCTCCCCATCCACACAACTGCTTGTTTCATATCACCATACCACTTGACTTGGTATCAAATCAGGGGTTGTAATGTTACCTTTTAACTATCAGCCTGATTCTGTAGAAACCTCACTATGAACAATAAGTCAAACACAACTCTGCTGGTCTTGCAGATACAAAAATTCATTTGTGCTGGACCATTTATAGCAGTTTTTAGTACTCAACCAAAACAGAAACAGAGTGAAGTGAGTTAGCAAGAAGAGAGGTAGAGTTATATGCAAGAAAGACAAGAGAGGGACAGAGACTTTGTTATTTCTCAACTGACTAGCTGTTCTGTGCCTGCGTGACTTCTGCAGTAATCTGCCCTCTTTTAAAGTCTCCACTCCCAAGTGTCCTTCTTTATTGAAACCCCTACTGTGGGTCTTCTGAGGGTCTGCTCTGTGTCTTCAAATCTGGTTTTATACATACATCTCTACAGCCAATCTTGATAAAATATCACCAGAAGCATGGAAGACCAGGAAATACAACAACCTACTGCTCTGATACTGCAATACTGTATATAACTAGAACACAATAGAGAGATGAACAAAAAACTGCATCCTCCCTTTCCTCAAGAAATCTGACCTCTGAATTGCCAAGAAATATTGTGGAATAACCCTTACTTCCATAGGGGCTAATATTTATAATGCTCTGCTACTCAACTATACCGGACAGTGGCTGAATGGTGAGAGTGTTTGCCAATGGCCCAAGAGACCTGGGTTCAATCCCAGGTCGAGTCATACCAAAGACTCAAAAAATGGTACTTGATGCCTCCTTTCTTAACACTCAGCATTATAAGGTAAGGATCAAGGGTAAAGTGGAGCAATCCAGGGAAAGGAGTAGCGCCCTCCCCTACACCTTGGTGTAGTAGCTATTGAACAGGGAGCCCTCGGGTCACCATTGACTTTGGTCGCTTCTCAACTGCATGGAACCAGAAACAGAGAAAATTCTTGGAAAGAATCAAAATAGTTTTCTGAGAAACCAACCCACAACATTGCAGATTCTGACAATCTGTCAAACCTTGGAAGGAGTTTGTGCAAAAAACCTTGAGGTGATACACTTATTTGTAGATTTCTCCAAGGCATTTGACTCCATACACTGAGGGAAGATGGAGCAAATACTTCTTGCCTATGGTCTCCCCAAAGAAACTGTCACAGCCATAATGATGCTCTATAAAAACATGAAAGTAAAAGTTCGCTCACCAGATGAAGATACAGACTTCTTTGACATCATTACTGGTGTTGTGCAAGTGGATAAATTAGCCCCATAATTGTTCATAATCTACCAAGACGAGGTAATTCGAATATCGATAGATCTCATAAAAGAAAAGTATTTTACACTAAAAAAGGCAAGAAGCAGACGATACCCTGCTCAAACTATTATGGATGCAGACTACACAGATGATATAGTACTTCTGGCAAATACACTGACCCAAGCCGCATCTCTGCTGCAGTCTAGAGCAGGCAGCAGGTGGCATTAAACTCCATGTGAATGCAGACAAAACGGAGTACATGTGTTTTAATAAAAAAGGAGACATCTTTACTCTAAATGATGGTTCTTTGAAGTTAATGGACAAGTTCACGTACCTTGGAAGCAGCATCTCATCTACTGAAAATGACATCAATAAGCAACTAGCAGAAGCATGGACAGCTATTGATAGATTATTGATCATATGAAAGTAAGACCTATCCAATAAAATAAAACGTAATTTCTTCCAACCAGCAGTCATGTTAATTCTACTAAATGGATGCATCACATGGACCCTGACAAAATATTCAGGGAAAAGGCTACATGAGAATTGCACAAGAATACTAAGAGCTATATTGAACAAATCCTGAAAGCAACATCCTACAAAACAGCAGCTGTACGGACACTTACCACCCATCTCTAAAACGATCCAAATAAAACAAAGATATGCAGGACATTGCAGGAGAAGTAAGGACGAATTCATTAGTGATGTTCTCTTTTGGACAGCTAAACGTGGACATGCAAGTGTTGGCCAACCAACTAGAACTTATCTACAACAGCTCTCTACAGACAGAGGATATAGTCTAGAAAATCTATTGGAAGCGATGGATGATAGAAACAAATGGTGAGAGAGATTCAGAGAAATCCATGTGAGCAGTGTGATATGATGATGAAATTTATGAAATACGTAATTTTTAAATGACACGTCATTACTAAGTATCAGCTGATTCAACACAATTATTTATCTTAGAATTCTAAATATGAGCTGATTCTGAAACAATTATCCACCTTTGAATTTGCTTATATATATATGCTTGACATCCCTAAGAAAAACAAATGTCTACTCCAGCCTTGATGTAGATCACAAATGAAATCCTGCAACCATAAATTCCAAGTTTAACTAAAAAAAGAATTTACAACGAAAATAATAAATTGTAATCCCTAATTATTTTACACTTTTAGTTGGATTCACAGAACAGTGAACTCAAAAGACTAACAGATGCTATGAATGGAAGGATGAATAAAAAAGTAAGAAGCTAGTATAACACAAATGCTCCCAAAGAGGAGAGCCTGCCTTGAAAATCAGTATTCAAAATCTACTTCTGATAACCTGAAATCAATTCCTGTTTTGTGAAAACATTTTTATTGGGGTTTTCCAAAAAGTATTGCAGCAAATATTTGAATAATAAAAATGTTAATTTTTGAATTCTCATTGGTATTTCAGCAAATTCCTCATCTTCCATACTTCAGGAGCTAAGGAAAACAAGTAAATCTGATCTCTGTGATAAAACAAAATGGGATTTCTTTCAAGCTGTTGCTGTGTCAGTAATTCTGTAAGGCTGCACCACTTGAACTCTAACAAAATGATTGGAGAAAAAAGCTATTTGAGAACTATAAAAGGATCCTGTGTGCTGTTTTAAACAAATCCTGGAAGCAGAACCCTCCAAAACTGCAGTTATAAGGCCACTTACCTCCCATCTAAGTAAGATGAGCAAGACATGTTGGATATGGCTGAAAAAGTAAGGGTGAATTTATAAATGATGTTTTCCTTTGGACGCCATATGAACACACCTGTGTTGGCCAATCAGCAAAAACTTATATTCATCAGCTCTGTGCAGATACTGGGTGTCATCTAGATGACTTACCAATAGTGTTAGCCAATAGGGATGAATGATGAGAGAGAATCAAGGGAATCTGTGCAGTCAGCATATCTTGATGATGGTATTTCCGCAATAAATAAAGACATCTTCAAACAATAAACAAAGACATCTTCAAACAATGAAAATAATTTATTCTTGTAGCTTACAAAAATTTGTTATAGTTATATATTCTTTTACCATTTAAAAAAAAAGGGGGTTCTTTAACAAGTTTGTACCAATGAAAAGTTAATTCTAAGGCACCCAGGTAAATTTAGTAGATTCCATTTAGAAAACCAGCAATGGTTGCATTATATTCAAGTTACTGGTTGAACAGCGAATATGGTTATTTAAGCATATTTTTTTGTGTTATATATAACAAAAACAGTGCAGACACAAAGTACAAAATGAAAATAAAAACATATTGCTGTGATTTCCCACAATAAAACACAACAATTATAACCTGTAATTCTGAGATGGTTGCATTGCTATAATTACATTAAATATTTAGGTGAGTATTGAAACAACAATGATAAAGATATTAATAAAAAAAAAAAGACACACACAAAAAGCTAATAAAGACTACACTTGAGACACACATGATAAAATAATAAAAATCACAATTCAGACACACATCGTAAAAGTCACACTTCAGACATTCACACTAAGCTAATAAAGACCTCACGTTAGTCACACATGATAAAATAATAAAGATCACAATTCAGACATACATCGTAAAACTCACACTTCAGATGCACATGATAAAGCTCACAATTCAGACACACATAATAAAAATCCCACTTCCAACATACATAATAAAGATAATTCCAATATACATAATGAAGGTCACAATTCAGACACACATGACAAAAATCACACTTCAGATACACATAATCTAATTCAAAATCACAATTCGGACATACATAAGGATTGCTCTTCAAACACACAAAAAGCTAAGACCACACTTCAAACACACATGAGAAAATGATAAGGATACATTTCAGATACACATAATAAAGATCACAATTCAGATGCACATAATTAAAGTCACAATTCAGACACACATGTCAAAAATCACACTTCCAATGCACATAAGTCACAATTTTGACACGCAAGACAAAAATCACATTTCAGACACACATAATAAAAGTCTTACTTCTGATACACATAATAAAAATCACAATTCAGACTGACATAATGAAATGAAAAGATCACACTTCAGACACACATAATAAAGATCACACTTCAGACACACATAATAATGATCACACTTCAGACACATAATCAGTACACACAAAGTAAGGATAATATTTCAGAAACACAAAGTAGTACAACATGGCTGAAAAGAAAAATGATTTTCAAAAGATCCCACTAATCAGATTACTAATAATGATTGCAATGACTTTCTCATCTTTGAAAATTTTAAACACCGAAGAAAGCAATTATAAGTACATTTTAGCAATGAAGATATCTTACAGAGATAATAATCATAAAAAACAATATACAAAATTGAAAAGAGTCAGAAATACTGGATCAGTTTCTTTTTTCAGCAATAAGATTTTTTGATCCAGTCAGCCAAATACACTAACTGCATCTCTGCAGAGGGGTAAGACTCCTCTGGGGGTCTTGGATATGACATTAAACAATCTGATGGTGAGGCTCCAGTAATGCTAGAGCTTTGGGGAATGTGGAGTACCCTTTTATTGCCATTGCTCCCAGGTCTACTCTAGCCCAGTATGGTAGCACCTGACAGAGTCCTATCTATGGGTCAAATAGATCTAAACAGTGTACTTATGCTAAAGTGAATTGTTTAAAATAGAACTGTTTTACATTTAACTGTGTGTAAACAAAAAACTGTACTCATGCTAAAGTTAATTGTTTGAAATAGAACTGTTTTTGACATTTAAACTGTGTACTTATGTTAAACTAAATTGTTTGAAATAGAACTGTTTATATGTACTAAAATGGATTTGGCATTAAATAACCTACAATAGTTGACATGCCATAAAACCAAACCAAACTAAACCATAACATTTTTGAATCTAAAATTTCAGAGTCAGAATTAATTTTGATTTCTCCCAAATTAAAAGCTGAATGAATATCATAGTGAGACAGAGTTTTGGAATAAATGAGAAAAAAATCAAATAGGTAGGAGTCTCTGTGCTGTCATGGCTAGTGTGCTAGACTGTAACAGTGTAGTAAGTAAGTTCAAACTCAAGTCACATTATCATGTTCACTTTCAGACTAATACCCTTGGGAAAGGCATGAAACCCCTTATCCCTCTAGCAATTGGTTAAATAGTACTACTATTGTTCTACAAAGATGGCTTTGCTATATATTAAATAACCCATGAAGGTTGATATACCATTAAACAAAGAAACCAAAACTGAAAAATTCAAGGCATGTTTATTCTGAAAATTTATAGGAAGTGCTCTTATAAATTTACAGAATAAACAATTCTGTTAGGAGGATTAGAATACACTGACTGTATCCCCTGCAGAAGGGCAAGACTCTCCCCACCCACCAAAAAAAGAGGGGCCTGGATAGGACATTAAACAATATATAATGGTCAGGTCCCAGTTCTGGAGCTCTGGAGATCATGGAGTACCTCTTCATTGCCATTACTTCCAGTTCCACTCAGACCCAGAATGATAGAACCTGTTAGGGTTCCATCTACATGTCAGATGTTTAAAAATCATTCGTATTCAATAAGAATACACAAAACCATATTACTATAAATTATTTGTACTAAGAATAGTTACTTAAAGCTGTAATTGTTTATGAAAGATTATAATTAGTTACTTGAAAGCATATAACAGTGTACAAATGATTATTATATAGTAGCCATCATGCTAACCCATGATAAAAAAGGAGAAGGATCACGTTGTGCATTGTTGGTCAGAAAGAGACTTGGAATTGAACCAGAAACTGGCAACTTACAGGAGAGGAAGAGAGCATCCATTCTTCTCCACCCCCGCTTTTGATTGGTTCTGGCATTATGTTGCTAAGTGCCTGGATGGATAGGCTTTGGCATAAATAAATGGAAAAAAAAAAACTTTGGCAGATCAGTGAGGAGGCAGTTTGTCCAAGTAGCGAGACAGAGAGATGGACAGACGGATGGATGAAGCAAAGAAAGAAAAGAGAAGGAAGAAGAGAAGAGAGGAGAAGGAGAAGAAAGATTACTGTGCCAGTAAGCGTCGGACTTGATTGTTGACCCCCCCCTCAACAAAGAATTCTTTTTTTACTTCATATTATTAAATAGAAATAATTACATGAAATCATATAATTATTAATATTCAATAAGAATTCTTGAAATGATACAACTATGAGCAAATTATTTTTAAGAATGATTATTTGAAACTATGATTATTTATTAAGGATTATTATCATTAGTTACTTGAAACCATACAACTATAAGCAAATTATTTGTATAAGATAGGAATACTTGATACCATATATTCATGTGCAAATTATTTGTATTAAAAACATTTACTTGAACATATAATTATTAACTAAATATTATAATTATCAGTTACTTGAAATCATATAACTGTGTGCAAACAAATAATTATTATTAAATAGAAATAATAACAGGAGATCATATAATTGTGTATATATCAGTATGAAATAGGAATACTTGAAACTATATAGCTGTCAGCAAATTAGATAGGAATAATTATTTTGGTTTGTTTTGGTAAGGTTTTATGGCATATCAACCATAATAGGTTATTTAATGCCAAATACTCTTTATATATATATTGAATATATATGATTTGAAAACATTTTTAATAAGAAAGAACTCATTTTTTACATACTGTTAACTGATTCCAAGTATTTCTATCTGATATAAATAATTCTATTTACTATTAATCATTTGTTTGCACACAGTTAAATGGTTTCAAGTATTGCTATGTAGCAGTAACAATTTAACATCAGTTATTTGTTTGCACACATTTAAATGGATATATTTATATAATTTATAAGTGAATAGTTTGGAGGTAATTTCATATTTAAATAAGTTAGAACTAATTGGTTTGCTCACAAATATTGCTATTGTTTCTACTCAGTTAAATGGTTTCAGTTATTACTACTTTACACTACTAATTCTATTCACTGTCAATCATTTGTTTGTAGATAGTGGTTACAAGTATTGCTATTTAACACTAATTATTCTATTGAACACCATCCATTCATTTACACACAGTCAAATGGTTCTGAGTATTGCTATCTATCAGTAACAATTCAATGAAACATCAGTCATTTGTTTACACTCATTTAAATGGTCAAACAATTCTATTTCTAACAATTCAGTTTAGCATAAGTTATTTGTTTGCACACAATTTAAATGTCAGTTGTATTTGACTCATAGATAGGACCCTATAAGGTACTACCACTCCAGGTCAGAGTGGATCTGGGAACAATGGTAATGAAGGGGTACTACATATCCCCCAAGGCTCCATTACTGGAGCCTCACCATCAAGATTGTTTAGTGTCAAAACCAGGACATTCATTGGGTGGTGGTGGGGGGTGTCGTACCACTTTGCAGAGATGCAGTTGGTATATTCTACAGGTGGGCTGAGGAATAACTGATATATAGCTGTTTGCAAAAATTCTGAAGAAGCAACTACACAAAAAATTTAAATGTGAATGTACATTGAATGTGATTTCCTAACCTCAAAAACAGAATAAACCAGATTGCAAAGCTGCATATAAACAAATGATGTTTACCATCTTTATGAATTCAAATAATGAATCTCAGTTGTCAGTACTGAAAGCCTTGATTATAACAAAGCATTTGCCCCTTTCATATGGCCTTGTGCCACATCTAAGCAAAAAGCCTTGATTATATGGCCTTGTGCCACATCTAAGCAAAAAGCCTTGATTATATGGCCTAGTGCCACATCTAAGCAAAAAGCTTAGTAAATTTCCATTACTTTATAACATCCCTGTTGGAAGATGTAAAGAAAACATTATTATCTGTGCTAACTCTTCTGGCTAACAGTAATTTCCTTATATTTTTTAAAAATCAGTTTCCGTCCTCTAACAGCCTTTTTTGATGAACAATATCCCATGTTTGTTTCCTCTGATGTAAACTTTGTCATCACTAACATAATTCTCTGCAGAGAAGAGACTGAAACAAAGGGTTCCCTTTTTTTGGATTTTAAAATATTTTAATCGTTTTCGAAATATTTTATTATGCATACGCTTTTAAAAAGAATATAAAAATTTCATACCTACCATAAGATCAACACTTATATGTAGCCAATACAATGATAAAAAATTAAAACCAAGAGAAATCAAAATAGAAGTACAGACATTGCAGGAGCTTATTATCTTGAATTGTCAGTCTAAATCACATTGAACTTTAAAAATCAGCTTACAATAGGAAACACTGAAGGAAGGGTGTATGAGAGAGAGAGAGTGAGAGAGAGGAATCTCTAAACGAGTTTAAGAAAAATGACTCCAACTAAAATCCTGTCATCTCTACAAAAGCCTAAAAAAGAAGAAAGGTAATAGAACCTTTATGATGTGTAAAGAGATTTGTTGTGTTCAGTTTCTTACTTTCCTTCCATGTGACTATCTGATCACACTGCAACAGGAGAAGATAGTGGCCATGCCTTGAAATGAATGTGGATTGTTTCTTTGCCAAATGGTAATCTATCCAGATAAATTCACTGAGATTTTTTTTTCTTTTGCCAAGAGCACAAATTAAGTTGGCTGTCTCAAATATTCAAGTTGAAGTCCCAACTGTGTAATGTTAAATGACTCTAGAAAAAATCCTCTCCAAACCTCAAATGGCATTCCCCACTTCTACAAGAGTAGAATTTTTTTCATCAAAATTTTCATTTGATTCTTTTACTATTTGATGACATTAAAACGAATATGAGGTGGAACAATTTAATTCCTGGAATGACCAATTAGACTGGTGGGTACAGTATTTGCCAATGGCATAGGAGACCAAGGTTCAATCTCAGGTTGAGTCATACCAAAGACTCAAAAAATGGTATTTGATGCCACCCTTGCTTAACACTTACGATTACAGGTACATATCAAGGGTAAAGTGGAGCAATCTAGGGAAAGGAATAGTGTCCTCCCCTACACTTCAGTGTAATAGCTAAAGAAAAGGGAGCCTTCGGGTTGCTAACTTTACTTACTTCCTATAACATACACTTATATATATACACACACACACACATATATATATATATATATATATATACAGATATATAGATATATACATATTTATAAATGTATATGCACATATATACATGTATATATATATATATATATATATAATTAGTAATTTTAGAATTCAGTCATTATAAGAAAAAAGAATTTTCTATGTTTCTAGAATCTTGTTCAAAATGGATTCAAAAGCCAAATTCACATTTAAATACCCAAAACCCTGCTTAAAGTCCTTAATGACCCCTGCATTATAAGTTATTGGAAACAGATATAGCATCTAATCAAATATGCATGACCAGTACATATATATATATGCATATTTATACATGCATATTTATGTACTATATGAGGCTATATATATATATATATATATATATATATTTATCAGAGCAATAATTCTTATGATCATTTTTTTTTGTATTGGCAAAGATTGCAAGAGCCCATTTTAAAATTGATCTTATGTCTCATTTTAACCTCAGGGGTAAGTGGTTAAATACCCACTAATTAGAAAAAATATAGTATACAACCCACTAAGTATATAAAATACCCCCCCAAAAAAAACAAACACATAAAAAAATACAAGATTCAATTCAATGAATAAACACACAACAACTAAGTAGTTAGACCTTTTTAACTTTGAAAAAGTCCCTGATAATGCAACATTGTCTCCCCTTTGTGTGTGTTCATGTGTTTCATGAGGTGATCATTCCTGGAAAATTTCATACTACAAAACGTACAATGGAAAAATTTCTCACCACTGTGTGTGAGCTGATGCCTAACAAGGTTGCCCTTCTGAGAAAAACTCTTGCCACAGATTTCACAAGAAAACTGCTTTTCACCTGTATGAGTAGTCATATGTCTAACTAAATGTGCATTTTGTGTGAAGCCCTTGCCACACAGCTTACATACAAATGGTTTCTCTCCAGTGTGTGTAAGCACATGAGTTGCTAAATGTTCGTTCCTTGAAAAGCTCTTGTCGCATAAGCCACAGGCAAATGGTTTTTGTCCAGTGTGGGTGAGCTGGTGTCTCAGTAGGTTCTCATTCTTAGAAAAGTTCATTCCACAGATTTGACAATGAAATGGCTTATATTGAGTGTGCGTGTTCATGTGCCTTGACAAGAGTTCCTTCTTTTGGAAATCCTTCCCACAGTTCTCACATGGGTAAGAATTTTCTATAGCATGTATCTGTAAATGATTTGCTAGATTACTATCCTCGGAAAAACCTTCACCACACACCTCACAGTAATGAGAATACTCTACACATTGCTTATTTGTGTCAACTGAAGAATTTTTGTTTGCAGATAAATCCTGACAACAAATCTTACAGCTGAGGGAATCAATTTTTGTGCTTGTATTTGTATGGCTGATGGTATGTTTCTGGTGTGGAGGATCTTTGCAGCATAAATCGCAAGGGAACTTTTTATCTCTTTTATGTATAAGTCTATGCCTTACCAGGTGAGCTATTTGGGAAAAGTTTTTTCCACAGGTATCACAATGGAATGGCTTTTCTCCAGTATGCGTAAGCATATGTGTAGCTAGATGGGCATTCCTTCCAAATCGTTTGCCACACAACTCACAGGGAAACGGTTTTTCTTTTTTATGCGTAAGCATATGTCTGACCAAATGAGCATTCCTTGAAAAATCTTTGTCGCACATTTCACAATGGAAAGATCGAATACCAGAGTGTATGAACTCATGACGTATCAAATTTTCATTTGTGGAAAAGGTTTTATCACACAGTTCACAGTGGAATGATTTTTGTCCTGAGTGTGTTTGCAAGTGTCGAGACAAGCTCTCATCTTTTGAAAAATCTTTACCACAGACATCACAGTGAAAGGCTTTCTCCATGGTGTGTATTTGCATGTGTCTCATTAAATTCTCACTTTTGGAAAAATCTTTTCCACATGTTTCACAGTGGAATGGTTTCTCACCAGTGTGTGTTAGAATGTGGCTTAGCAAGTGAGCTTTCCTTGAGAAGCCTTTGTTACAAATCTCACAATGGAATGGTTTCACTTCATTATGAGTGAACATATGATTCACTAAATGTTCATTTCGGAAAAAGTTTTTGCCACATACCTCACAGTGAAATGGTCTTTCACCTGTGTGTGTCCGCATGTGTCGGGCCAGGTTTGTATTGTCAGTAAATCTTTTGCTGCATGTTCCACAATGATAAGGCTTTTCCCCTGTGTGAGTGCGCATGTGCTTCACTAACTTTGTATTCTCATAAAAGACCTTCCCACAGAGCTCACAGTGGAATATCTTCTTGCCTCGGTGCATGTTCATATGGAGCCAAAAATCTTAAAGCTAATAAAGAAATCAATTCTAGCTGTTAATATTGCAATGGTATAACTTTTCCCAGTTGTGTGCAGATGCATCAGCAAATTGGTATGCTGTACAAAATGTTATTTGTTGTGTGCATACAGGTTTTATACAGTTCTGTGCAATGTTCTGTCTAAGAAGTTTAAAGCCTAAACAAGTTCTCTCTAAGGTGTAAATGAATACAAGATGTCAAGATTTGTTTGTGAAAAACCCAAGCAAAATAGATTTTTTAAATCAACACTTGATTCAATGATGTTTTTGCTAAATGCTTTAACTGATAATTTATATGAAAACTCACCATAATTATCTGCTTATAAGATGCACTAATAAGATTTTTCAGTGTATAAGATGTACTAATTTTTTCAATATACACTAATAAGGTTTTCAGTGTATAAGATGCACTAATTTTTTCAATATACACTAATAAGGTTTTCAGTGTATAAGATGCACTAATTTTTTCAATATACACTAATAAGGTTTTTCAGTGTATAAGATGCACTAATTTTTTCAAGATGCACTAATAAGGTTTTTCAGTGAATAAGATGCACTAATTTTTTCAATATAAGATGCACAATAAGATTTTTCAGTGTATAAGATGCATTCATTTTTTTCATATAAGATGCACTCTAAGATTTTTCTGCCTAAAAATTAGGGATTCATAGTATACACAAGAATTATTTGATTAACTTTTTCCCAGCCACATGCCTCAACATATTTGAGATGGGAGGACCAAAAGTAATTTATATCTATATTCCAATTTAATGTGTTTTATGCTGTTACAGAGAAATATCCACTGGGAAGTGTTTGTTTATAATTTTGTTTCTCCTAATCTGAAATTATTTTTGTTGCAAGCTAGTTGCATTTTTGTAAGAACATGTCCATATGATTGCTCTAAATACTGTTTGAATTTTGTGTTTTAATATAAATTGTAAAGATTTTCATTTTTAGTCAGTACAAACTGATAAACTGAATTTAAGTTAAATTTAGCAGCTAAAAATTCTTAAAAAATCAGTGTGTATTATACAAGAGATATTATTTTTGGAATTTCATACTCCAAAGTTGGGGGCATGTGTTATACATGAGTGCATGAGATGCACAAATAATTAAGTATATCTATTAAGTATATCTTTTTACATTTTTGTAAAAGTTCTGGTCTTATGGGGTTACACATTTCTATAGTTTGCATGTAGACATTTTCACCAATCTTTTGTAATACACTTACATGGCTTCAGACCATAGTATGTATTGTATGAAGCACTTAGTCTAATAAAAACTTTCAGATTCAATAAAAGTCCTGTAATTAACAAAAAACTCTTTCTGGTGGGAAATAATTTCTTTCATGCATAGGTTTTGGTGTCAGAACCAAAAATTGAAGCCCCAGGTAAGAATCCCAAGTCTGGTTTCATTATGAAGAATTCCTGTAAAAAAAAGAAAAAACTTTCAATTTTTCAGTGAGAGCAAATAAGTCATATTGTTGCAAGATTTTTATTCAAGCTGTACCAGTAAAATGTTCTATCATAGAGAATAAAACAATTTTCAACTTAATTAGTGTAGGAGGTCAGTGTTTGTTCTCAACTGGATCATTATAATTTACTTAAAGGAGATAATTATTGAATGCTTATTAAAGATTATTTACCCAGATTTATTTATAATCTCCATCTGCATCTTTGCAGAGGAGTAACTCCCCCTACCACCTAAAATATGTCGTGGATATGACACTAAACTGCATCTGATGATGAGGTTCCAGTTCTGGAGCTTTGGAGAGTGTGTAGTACTTTTTCATTGCTATTACTCACAGGTCCACTCTGACTTGAAGTGGTAGTACCTGTTAGGATCCTAACTGTGGGTCAAATCAAACTATTTAACCATTTAACAGCGCACAAACAAATGACTGATTTTGAATAGAATTATTAGTGTTAAATAGCAATACTTGAAACCATGTGATTATGTGCAAACAAATGTGGACCAGTTTGCTTAAAATGTTACTAACAAATTATCTATTTACAAATCATATATATTTAATATATATATATATATATGTATAAACAAGATTTGGCACTAAATAACCAGCAAGGGTTGATATCCCATAAAAACTAACTTATTTATCATCATCCTCATATTGTGCCTCTAGCATGGATTTCCTGACTCACTCGCCACTCGTCTCTATTGTCCATCACTTTCAGCAGGTCTTCTAAGCTACATTCTGTGTCTACACAAAGCCGTTGTAGATAAGTTCTAGCTGGTCATCCAACGCTTGCATGTCCATGTGAAGGGGTCCAGAGGAGAATGGCATTTATGAATTCATACTTACTTTTCCAGTAGAGACCAGCATGTCTTGTTCATCGGACTTGGATAGTTTTTGAGATGGGAAGCTGGTGGCAGTAGAGCTGCAGCTCTGTGGAATGTCACTTCCAGGATTTGTTTAATATAGCTTGCAGCATTCTTGTACAATTACTGTTAAACTTTTTCTCAATACGCTTAGTCATTGTCTATGTGGAGCATCCATATAGTAGTATGAACACAACTGCTGCCAGGAAAAAATTCCATTTTATTTTATCGAACAGGTCTGACCTTCACACAACCGATAACCAATTGATAGCTGTCCATGCCTTGGCTAATCATGTAGTGATGTCATTTTCAGTAGATGAGATGCTGCTTCACAGGTATGTGAACTTGTCCACAAATTTCAGAGAACAACCTTTTAGTGTGGAGATGTTTCCTAATGACTTGAATTTTGTGTATGCTACCAAAACATAGTAAAAATGGTATACTGTACCAAGACATTTATTAGTAAAATAAGTTTTAAATATTTTTACTTGGAAAATAAAGGAATTTCCATTCAACTTGCAACTTAATGATAACAGTGTGCAGTCAGCATTTACACTCTTCTTAATCATTCTAAAGGGAGATAACTATTAAATGCTTAAAGAGTACTTCCTTTAAATTAGAACATCAAGTTTAATGACTGCCAGAAGTGGCCTTTGAGCCTGGTAGAGTTGGTGTCGCATCTCTCAACAACACAAAACTGCAATGTCTGACCAAAAACCTCCTTTTGTATTCAACAATTATCTTCTCCTTCGTCTCTTAAACTGATCACCACGTCTCCTTTAATCAATTCTTGTCCAACGCAAAAGCAAAAGACACCAAATGACAATGTTAGTTGTTTTTATGTTCTTTTCTGCCTGCCCTCATTTGCATGCACATCTTCACTCTCCGTGGTTTTACGTGACTGCTAGCGTGAAAATACATGACAATTTGCGATATAAGCTTGCTCAGGCAGCCATGTTTTTTCCAGTCAAAAACAAAAAAAAAATCTTGCATGCAGAGCTGACATTTGTGCTGAGGTAAGTGGCAATTTTTATCCCAATTTTCACTATAGTTGATAGATAGCTGTCCATGCCTTTTCTAATCATGTATTGATATCATTTTCAGTAGATGCAGCTTCCAAAGTATGTGAACTTGTCCATTAATTTCAGAGAACAACCTTTTAGTGTGGAGATGTTTCCTAATGTCTTGAATCTTGTGTATGCTGCCAAAACAGTAAAAATGGTATACTGTACCAAGACCATTTATTAGTACAAAAAGTTTTAAATATTCTAACTTAGGAAATAAAGGAATTTCCATTCAACTTGCAACTTAATGATAGCATTGTGCAGTCAGCATTTACACTCTTCTTAATCATTCTAAAGGGAGATAACTATTAAATGCTTAAAGAGTACTTCCCTTTAATTAGAACATCAAGCTTAATGACTTATTGAATCAGTAGAGGGGTTCTCATGGCATAGTGGTTAATGTACTGGACAGCAATATTATAGTAAACAAGTTCAAATTCTGGTTGTACTATTATGTTCATGTTCGGACAAATACCCTTAGGAAAGGTATGAACCTCTTTGTCCCTGCCCCACCAACTAGGGGTTGAATAGTATCACTAATGTTCTTCTATAAGAATGGCTTTGGCATTAAATAACCCACAAAGGTTGAGATATCATTAAACAAAGTAACTGAAACCAACAATAATAGTGTGTAGTCAGCATTTATGCTTACTTTGATCCTTATAATTCAAGGGAGATAACTATTAATTGTTAGTTATAGAGTACTTCCTTTTAATTAACTGGGTCATTGGCCTAATGGTCCGGGAGACCGAGATTCAATCCCAGTATGAGTTATTAGCAAAGACTTAAAAAATGGTACTTGATGCCACCTTGCTTAACACTCAGCATTATAAGGTACGTATCAAGGGTAAAGTAGCACAATCCAGGGGAAGGAGTAGCACCCTTCCCTACACCTCGGTGTAGTAGCTATTGAAAAGGGAGCCTTCAGGTCACTCTCGACTAAAGTCACCAACTTTACTTTTACTTACTCCTTTTAATTAGGACATAAAGTTTTATAGCCGCCAAAATTAGCCTTTAAGCAAGCATGTCATTTAGACTCTATCGAATCATTAAAATACTGCCATGTTATTTGTTATATTAGACATTCTTAATTGCTACTGTTAGCTTGGTTAAGTGTAAATATTACTTATTTCTAGATTTGAGCTTGGTGTATAACTAGAAGTCTCGGACCTTCTACTTAATATTGGTTGAAGTTTCTCTCAATATAACTAATTGGTGGGAGAAAATTAATGCTGCTATAGTGAAAAATTGCAGAATAAATGAATGAATAAATATTATTATTATATTATATTATCATAAATGAATGAATATTATTATTATATTATTATAAATGAATGAATATTATTATTATTATTATATTATATTATTATAAATGAATGAATATTATTATTATTATTATTATATTATATCATATTATTATAAATGAATGAATATTATTACTATTATTATATTATATTATTATAAATGAATGAATACTATTATTATTATTATTATTATATTATATTATTATAAATGAATGAATATTATTATTATTATATTATATTATATTATTATAAATGAATGAATACTATTATTATTATTATATTATATTATTATAAATAAATGAATATTATTATATTATATTATTATAAATGAATGAATACTATTATTATTATTATTATTATTATTATATTATATTATTATAAATGAATGAATACTATTATTATTATATTATATTATATTACATTATTATAAATGAATGAATATTATTATTATTATTATTATATTATAAGCACAGTTTCTTCCAGGCAGTGGTTGTATCGATACTGCTATATGGATGCACTACATGGACGCTAACTAAACGGCTGGAGAAGAAACTAGACGGCAATTACACGAGAATTTTGAGAGCAGTATTGAACAAGTCCAGCCGACAACACCCCACAAAACACCAACTACACGGCCACTTGCCTCCCATCACGAAAACTATACAAGTTAGATGAACCAGACACGCAGGACACTGCTGGAGAAGCAAGGACGAGCTCATAAGTGATGTACTCCTATGGACCCCCACATATGGCCAAGCGAAGACGGGACGACCAGCTCGAACTTACATACAGCAGCTATGTGAGGACACGGGATGTAACCCTGAAGACCTGCCAGAGGCGATGAATAATAGGGAGAAGTGGCGAGAGACAGTCAGGGATATCCGTGCTGCCGGCACGACATGATGATGATGATGATGATGATATTATATTATATTATTATAAATGAATGAATAAATATTATCTCTTTGTAATGCCTCTGAGGGCATCTCTTCTTTCTACAATCTTCTCACATCAACCTTTAAAAAAAAAGAGAATCTTTGCACAGAATATATATATATAATTAATACAATATCTATATACAGATCAAATTCTTTTAAGTAATTTATACGGCAGTCCCCGAAAATATATATATCTAAGAGAACATTCTTTTTCTTACCATTATTTCAGAAATCAACCAATTCAATCCTAAGATTTTTTACACTATCGCAGTTTTTGATTTGATTAGGCAATTTGTTCCAAAAATATATTACTCTACTGGCAAAAAACCCAAGGTCGGTTAGTAGATTAAGTCTTTAAAATCTGTTTTGACTGTAAATTTCCAGTTTGAGGAAAAATATTAAAAAATGTCTACCATAAATAAAAATTCCATTAATTATTTTGAAAGCTTCAATTAGATCACCTCTCACTCCTCTTTTTAGTAAAGTAGCCAATCTTAACTTTTCCAATCTCTCCTTGTAACTGTAATCTTTTACTCCTTTTATTATTTTTTTCACTATTCTTTGTAAGCCCTCCAACCTCAGTATTACACTAAAATTTCCATGTTTCAACACAGGAGCCCAGGTCTGTGTACAATATTCTATATGAGGTCTTATAAAGGTTTTATATATCTTTAAAACATCAAAATCAAAGCTTAGTCACACAAACTATAGCAAAGAGCATTCCAAAAGTAAAAGCTCCCACATATTTTCATATTAAATAGGGCAAGTTTTCAGCTATAAAATAATATTTTTTTCACACCTCAAGCTCAATGTCTGGTGGGTAGCCTGGTGCAGATAGCAAGAGGCATTGGTCTCTATGTCAACTCAGATGAAAAAAAAATTCATGGGTTTTAAACAAGATGGTGCAATCTCCTTATTAAATAACAAATAGATCAGTTCATATACTTTGGTAGCAATAATCTCATCTACTAAAAGCTATATCAACATATTCATGGGTAAAGCAAGAACTGCTACTGACAGGTTATCAACAATGTAAAAATCTGATCTCTGATAAAATAAAATGAGAATTCTTCCAAGATGTAACTGTGTCAGTACTACTATATAGTTACACCATTTGAACTTTTAAGAAACACTGGGAGAAAAAACAAGATAGTAACTATATAAGGATGCTGGGTGGTATTTGAACAAATCCTGGATGCAGCATGCCACAAAACAGCAGATTCACGGTCAGTTACCTCCCATCTCACAACCATCCAAGTAAAACGAACAAGACATACTCGGCAGTGTTGGGAGAAGTAAGGACCAACTCATAAACGATATTCTCCAATAGACTTCTATACATGGACACACCAACAAAAACTTACATTTGTCAGCACCGTGAAGACACTGGATGCTGTCAAAAGGACTTTTTAAGAGTGATGACCACTAGGAAAAGATGAAGAGAGAGAGAGAGAGAGCCAAGAAAATTCCTGCTGTCAGCATGCCAAGAGGATTATGATTTTCACCAGCAATTAACAAGAGCCAGCATGCCTTACTTTTAAGAGACTTACTTCAAGTCGACCTACAACGTTCTAGGCAGATGTTAATGGTATAGCAGTAGAGGGTAAACATTCAGGCCAATATATATATATATATATATATGTGTGTGTGAAAAAATAAATCAAAAAGTGCATAAACCAAATACAGGTATAAGGAGGTGCCCCTGGTGTAATGGTTATCGTTGTAGGAAATAGACACAACGACACAAGTTCAAAACCTGGACGAGACTGATTGCATTTCACATAGCACTAATACCCTTGGGAAAGGTATGAATCTAATTATTCTCCCTCCAGCTATGGGTAAATAGTAGGGCAGACTGGGTTCTTCAGCCTTAGTGAGGCAACTAGTCTAGGAGAAGGAATACTCTGAATTCAAACCTGTTAAACTCCGCTTAAAAATTGACCTTGTGTCATATCCTGCCCGAGCGGAGGGGTTGGTAAATATGATAAACCAAATACAGACAAACAAATGCAAACTATTAATATTCCTTCTCCTAGACTATCAATATTTCATCTTTATTTCATCAAAATGACTTCTTCAGAATGGTGGTTATTTTAAAGTGTATAGTAATAAGAGGAAATAGATAAACAAGAAGGACGGGTTGAAAGAAGAAAAGAAAAAAAAGGAAAGATAGAAATGCAAATCTGAGTGTAGAGAGATGGTGACAGCAGGATAATTGGCTACAAATACACATTTTTTGAAAGAATCTGGGCAATGGGTAACCAAACTGAGGACAGGCTACAGCTAGTGTCAAGAGTATCAAATTTCATCTAAACATAACAATCAGAACAAAATATCTAAATGAAAAAAAATCATCTAAAAGTATGGAAGTGTGGTAGAGAAATAAATATCTTGTTTTTATTATAAAAATTTATTCTTATCCATTGTCAATTTTGATATTATTCTCCTGTAATATATATATATATATATATACATATATATATATAAACCCAACTATATATATATACATATATATATATATATTTTACTTTCTTACAGATAACAGCTGAGTGACAGGCTAAATAGCATCTGAAAGCAGAGGTGTATTGCATCTGCCTTAATCAATACTTGCTGAACATTAACAGAAACCAAATGAGCAATACTATCACCAATGTGAGGGGTAAGCTCTATTCAATACAGTACCCATGGAATGAAATGTGCATGACTAATTTGCATGAATTGGGCCAACAAAAGATGGACTACACAGCACTTTCCTGGCTAAGTAGTCCATCTGAATTGGTATAAAGTCTTGGATGTGACATTAAACAATCAGATGGCGAGGTTCGAGCATTGGATCTTTGGGGAATGTGGAGTACCCTTTCATCGCCATTGCTCCCAGGTATATTCTGACCCAGAGTGGTAGTACCTAATAGCATCCTATCTATTGATCAAATAGAACTTTTAGACATTTAAACTACATACAAACAAATGATTTATGCTAAATTGAACTGTTAGAAATAGTACTGTTTGATCATTTAACTGTGTAAATAAATGACTGATGTTTAATTGAATTGTTAGTCATATATAGCAATACTTGGAACCATTTAACTGTGTGCGAATGAATGAGTAATGTTGAATAGAATAATTAGTGTTGAATAGCAAAACTTGTAACCACTTCACTGTGTGCAAACAAAATTAAAATTTAATAGAATTATTAGAGTTAGAGAGCAGTAACTGAAACCATTTAACTGTGTAGAAACAATAGCAATACTCGTGTGCCAACAAATTAGTTCTAACTCATTTAGAATAGAAATCACCAACAAATTATTCTTATACAAATCATATATATATATATATCCATTTAACTGAGTAGAAACAATAGCAATACTCGTGTGCCAACAAATTAGTTCTAACTCATTTAGAATAGAAATCACCAACAAATCATTCTTATACAAATCATATATATATATATATCCATTTAACTGTGTAGAAACAATAGCAATACTCGTGTGCCAACAAATTAGTTCTAACTCATTTAGAATAGAAATCACCAACAAATTATTCTTATACAAATCATATATATATATATATGCATTTAACTGTGTAGAAACAATAGCAATACTCGTGTGCCAACAAATTAGTTCTAACTCATTTAGAATAGAAATCACCAACAAATTATTCTTATACAAATCATATATATATATATATCCATTTAACTGTGTAGAAACAATAGCAATACTCGTGTGCCAACAAATTAGTTCTAACTCATTTAGAATAGAAATCACCAACAAATTATTCTTATACAAATCATATATATATATATATCCATTTAACTGTGTAGAAACAATAGCAATACTTGTGTGCCAACAAATTAGTTCTAACTCATTTAGAATAGAAATCACCAACAAATTATTCTTATACAAATCATATATATATATATATCCATTTAACTGTGTAGAAACAATAGCAATACTCGTGTGCCAACAAATTAGTTCTAACTCATTTAGAATAGAAATCACCAACAAATTATTCTTATACAAATCATATATATATATATATATCCATTTAACTGAGTAGAAACAATAGCAATACTCGTGTGCCAACAAATTAGTTCTAACTCATTTAGAATAGAAATCACCAACAAATCATTCTTATACAAATCATATATATATATATATATCCATTTAACTGTGTAGAAACAATAGCAATACTTGTGTGCCAACAAATTAGTTCTAACTCATTTAGAATAGAAATCACCAACAAATTATTCTTATACAAATCATATATATATATATATCCATTTAACTGTGTAGAAACAATAGCAATACTTGTGTGCCAACAAATTAGTTCTAACTCATTTAGAATAGAAATCACCAACAAATTATTCTTATACAAATCATATATATATATATATATATATATATATATCCATTTAACTGTGTGCAAACAAATGATTAATATCAAATAGAATAATTCATGTTGTATAGAAATACTTGAAGTCATTTGACTGTGTGCAAAAAATGAACTCAGGCTCATATAAAAATTTTATCAACAAAATGTGTTTACAAATCATATATTTAATATATATATATAGAGAGAGAGAGAGAGAAAGAGAGAGAGAGAATTTGGCATTAAATAACCTACAATGGTTGATATGCCATAAAACCCAACCAAACCAAATCTTATATATTTGATATATATGTATAAACCAGATTTGGCATTAAATAACCTACAAGGGTTGATATGCCGTAAAACCCAAATAAACAAAATCATATATATTATTTACATTGTTCAGACTATTGTCTTCATCTTTATCGCCATGTTTATCACGTTTTGGCTCTAGTACGCTCTGGCCTTCTTCAGGTGGTTGGAATGTTGAACTTATCCCTTTATTTCACTTACTGGGGTAGACTGTTCTAGTTCACAAACCATGTTTAATGGATGTCAGTTATCAGTTATTTTTCGTTTATTTAATAAACATGGCGACAGAGTTATCTCCTGTTAATTTAATAAACATGGCGACAAAGATGAGGACAATAGTCTGGAAAATGTAAATAATGTACATAATACCTCATCTCAGAAATATAGACAAAATCATATATATTTGATATATATGTATAAACCGGATTTGGCATTAAATAACCTACAATGGTTGATATGCCATAAAAATCAACTAAACCAAATCTTATATATTTGATATATATGTATAAATCAGATTTGGCATTAAATAACCTACAATGGTTGACATACCATAAAAATCACCCAAATCAAATCTTATATATTTACACAGTTTAGTTATATTTGACCCATAGATAGGATCCTATCAGGTGCTACCACTCTCGGCCAGAGTGGACTTGGAAGCGATGGCAATAAAGGGGTGCTCCACATTGCTCAAAGCTCAAACATTACTGGAACCTCATCATCACATTGTTTAGTGTGATATCCAGGACACTCGTTGGAAGAGTCTTACCCCTCTGCAGAGAAGCAGTCAGTGTATTCTACAGCTCTAGCTGACTGAGAGCTAGCACAGAGTGGAATATATCTTAGAAAATGAGTCATATGAAATTCTCAGGGACTTTGAGTTTGCTTGTTTGTTTGGGTTTTATGGCATGTTAACCTTTGTCGGTTATTTAATGCCAAATCCATTTTAATACAAATAAATAGTTCTATTTCAAACAATTCAGTTTAGCATAAGTACACAGTTTAATTGTCAAAAACATTTACATTTCAAGCTATTCAGTTAAGTTAAACAGTTTTAATTCAATTCAGTTTAGTATAAGTATGTAGTTTAGTTCTATTTGACCCATAGATATGACTCTCTCAGGTGCTACTACTCCAGTTCAGAGTGGACCTGGGAGCGATGGCAATAAAGGGATACTCCACATTCCCCAAAGCTCCAGCATTACTGGAACCTCACCATCAGATTGTTAGTGGAGTCTTACCCCTCTGCAGAGAAGCAGTCAGTGTATTCTATAGCCCCAACCGACTGGGAAAGCACAGAATGGAATATATCCTAGAAAAGGAGACATATAAAATTCTCTGAGACTTTGAGATACAAGTAGATCACCAAACCCTGTTTAAAAGACAGACTTAGTATTTGAAGAAACAAACTTTAGCGGAAAAAACCACTAGGTAAAACAGTTGTGAAAAACCCATCCTGTTTGTTGGGCTCAGAATACGCTGACTATATCCCCTGCAGAAGGGTAAGTCTTCTCCGCCTCCCAAAAAAGTGATATCCTGAGTATGGCTTCATTTCTGGAAAATGAGTAGTCCTTCATTTTTATTACTCCTAGCTCCACTCTAACCCGGAGTGGTAGTATTTCATCGATAGGTCATATAAGTGTTTAAAAATTATTTGTATTTGTTAGGACAGTGAGCGAAAAAAAATCTCAAGAAACAACTATACACAAAAACATGTAAATATGAACGTGCTGTAAACACGATTACCTCACCTATAAAATAACCAAGATAGGTTGACATGCCGTTAAAATCAATTAATTGGTGTGAAAACCCGCATATACTGAAAATAATAAATTCTTAACCCTTTTTCGTCAAAAAACGAGTAATTAAAAAATGTTACTACTTCTAAATGAACAAATACATTTTTTAGAGCCTTAAATTTCAATAAGTTCTATGTATTTATTTAGATATTTTTGGTGTAGGTTGGAGAGGGATACAGATTGTATGTTCTTTTAAAAATATTTGACAGTATTATTATGAAGAAGAAAGGTAGAAATCGTATGTTATCAAGATAGCTACATTTTAAAAAAACAAACTAACAAACAGTGACCCGCAAAATAACAAATAAGATAGAAAAGACAATGTTAGACAAAATTGATATTTGTGTGTGTGTGTGTGTGTGTGTGTGTGTATCAAGTTTTAGTTTTGATCTATTTCCAAATTTTTAGTTTATAAAAAAAAAAATAAAAGGAAACCAAATATTCATCTTTACATGCATCTTGCTAATATTAAACAATATTCATGACAGTTTGTTTTTTTTAAGACAAAAAAAGATTAAAAACAAACAATTAGAAAAAAAAAGGGAAAACGAAACAAAATTTAAGTTTTTTTACTTGCATTTTTTTGTTTTGGTTTTTTTTTAATTTTTGTCCGATTTTGAGTTTTCGCTCCGAAAATTTCCCAAATACTAATCGTCCAGTCAGTCACTGATGAGAAAAAACATTAAAAAAATAATAATAAGAGAATTTAAAGTTTCTCCATTAAAAGTCAATAACCTTTTGTCTGAGGTTTGTTTCGAAGAAAAAGGGATGTTACCGGTGACAAGGGAGACATGCTTGCCTCTGATAATTAATCCAACAGACCTTTAAAAAAAAAAAAAAAGGAAACGAAAGGATGGTGTCATTATTTCCGAGCACAGCGACATCTAGCAGGTTAGAATTAAATCCTTTATTTCTCAGGTTGAGTTAGTTTTGATAACAAGGCTGACTAGTTCGGCTTTTTTTGGAGGAAAAAAAATCAAACTTCTTGTTAAAAATCAATGTCTTCTTTAATTCCTCAAATATACAAATCTACGTGAGAGAGAGAGACAGACAGATAGACAGACAGACTGACAAAAACAAGGGGGGCTTGTTTGGGTTAATGGCATATCAACCTTTGTAGGTTATTTAATGCCAAATCCATTTTTATACAAATAAACAGTTCTATTTCAAACAATTCATTTTAGCGTAAGTACACAGTTTAATTGTCAAAACATTTCTATTTCAAGCTATTCAGTTTAGTCAAGCAGTTCTAATTCAAACAATTCAGTTTAGTATAAGTATAGTTTTTGTTTACACACAATTCAATATCAAAACAGTTCTATTTCAAACTATTCAGTTTAGCATAAGTACAGTTTCAGTGCCAAAAACAGTTCTGTATCAAACAATTCAGTCTAGCATAAGTACACAGTTTCAATGTCAAAATAGTTTTATTTTAAGCAATTCAATTTAGCATAAGTATGCAGTTTAGTTATATTTGACCCCTAGATAGGACCCCATCAGGTGCTACTACTCGAGACATCATGGGCTTGGGAGCGATGGCAATGAAGGAGTACTCCCCATTCTCAAAAGCTCCAGCATTACTTAAGCCTCACCATCAGATTATTTTATCTCATATCCAGGACTTTTGTTGGCTGGGATCTTACTCCTCTGCAGAGAAGAAGTTGGTGTATTCTCCTATCTCAGCTGACTGTGCAAGAAACAGAGATGGGGGAGAGACTGACAGACAGAGAATATGAGAGAGTGACAGAGAACAAAAGAGAGACAGACAGACAGAGAACGAGAGAGAGAGAGAGAGAGAGAGAGAGAGAGAGAGAGAGAGAGAGACTGACAGACAGAGAATATGAGAGAGTGACAGAGAACAAAAGAGAGACAGACAGATAGAGAACGAGACAGACAGACACTCACACAAAATGAGAGAGAGTGACAGATAGAGAATGAGTGACACAGACAGACAGAGAACGAGAGAGAGAGAGAGAGAGAGAGAGAGAGAATGACAGACAGAGAATGAAACAGATGGACGGACAGAGGGCAAGACAGACAGACAACGAGTTGAGAGAGAGAGACAGAGAGAGAGAGAGACAGAGAATGAGCAAGAGAAATAGACTGACAGATTGACAAACAATAATCATTTGTAAAGAAAAGAACTATAACCTCAAGTACCATATTTGACAGCATATAAGACACATGGGTGTATAAGATGCACCCCAATTTCAGCAGGGCAAATCAAGAAAAAATGAGTAATTAGTAGAATTGTTGGTAAATGGTACAGCCTAGGCTATATTTATGAAGTTATTTTGGTTCAACAAGCCATGATTACAATTAAATGAAAAATAATGGAAAGAAAAAAAAACACAAACCTATAAAAACTATATTACATTCAAAGGTAAGAAAACAAAAAAATAAAGGGGGTGTCCTTGTGGTGTAATGGTTAAATCGTTGGACTGCGGAATCGTAGAACGCGAGTTTGTACTCCAGTCGCACTATTATGTTCACTTTCGGGCAAATACCCTTGGGAAAGGTAGGAACCCCCTTATCCTCCCAGCTATGGGTTAAATAGTACTACTACTGTTCTTCTAGGAGAATAGCGTTGGCATTAAATAACCTACAAAGGTTGATATGCCATTAAACAAAGAAACCAAACCAAACCAAAAAAATAAAGCAATATTTTGTGTGTGATTTTTCGGACTGTTGTCCACATCTTTATTGTTGTTAGTTGAAACATGGTTTGGCTGCTGTATTCTCTGGCCTTCCTCAGGTGTCCCTTGTTTATCTGATCATAGAAATGATTCAACCAGGGAAATCATTTTTAAAATTTGATTGTTGATCAAACAAGGCATTCAGGAAATATTTCTTTAAAAATGAATTCCCAGGTTGAATCATTTCTATGCCCAGATAAACGAGGGACACCTGAAGATACAGCAGCTAAAACTATGTGTTTCAATATTGCATATCAAGCCCCAAGTTCAAAAATTCAAAAAGATAAGAATAAAGCAATTATTACAATTGGGCATATAAGATGCAGGGGAATTTTAAAAGATATTTTTAGTAAAAATGTGCACCTTATATTCTGTCAAATATGGTTATTATTCTAAATTCTCCAAATTCACATTCAAACTCAATTGACCCAATGATAATTTTCCACACTTTTTGGTTCAAACTGACCGATACTCCATATCTACCAACCCCTCTGCTCGGGCAGGATATGACACAAGGTCAATTTTTAAGCGGAGTTTAACAGGTTTGAATTCAGAGTTTTCCTTCTCCTAGACTAGTTGCCTTACCAAGGCTGAAGAAAACAGTCTGCCCTACTATTTACCCATAGCTGGAGGGAGAATAATTGGATTCATACCTTTCCCAAGGGTATTAGTGCTATGTGAAATGCAATTAGCTTGGTCCAGGATTTGAACTCGTGTTGCCATGTCCATTTCCTACGACGATAACCATTACAGCACGGGCACCTCCGACACTCCATATCTGTTATAGATTTCCCCAATCAACCAGGCAACACATATTGACAGACAGGACTGACTTAACACATAAGCAAACTAGGCAGTTGCCCAGTGGGTGGGGTCAACGATCATAGGAGTTGCATACTCTTCCATGTGTCAAGAAAAATTACATCCCAAAGTTGTAGAATAAACCTACTGCATCTCTGCAGAGAGGTAAGCCCCTCCACCCAAACCACTGTCCTGAATATGACATTAAGCCATCTGATCGTGAGGCTACAATCCAGGACCATTGGAGGATGTGGGGTACCTATTCATTGCCATTACTCCCAGGTCCATGCTAACCCAGAGTGGTGTAGTACCTATAAGGGCCCCATCTATGGGTCAAATAAGGCTGTTTAATCATTTAATATACTTGAAACTATTTAACTGTGTGCAAATAGAACTATTAGTGCTAGCAATACTTTAAACTTTTTAACTGTGTGCAAGCAATAAATAGCAATAGTTGAAACCATTTAACTGTGTGCCAATAAGTGAGGCCAGTTTAACCAGTTTGATGAATACCCTTCAAACTTCAGGTCTTTCTCAGAACACTTTTTTGATTGGATGGTTTCAGTTCAGTCAGGTGGACAAAATGGTTTTGAAGTTAGAATAAGTTAGTTGGTTAGTGAGGAACATCCAGTTTGATGAATACCCTTCAAACTTCAGGTCTATCTCAGAATGCTTTTCTGATTGGATGGTTTCAGTTCAGTCAGGTGGACAAAATGGTTTTGAAGTTAGAATAAGTTAGTTGGTTAGTGAGGAACATCCAGTTTGATGAATACCCTTCAAATTTCAGGTCTATCTCAGGACACTGTTCTGATTTGGTTTGGTTTCTTTGTTTAATGGCATATCAACCTTTGTAGGTTATTTAATGCCAATGCTATTCTCCTAGAAGAACAGTAGTGGTACTATTTAACCCATAGCTGGGAGGATAAGGGGGTTCCTACCTTTCCCAAGGGTATTTGCCCGAAAGTGAACATAATAGCGCGACTGGAGTACAAACTCGTGTACTACAATTCCACAGTCTATCGCTTTAACCATTACACCATGAGGACACCCCCTGACACTGTTCTGATTGGATAGTTTCAGTTCAGTTAGGTGGACAAAATGGTTCTGAAGTTAGAATAAGTTAGTTGGTTAGTGAGGAACATCCAGTATGACGAATACCCTTCAAACTTCAGGTCTATCTCAGAACACTGTTGGCTGGGGCTGTAGAATCCACCAACTGCACCTCTGCAGAGGGATAGGACCCCCCACCTCAACAAGTGTCCTGGATATGACACTAAACAATCTGATGGTGAGGTTCCAGTAATGCTGGAGCTTTGAGGAACATGGAGCACCCCTTCATTACCATTGCTCTCAGGTCCACTCTGCTCTGGTGTGGTAGCACCAGATAGGGCCCTATCTATGGGTTAAATAGAACTAACGGTATACTTATGCTAAACTGAACTGTTTGACTACACTGAATAGCTTCAAATAAATGTTTTTGACAATTAAACCATACTTACATTAAAACTGTGTGCTTATGCTAAACTGAATTATTTGAAATAGAACTGTTTTTTGACATTGAAACTGTATTTACATTAAACTAACTTGTTTAACATAGAACTGTTTTGACATTTAAGTGTATGTAAACAAAATCTGTACTTATACTTAGCTGAATTAGAACTATTTTAATAAACTGGATAGCTTGAAATAGAAATGTTTTTGACATTTAAACTGGGTACTTACACTAAAATGAATTGTTTGAAATAGAACTGTTTATTTGTATAAAAATGCATTTGGCATTAAATAACCTACAAAGGTTGATATGCCATAAAACCCAAACAACCAATCTGACCCAGAATGGTACTACCTGTTAGAGTTCCATCAATGGATCACATAGATGTGTTTGAAAATTATTAGTATTGGACTGGAATACTTTAAACCATACCACAGTGTGCAAACAAATGATGATTATTATCAAATAGGAATACTTTTTCGAAACTATATAATTGTGTTGAAATTATTAGTATTAGATAGGATTAGATTAGATGCCATAAAGCCCAAACTTGAATCCAATTATTCTCCCTCCAGCTATGGGTAAATAGTAGGACAGACTGTTCTTCAGCCTTGGTGAGGCAACTAGTCTAGGAGAAGGAAAACTCTGAATTCAAATCTATTAAACTCCGCTTAAAAATTGACCTTGTGTCATATCCTGCTCGAGCGGAGGGGTTGGTAAATATGATAAAACCCAAACTTGAAACCATATGTCTGTGTGCAAATTATTTGTATTAGATAGGAGTATTTGATACCATATAACTGGTGTGCAAATTATTGGTATTAGATAAGAATACTTGAAACTATATGACTCTTTACAAATTATGAGGATTAGATAGGAGAATATGATACCATATGACTGAGTGCAAATAAAAAAGTTTGATTTAAAAAAATGATTGCTACAGAACACTGAAAATATAAATAATTATCATAATCAAACATTTAGAAATTGAAAGGATTTTGGCAATAAAATAACCCAAATGGAGTTGATATGCCATTAAATAAATCAAACTAAACCAAATCAATCGGTTGAGATTAGAATTTATCATGCTTGAGCATCCTTTTCATACTAAACTCAGTCGGTTGGAGCTGTAGAATACACTAACTGCACCTCTGCAGATAGGTGAGATTTCCCCCAACAAGTGTCCTTGATATTGATGAGATTAAACACTCTGATGGTGAAGCTCCAGTTATGCTGGAACTTTGGGGAACGTGATGTACCCCTTAATTGCTATTGCTCCCAGGTCCACTCTAGCCTGGGTCAAATAGAACTGTTTGACATTTAAACTGGGTGCAAACAAATGACTTATGCTAAATTGAATTGTTAGAAACAAAACTGTTTGATCACTTAAGTGTATGTATCTACTGTGTGTTTACAAAATCTGTTTGACTAAACTGAATAGCTTGAAATAGAAATGTTTTTGACAATTAAACTGTACTTACATTTAAACAGTATGCTTATGCTAAACTGAATTGTTTGAAATGTACTTACGCTAAATTGAATTAATATAGAACTGTTTTGACATTTGATTGTGTGTGAACAAAATCTGTACTTAAACTAAACTGATTTAGTTGAATTAGAACTGTTTGATTAAACTGAATAGCTTGAAATAGAAATGTTTTTGACAATTAAACTGTGTACTCATGTAAAACTGAATTGTTTGAAATAGAGCTGACTATTTGCATAAAAGTGGATTTGGCGTTAAATAATCTACAAAGGTTGATATGCCATAAAACCCAAACAACCAAACCAAACCAAACCAACAATGGTTGATACAGCATCAAACCAAACCAAACCTTTTCATATTATTTCATGCATATAGCTTAATGTCACGAATCATTGTTATATTTTGACCTTCGACCCGGCCCAAAAATACTATTCCAAGGTAATACACCGGAAGGAAATGACACATTCTAACGGCCAGTAATCAAAAGAGATCGTGTGGGCAGATTAAGGCTTATGATATGGGAAAAGGTGAAGGTCCCATTGTGCCATTACAGTCATGCACCGGAAGAGAGTAACCTCTGAACTGCATGACAGTTATTTCCGCTTGATGACGATTAAACATTCGATTTCAAAGATCCAGTAGGCGATCGTGTGGGCGTTGAGTTATTATTTAACTCAGTTGAGTTTGGGTCCCAGAGCAGTTGCCAGTCGAATTCCAGACAGTAGAGACCAGATGTGGTAGGGAAGGCCACACCCGACCGAGGGGGCACTCGGAAAACCCCCGATGCAGTTGCCAGCAGACTCCCAGAGGGTTAGAGACGAGATGTGGTTGGGAAGGCCACACCCGACCAAGGGGGACCTCGGAAACCCCCGATGCAGTTGTCAGTAGAATTCCAGACAGTAGAGACCAGATGTGGTAGGGAAGGTCACACCCGACCGAGGGGGCCCTCGGAAAAGCCCCGATGGAGTGGACCCCAAGACCTCTGGTTGAACATCTAAGAGAACAAGAAAGACACAACGTGACGGTCATAACAGTGGGGTCAAAATATGAAGTTTATGTTCAGTCTCCAGCATCCTCTCACACGCAAACCTTACAAATAAAGTGAGAGGTAAAATATTGTTAAAGAAGTCTTCCTGTGTCTTCCTTCCTGCTTCCTTTCTTCATGCGTTTGTCTTTGTCGTTGTGTCGTTGTGAGTTATTCTACATATATATGTGCACGTATGTAGATGTGAATCTACATGTGTGACTATATAACATCATCAGTGAGTAAATGTCATGCTAAA
This sequence comes from Sepioteuthis lessoniana, assembly GCA_963585895.1. Lineage (NCBI taxonomy): Eukaryota > Metazoa > Mollusca > Cephalopoda > Myopsida > Loliginidae > Sepioteuthis > Sepioteuthis lessoniana. The sequence continues at coordinate 55,591,470 of OY757908.1, forward strand.
AGAATTTTTGATTAAAGATAAGTTTCATATTTGTTATAGTGTTTGTCACTACATCTTTAACAAATAGAGAGATTTTTTCATAAATTAAATTGGTCAATTTATTGACAAGATTTTACCTGCTGGAGATTCTGGGAGTTGTGTTCAAAAAATTTTTTCAAATACATAAAGATACATGACAACAAACGATAGCATTACATCTGGTTTTGACACCAACTTCTAGTCCATACTTTTTAGCCCCGACTCTCTTTTTCTTTTTTCTTTTTTTTTAAAACAAGTAAAAATCCATTGTAAGAATATTTTTATGAAATTTTTTCTCTTCATGGTGTGATGGCACCTTCTAGTCTTGTGTTTTGGAGGTGCCCATGGTGTAATGGTTATCGTCGTAGGAAATGAACACAGCAACATGAGTTCAAATCCTGGACGAGACTGATTGCATTTCACATAGCACTAATACCCTTGGGAAAGTTATGAATCCAATTATTCTCCCTCCAGCTATGGGTAAATAGTAGGGCAGACTAGGTTCTTCAGCCTTGGTTAGGCAACTAGTCTAGGAGAAGGAAAACTCTGAATTCAAATCTGTTAAATTCCGCTTAAAAATTGACCTTGTGTCATATCCTGCCCGAGCAGAAGGGTTGGTAAATATGATTGTGTGATGACTATCAGATATCTGAAGAGGCTGGTTGTTCTTATGAGCGATCAGCTGAAATAAATTTATAATAGCCATGTGATGGTTTGCTGAGTTTTTAAAAAAATTATATATATGTATATAATGGGGCATAGGAAAGTTTTTTTTTCGGATATGTGGGCATATTATGGTTGGGAAACTCTGATCTTTTTAGGCATGTACAGATGGCTCTTCCTGTCAGAAGCCTCTTGGGGAAACTACTACTTTTGCCTTTATTTATTTAATTTTTATGTTATTGTCTTTTTATAGTTTATTTAATCACTATATATATATATATATATATATATATAATAATTAACATTTAAATATAGATCTTTTTTAGAAAAAATAATTTAGAATTTCATATATTTGATAATACATTGCTGGTGAGAGCTAAAAGAAATATTTGGCACCTTCTAGTCTTGTGATGTAGAATAGGTTGGATTTTGTCACTCCTCATCTTTTCTTCAAGTTTCTTTCATTTCTCCACCACAGCAGTGACATGGTACAAAATCTTTTGGATCTAAAAAGCCATTTCTTTGTAGAAATATAACTGCTGTTGTTTCATCTGTGACCTCATTATAAAACTCTTTAGTTAACCTCTTTAGGGTTCTTTAGATATACAGATGTCAATAAGCAGGTGAAATCACGGAGGGGTCCACAGGTTGGCTCTCAAGTCTGAGGTCAATGCTGGAATGAAGTGTTGCTGTTGCCACTTGTACCTTATTGAAGTGAGACTGGTTCTTCTGATACTTGAAATGACATTTATTCATGCATCAGACTCTCTAACCAGACATTCTCTCAATACCAACTTTGTCTCTTGAAAATGAAAAATAAAAAGTATAACTTTTCTAGCTGCAGATCACAATATAAAGTGTAGATCATATACCAATAAATAACATGTCAACTGCATACCAAATGAGCACCCATTTGTTGATTAAAACACGCTTCTCCATACATATTACAAATGAGCACCCATTTGTTGATGAAAACATACTTCTCCATACATATTACACATTCTTCGGTAAATTTCACATTGTTTGCACTTCGCATTCACAAAAATTTGATGACAGACCTCAGTTCATGCCTAGAGAACTCAGTTTGATTTGCTCCCATTTTGAATAGCTTCAAACCAAATATTTTTGACAGATTGAAATAGTTTTTTTTTTCAATAAACCAATTCCGAACACTACTGAGTTTACCTTTTTAGAATAATATTCTGAAAAAGAAATTTATTTTGCTTTTGTTAACTTCTCTTATTTATTGAAAAACCCTCATACTTACACTGCCCAGTTAGCTTGGGCTTTAGAACACCCCAATTGCATCTCTGCAGAGAGGTAAACTCACCCCTAATCAGTGTCCTGGATATGAGATTAAACCATCTGATGGTGAGGCTCCCCATTGGAGCTTGGGGGAATATGGAGTATCCCTTCATTGCCATTGCTCCTAGGTCCACACTGACACAGAGTGGTAGGATCTGATAAGATCCGATCTATGGACCAAATAGAACTGATTCACCATTTAAATTGTGTGAAAACAACTAATTTTTTAATGGAATTGTTAGTAATACATAGCAATACTTTTGCCCGGTCAGCTGGGGCTGTAGAATACACCAACTGCTTCTCTGCAGAGGAGTAAGACCCTACCAAATAAGTGTCCTGGATATGACACTAAACAATCTGATGGTGAGGTTTGAGTGATGCTGGGGCTTTGGAGAATGCAGAGTACCCCTTCAATGCCATTGCTCCCAGGTCTAATCTGGCCTGGAATGGTAGCACCTGATAGGGCCCTATCTATGGGTTAAATAGAACTAAACTGCATAATTATGCTAAACTGAATTGTTTGAATTATAACTGTTTGACTAAATTGAATAGCTTGAAATAGAAATGTTTATAGCAAACTGTGTACTCACATTTATACTGCGTACTTATGCTAAACTGAATTGTTTGAAATGAAACTGTTTTTGACATTGAAACTGTACTTACACTAAACTGAATTGTTTAAAATAGAACTGTTTTGACATTTAACTGTGTAAAGAAAATCTATACTTATACTAAACTGAATTAACCAAATTAGAACTGTTTGAATAAACTGAATAGCTTGAATATAGAAATGTTTTTGACAATTAAATTGTGTACTTATGCTGAACTGAATTGTTTGAAATAGAACTGATTTTTTGTTTAAAAATAGATTTGGCATTAAACAACCTACAAAGGTTGACATGCCATAAAAGCCAAACACCCAACCAACATAACAATACTTGGAACAATTTGTATGAGTAAAGTTGAAAAGAACTATTAGTGTTGATTAGCAATACTTGAAACTCTTTAACTGTGTGCCTAAATTGAATTGTTAGTCTTACATACTTGAAACCATTTGTTAGATAGTAATATTTGAAACCATTTAAGTGAGCACAAACAAGTGATTAATACTAAATAGAACTATTCATGTTAGAATATTTGGAACCATTTAACCTTGTGCAAACAATAGTAATATTTGAGTGCAAACAAATGAGCTCTGACTCATTTAAAAATAAGATTATCAACAAACAATTGACTTACAAATTATATGTATAGCCATTTAACTGCATGTAAGCAAACAAATTCTGGGTCATTTAAAAATGTTATCTACATTTGCAAATCCTATATATTTAATATATATGTACAAACAAGATTTGGTATTAAATAACTTACAATGGTTGATATGCCATAAAACCCAACCAAACCAAATCTTATATATTTTATATATATGTACAAACAAGATTTGGTATTAAATAACTTACAAATGGTTGATATGCTATAAAACCCAACCCAACTAAATCCTATATATTAAATATATATGTATAAACAAGATTTGGTATTTAATAACTTACAATGGTTGATATGCTATAAAACCCAACCAAACCAAATCTTATATATTTTATATATATGTACAAACAAGATTTGGTATTAAATAACTTACAAATGGTTGATATGCTATAAAACCCAACCCAACCAAATCCTATATATTAAATATATATGTATAAACAAGATTTGGTATTTAATAACTTACAATGGTTGATATGCCATAAAACCCAACCAAACCAAATCTTATATATTTAATATATATGTACAATCAAGATTTGGTATTAAATAACTTTCAATGGTTGATATGCCATAAAACCCTATCAAACCAAATCCTATATATTTAATTATTCTTAGAAATAAAAAAAATTCTTTCAAGTTCTTACATTCATATTTACTTTCTGATGTGACTTTTTTTATTTATTAGAGATGGAATGTGGATTTTCCACACACCTGATTCTCTACTTAGCATGGGAAACACAAATGGAGGAGAGGAAAAAAAAGTTTAAAAATCCAGTCGTAAAACACAAGGTATTTTTTTTAAGCTTTTCATATATTTTTTTTTTAAACGTTTCTTTCCCTATAGTCATTTTAGCACTTTTTTTGTTATAGTTTTTTACTTTTTCACATACTGTTCAAAATTTTGCCTGTTCCCCCCCCCCCATTAAATAGGACAAAAAGATAAAAATATGTATGTTTATTTGAGAAGATAATGTGACATTTTTTGTTCCTGCTAAAAAGTTAAAAAATGTTTCAACAAAACTTTGAAAAAAAAAGAAAGAAAAAAAATGTAATATATATGTATATTGAGGATTTGGCATCAAATAACCTACAATGGTTGACATGCTATAAAACCAAACCAAATCCTATATATTTAATATATAGGCATAAAGAGGATTTAGCTTTAAATAATCTACAATGGCTGATATGTCATAAAACCCAACCAAACCAAATCTTATATTTGATATTTATGTATAAAGAAGATTTGGCATTAAATAACCTACAATTGTTGATATCTCATTGAAAGAAAGAAAGAAAGAAAGAAGGGAAAAAATAAAAATAAAGAAAGAAAGAAAGAAAGAAAGAAAGAAAAACCAAGAGTAAAAAGAAAGAAAGAAAGACAGAAAGGGCAAAAGTAAAAACAAAGATTTAAAAGAAAAAAACTAAACAATAAAGAGAAAGAAAGAGAAAAAAGAAAAAGAAAAACAATAAGAAGAAAGAAAGAAAGAAAGAGAAAAATAAGAAAGAAAGAAAGAAAGAGAAAAAATAAAAAGAAAGAAAGAAAGAAATAAAGGGCAAAAATTATAACAAAGAGCGAAAGAAAGAGCAAAAATAAACAGTAAACATGTTGGGGCAGCCTAAAGAACAAAAATATAGAGTTGCTCCCCTTCAAATTGTGAGGGAACACATACTTTCCTTGACAGCTACTTTTTCTGGGGACAATACTGGAAAAGGATTGGCAGCCATGACAGATGTGGAGAAGACACATTAACATCATTTGGTCATAACAAGACTTGAGCTAAGTGACTGTTTTTGGGTAGAAGCATTTCTCTACCCTACTTTAGATAAACCCTTGTTCAATTCCTTGCACCTGTTTCCGTGTTTTCATTCAGTATTCTGGAATTATTTGTACATAAAAACGTAACAAAACAGAATGAAAAAAAGGAAAGAAGGAAAGAGCAAAAATAAAAAACAAAGAACAAAAAGAAAGACGGAATAAAATAAAAAAAGAATTATGCTATGAAAGAAAGAGAATGATAAAAAAGAGTTGGGCTGAATAAAGTAGTAATTTACTAAGCTTTTTTGTTTAGACATGGCCCAAGGCCATATGAATGGGGGCACCTAATGAGAATAGAACTCACTCATGAAGGTTTGCTAGTCTAGCTTGCTAACCATTACACCACCTGAGGTATCCAGGGCTGAATAAAATATGTAGGTTCATATCAAACCTGTAACATCTATTAAAAATTCAAAAGTTGATAAAAGAAAACTAGCAGAGAGCAATAGTGAGAAAAACGGGGGAAAATGAATGGTTATGTAAGAAAGGCATCGAAAAGGCATATGGGCTTTCTATACATAAAAACAAATATATATATTTCTTTGTCTGTATATACTTTTTCCTCTCCTATTATTTTAATAAAAACATCTATCGTTGTTCTAGCAACATTTTTTACCATCTTAAAGTTCTGATGAAGATTTATTAAAACGGAAATGTTTTAAAGCTGACTTTACATCATAATAAATTCATCACAATTGGAATACTTTGTTTTTCTATTTTCTTCATTCAGATTTATTTCCATAATTTACTTCCGATATATATATATATATATATATATAGAGAGAGAGAGAGATTAAGTTTTAGTCAAGTTTGGGTTCAAATTCCATTAATTTCAAAGCTGTATGAGTAGCTCTTTGCAATGAATTAGCAATCACTACTGATTAAGGACAAATTCTGTCATGATAACATAAATTCTGTAAGGAGCTTTAGTAGTTTTGAGACCCAGTTTAAAATAGTAAGAATCTCAGAATTTATACCATCAAATACAAAAGGCAGAGCTGAATAGTACTGATTATATATATAAATATATATATTAAGGTTTTTGGAAATTTATAACAATTTACCAGTGAGCGTTATATAATTAAGGTAATGATTAATTGTATTAATCATTTTTCATTGATTATATTTTATTATTTAGTTTGGTAAGGCTTTTAACTACTCGGTGTCTCTTGGTTCAGGTGTCATAGTCAAACAGTGCACTCATTTGGAAAGGATATGGCAATCATCATCTGTTATAATAAACTCCCATACCACCATACAGCAAACAGGGCTGGGGGCTCTGTTGGAGTGAATTGAGAAGGTGGGTGACGTCATACCCGGAAGAGATGGTCCTAAGAATTTGAGGATTTTGAAAAGACAGTTGAGGCTCAACTGATGAAGCAAGCGGTTGGGTTTTTAAGATCTGATCAGATCAGATCAATTTGGGTCTTGGCTGGTAGAGATGAGTTGAGATCTTAGATACCACAAGATATGCTTCATGGTAGGGGTTCCATGGTATGTTTAGCTTAGGCTTCTATGATTTGTGTTTCTCTCCTTGTGTCACCAAGGGCTGCAGGCAGAAAGAAATAAACCCGTTCATATCCGAAACAGCAGAGTCAGCCTGTGTTATTATTATTATCATAGACATCACAGTATACAACAAGAGGATATCAAAACAAATGTAAGTTTGTTTGTTTAGATTTTATGACTATTAACTTTTGTTGGTTATATAATGCCAAATCCATTTTTACACAAATAAACAGTTCTATTTCAAACAATTCAACTTAGCATGAGTACACAGTTTAATCATCAAAGACATTTCTATTTTAAGCTATTCAGTTTAGTCAAACATTTCTTAATCTAACAATTCAGTTTAGTATAAGTATAGTTTTTGTTTACATACAGTTAATGTCAAAACAGTTCTATTTCAAACAATTCAGTTTAGCATAAATACAGTTAAAATGTCAAAAACAATTCTAATTCAAACAATTCAGTTTAGCATAAGAATGTAGTTTAGTTCTACTTGACCTCTAGATAGGACCCTATCAGGTGCTATCACTCAGGGCCAGAGTGGACCTGGGAGCAATGGCAATGAAGGGGTACTGTGAATTCCCCAAAGCTCCAGCATTACTGAAACCTCACCATCAAATCGTTTAATGTCATATCCAGGACACTCGTTGGGGAAGTTTCACCCCTCTGCAGAGATGCAGTCAGTGTATTCTACAGCCCCAGCTTATGGGGCAAAAATGTAAGTTGAATTTTTACCAGTGAGGCTGAAGTCGTTGAAAATGAAGGTGCCTACATTTTTTAGGATAATATTTAAATAAGTTTATCTTACATTTCTTTTCACACTTTCTTTGATGGAACATTATTACTTATCAAACACCTTTATATATATATAACATTAGTAATATCATGGTGTTATACATAATTTTATATCCATGTATTGGATATTGACTTGAAGACCCTTTTTGACATCTTTATTGGAGAGTCAGTATGTTTCCACTCTGTGGACTGTCTTTTCAACTCCTTAAGTGCAATTCATTTTATTTATTGAATGGCTCTTTTATATATATATATTTTATTTTTCACTTTCACTTTGTCTACTCTTCAGCTTGCAAATATTTTCATTTTTTACAGACCTTTACTCCAAAGCTTAGTTGCCTTGTTTGCAAAGTACTAGCTAATAATTATAAAGTGCTAACTGTATCCACCGCAGAGAATTAAGACCCACAGACATAGAAAGAAAGGGGGTGTCCTGCATATGACACGAAACTGCATCAGCAATAAAGAAAAAGTTCCAGATTCAGTGGTCAGTAAAGAAGGTCATGCTGACAGCATTCTCTGACATAAAAGAGATCATAACTATTGGTTTCCTTTTATGGTTTGGCTTGTTTTTTTTAGTTTAATGGCATATCAAACTTTGTGGGTTATTTAATGCCAAAGCCATCCTTCTAGAAGAACAGGAGTGGTACCATAGCTAAGAGGATAAGGGCATTCATACCTTTTCCAAGGGTATTTGTCCAAAAGTGAACGTAATAGTACGACTGGGGTTTGAACTCGTTAACTCCGATACTGTAGTCCAGTGCTTCAGCCATTACACCATGAGGACACTCCCCTCCCTCTTAGGTCACAGAATGCTGTCAGCATGACCTTCTTTACTGACCATTGCATCTGGAATTTTTTTTTTTACTAGAGTCAGTATGTTTCCACTCAATGGAATTATCTTTTCAACACAGGTTCGTAATGGCAAACCTATATTTAGCCTATTTGTGAAAATTTGTTTACTAATACATGCTTCTCCATAAACATTACGCATTCTTCTATAAATTTTACTTAGTTAGTACTTCTCAGTGAGTAAAACTTTGATGACAGACCTCTTTTCAAACCTGAACCGCTCTGTTTGATTTACTGCCATTTTGAATAGCCTCAAAATAATTTTTTGTTATAAAACAATTCCAAACAATGCAGAGTTTACATTTAGGGAAAAAAGTTTGGAAAAAAATTTATTTTGTCTTTTTCAAAAAAATTCCTCTAATTTATTAAATGACCCTCTGCATGTATGTGTGTGTGTGTGTGTGTGTGTGTGTGTGTATATATATAGATATTTTCTCTTCAAAAATGTGAAAAAAATTTATTTTAATCCATTTCTTGTTTGATCTGAAGAAGTCCTGATAAGTTTTTAGAGCATTGATTTATATCAATGTTTTTAACATGATGGAAATAAATTTGTTATCTTAATGCAACCGATTGTTGTTGTTTTTTTCAAGAGAAAATTATTTGCTCTGTGGATTTTATTTACATTGAGCTTTTTACCAGGATTATTTAAATTTAATATTCTATTTTTGAATATTCTATTGGTCCTGATTGGAATTATTCCCTACTCTGGACTTACTGGATTGAACAATATCTTTTATATATATATATATATAGAGAGAGAGAGAGAGAGAGAGAGAGAAATTGATAACAAGGTAATCCATGAGGAAGGAGAGATTTATTGAGAAGTGAAGTCGACTCAATAGCGTTTCGTATCTAATGAACCATCATCAGGACTGTGAGGGATAATATTAGTGATGTTAAATCAATGATGGATGATCAAAAGTACAAAATACAAAAACCTAAGGAGAATTTGTATAACAAGAAAAAGTTGGCCGTTTAATAAATGAATCAGTATTTATTTGTTTTTTGAATTATGTCATTTGACTTATTAGGAATGTTGTATAGAATTTATGTTCCATTTGTTTATTGAGAAAGATTTTGAATGAAAGGGAGGAAGAGAAAAAGAAAAGAAATGAAAATTAAATGATAAAAAGTACAAGAAAAATTTAGTTGCCTTTTTCCAAAAAATTCCCCTTATTTATAAAATGACCCTTTAATCTATACAAAAAGGAAAAAAATATCACTGAATCATAAAACAATTCATCCTATATCTTCTCAAGTTTCTTTGGGTTTTTTAAATATATTTCTTTAAATCATACTGTTCAGGAAATATCCAATCAATTTCCCCACTTTTTTTTTCCTTGCAATTTTAAGGCATTATGACAAGTGAACAATCTATCAAGCATTTAATTATTATAAACTAGTATTTTCCTTCCTTGAATTTTAGATGCTTTTGTTCACTTCACTAGCTGTTATTTCTATGACAGCAAGGAATAGCATATTTTAGAAAACATAAGCTCCCAGTGAGATACTAATTCACATCTTCTGCTAAGATGAAACCTGGCTCTATGAACCAGCTACTTGATCACCTAATCTACAAAAGCCAGTGATATTGCAGGAGTCTAAATAACATTGATAAAGCCAGCCAAAATGCATTTCCAAATTGGCAATGTTGTTAATAACAGGAAAACTGTCAATCATTATTCATTTTGATTAGATGTTTTTAACATCAACTTAATTTCATTTACTTTTTATCACAAGAGTCTTTCAAGTTCAGCATTCATAGAGGATGATTTCATATTGTTTATAGTTAAAGGAATTTTAGGGACTAGTTTAGTACTATTTGTTTGTTTGTTTGGGTTTTAAGGAATATCAACCCTTGTAGGTTATTTAATGCCAAATCCTCTTTATACATATATATTAAATATATAAGATTTGGTTTGGTTTTATGGTATATCAACCCTTGTAGGTTATTTAATGCCAAATCCTCTTTATACATATATATTAAAAATATTTGGTTTGGTTTGGTTTTATGGTATATCAACCATTGTAGGTTATTTAATGTCAAATCCTCTTTATACAAATATATATATCAAATATATATGATTTGTACACACATTTTGTAGATAACACTTTTAAATGAACAAGAGCTCTTTTTTCACATTGTTAAAGGGTTTCAAGTATTTCTATCTAATACAAACAATTTACCATCAGTCATTCTGCACATAGTTAAATGGTTTTGGGGATACATATATCATTTGTAAGTGAATAATTTGTAGGTAATTTTATTTTTAAATGAATTTGAAATAATTTTTTTGTAGACAATTAAGTATTGCTATTCTTTCTACCCAGTTAAATGGTTTCAATTATTGCGATATAACACTAATATTTCTATTCAATATTATTTGTTTCCCCACAGTGAAGTGGTTTCAAGTATTGCTATTTAATATCAATAATTCTATTTTGTATACAGATAAATGGTTTCAAGTCTTCCAGACTAGTAATTTCATTTGCTACAATTAAATGGTTTCAAGTATTGCTATGTATCACTAACAATTCAATTAGACAGTCGTTTGTTCGCCCACAGTTGAATGGATAGAACCTAATCAGGTGCTACCACCCTGGGTCAGAGTGGAACTGGGAGCAATGGCAATGAAGGGGTACTTGACCTTCCATAAAGCTCTACAATTGGAGCCTCATCATCAGATTGTTCAGAGTCATATCCAGGACATTTGTTGGGAGGGGGTCTTATCCTTTTGCAGAGATGCAGTTGGTGTATTCTACAGCCGCAGCTGACTGGTCTATGTCTAGTATTGTGGTTTCTTTACAAGATATTTCGTCTGTCATTTAAAGCTTGTAGTTTGCTTTATTCAACTTATCTCGTATTCTAATGAATGTAAGTCTGGCATTAAAATGAAACTATGTAGTCTAAATAATGTACTTGCCATAAGGGTTAGTGTAGGAGTCAGAGTTGGTTAGGTAAACTAGTAAGAAGTGCAAAACAAATAAAAACTGCTAGCTCAGTAGGAGGACTGTATGTTTTTTTGTTTAGACTGCCATACTAAATTGCCAGGGTAAGTCAGATGTTTTGGAATATTTTGGTATGTGCAACTTGTGGCATGTATATTACATGCCTGAAGCAGTTCAAGATGTGGTAGGTAGCCACTGTAGTTGGTAGTATTGTTGTAGTTAGTGGGCTGACGCATTGGGCATTGTACCACTCTGTGTGCAACATAATCTTTTTTGGGAAATTATGCTTTACAAGTTCAAGCTGAGCCAAAAAGCCACAAAAGCAAAAAGTTGCGCAAAAAAAGTTTAACTTGGTTCGTTTTAAAAGGCATATCAACCTTCGTGGGTTATTTGATATTTATCTGTACCTCCCACCAAGCAGGATTTGACATAAGGTCTTTTTTACTGGGGGGATTTAGAGAAGGGGGAGGTCGTGCACAAGCAAAGACTCGTGTGCTGCAGGACTCTGCAGGTTATAAGATCATTAGGTGCAATGTGAACTATGCTAGCTTTTGCTAAGTCTCCTAGCACAAGACCAGGTTACTTAGCTGGTCATAGATTTGTGAATCTATGCTTGTCATTGTTTGCCCACCCAGCATGTATGCCAGGTGGCTTGGTGCTAGACCAGAACTGAAGATGAGTTTGGTTTCTTTGTTTAATGGCATATCAACCTTCATGGTCTGTTTAATGCCAAAGCCATCCTTGTAAAAGAACAGCAGTAATACTATCTAACCCATAGCTGGAGGAATAAGAGTGTTTAATACCTTTTCCAAGGGTATTAATCTGAAAGTAAACATAATAGCATGACTGCAATTTGAAGACCTAGTCCAGCAACTTAATTGAAAGTGCAGTTAATCACAGTACAGAACACTAACCAGATGATCACTTGAGTTCAAGAACCTTGATGATCAGGCAAGGTGAAGAAAGCCTAAAACCATGAATTCCAAGGCCGAGCTCCAAGCCAAATGTAGCAAGTTCAACATCACGTAGACCAGTGTGGTTCATGGCAATTATGACCTCAGCAAAAGCATCTGGAACTGCCAAATTGTGTCGCATGTTACTAAAATATTGCAAGACTTTTGACTCATCCAAGCAGAACCAAATTTTAACGAGAAAAAGCAAGTAAAACAGTAAAATTTTGCATTTGATTTTCAAGATATATTTAAAATTACAGAGTTTTATAAAGTTTTGAAAATATTTAAAGCAAGAAAAAGTAATTATAGAATCTTCATTATAAGCTAATATTACAAATATGTGATTTTAAATGCCTTTTTAAGAGAGCATTTTGTGAGAAAGATTTCTCACATAACTGACACTGAAAAGGAGTCTCACCAGTATGTGTTCTCACATGACTTTTCAAATGAGCATTAAGTGAAAAAGATTTACTACAGACATGACACTGAAAAGGAGTTTCTCCGGTATGCGTTCGCATATGTGATTTTAGGTTACATTTGACAGAGAATGATTTCTTGCACACTTCGCACTGAAAGGGAGTCTCTCCAGTATGTGTTCTCATGTGTGTTTTTAAGACATCTTTTCGAGAAAAAGCTTTTTCACAAACATTGCATTGAAAGGGTGTTTCACCAGTATGTATTCTAATGTGTGTTTTCAAGTGAGAACCTTTAAAAAAAGATTTTCCACAGGCACCACATTTAAAAGGTTTATAGGCTGTCTGATTTGTATGAGACTGCAAATGTTCATCTAAAAAATCTTTTTCTGCAAAGCCTTTTCCACACAATTCACAATGATGGAGCATTTGGTTATCATGTGTTTCCAAATGAGCTGTTAATAAAGACTTTTCAGTAAATTTTTCATGACAAACTTTGCATAGAAATTTCATTTTTCGAAAAATATTCGCAGTGTTCAAGCAGGAATTTCGTTTTGGAAAAGAAATTTTTTTCAGAATCTGAAAGAAAAAATAAAGAAAAATTATAACAAACTTTTGAAATTGACAATGTATAAATCATATTAAGTTTTAGAACATAATTGGCTGGTATTTGTGCCACTACTAAGAAGATTACATACTTGGACAACCTGAATTCTGGCTTAGGAATCTCACTTTATACATCACTATTAATTATAATCTATAATCTATATTTCACAACAAAAAAGTAACTATAAACAGATTACATCATAGAGGCACATAGAGTATAATAGTCAATGTTCTAAGAGTGGTTTTAATTGGTTTCTTTGTTTAATGGCATGTAAACTTCGTGGGCTAATTAATGCCAAAGCCATCTTTGAAGGAGAACAGTAGTAGTACTATTTAACCCATAGCTGGAGAGATTAGGGGATTCATGCTGTTTTGAAAGTTATTAGTCAAAAAGTGAATATAATAGTATGACTCGAGTTCAAACTCACGACTATATTGCTGTCGAGTATGTTAGCCACAACACCATGGGGATGCCCCCTGTAGGGAGTGGACTCAGTGAGCCAAGCTCAAATCCTAAAAAATGGTGGTTTGCATTTCACTTAGCTCTAATGTCCTTAGGAAAGCCATGAATCCATCATTTGGGTGGTTGATTGATTGGGTTTTATGGCATATTCAACAATATGATTCGTCCAGAGATCAAAGAGCATATTTTATACTTCATAATATGAAATGACCAAATAAATATTATTCCTTGAACTTGATCAATGCTCTTTCAAATATAAGAGTTGTGCTCCTTTAGTAACTGGATGTTTGAAGAGAGGTTGATCAGCATAGATGGTATGATAAGAATATTTGCATATCAGTGGTTCTGTTGGGCCCATTGATCAATGCTGACCTGTACTGGTAATCCCAGGTATTGGTTTGATTTTTTTATGGCATATCAACCACTGTAGGTTATTTAATGCCAAATCCTCTCTATACATATATATTAAATATACAAGATTTGGTTTGGTTGGGTTGGGTTTTATAGCATATCAACCATTGTAAGTTATATATTAAATATATAAGATTTGGTTTGGTTGGGTTTTATGGCATATCAACCACTGTACATTATTTAATGCCAAATCCTCTTTATACATATATATTAAATATATAAGATTTGGTTTGGTTGGGTTGGGTTTTATAGCATATCAACCATTGTAAGTTATTTAATGCCAAATCCTCTTTATAAATATATATTAAATATATAAGATTTGGTTTGGTTGGGTTTTATGGCATATCAACCACTGTACATTATTTAATGCCAAATCCTCTTTATACATATATATTAGATTTATAGGATTTGTAAACACATTTTCTTAATATTTTTAAACGAGCTTAAGCTCATTTTTTAAAAATGGTTTCAAGTATTGCTATATAGGTCACAATTTAACATCAGTCACTTGTTTGCACACATAGTTTGTGGGTAATTTCATTTTTGAATAAGTTAGAACTAATTTGTTTGCATACTAGTATTGCTATTGTTTCTACTTAAATTGTTTCAATTATTACAATTTAACACTAATTCTTTTCAAAATTAATGAATTGATTGCACACTGTGAAGTGATCACAAGTATTGCTATTTAACATCAATTATTCTATTCAACACTATTGGTTCATTTGCACACAGTCAAATGGTTTCCAAGTATTGTTACGTATCCCTAACAATTCAATTAAACATCAGTCATTTGTTTACACACAGTTAAATGATCAAACAGTTCTATTTCAAACAATTCAATTTGGCATGAGACATTTGTTTGCACACTGTTCCATTTGACCCATAGATAGGACCCTATCGTGCTACCACTCTGAGTCAAAGTGGACCTGGGAGAAATGGTAATGAAGGGATATTCCACATTCTCCAGAGCTCCAGAACTGAAACCTCACCATCAGATTGTTTTATGTCATATCTAGGATACTTGTTGGATGGAGTGGGGTTGCCTTACCCCTGAGTAAAGAGGCAGTCAATGTATTCTACAGCCCCAGCTGACTGGGCTGAAATCCTAAATGAGGCTGTTTGCATTTCACATCATGCCCTTGAGAAAGGCATGAATGCATATGTTATTCGACTTAGCTATGAGGAAATTGTAAGGCAGACTGGGTTCTTTAAAATTGACCAAGTGTCACATCTTACCTGTGGCAGAAGGTTTGGTTAAATACATATTCCTGGAATTAAAGACAATGCCTAAATAATTTGATTTTCGCATAACCATGTAGTTTTATTTCTTTTCATTTTAGTTTGGTTTTATGCACATTAACCATTGTAGGTTATTTAATGCCAGATCCATTTTTGATACATAAAACAGTTCTATTTCAAACAATTCAGTTTAGTGAACAAATTCAATAGTTCCAAGTATTGCTATGTATCATGAACAATTCAATTAACATCAATCATTTATTTACACACAGTTAAATGAAAAACAGTTCAGTTTAGCATAAGTAGTAATTTACTAAGTTTTTTGCTTAGATGTAGCACAAAGCCATATGAATGGGGCACCCAATGAGACTCGAACTCACTCATTAAGGTTTGCTAGCCAAACTTGCTAACCATTACACCACCAGAGTTTCGCAAGTTTAACATAAGTATGCAGTTAAAATGTCAAAACAGTTCTCTTTAAAGCAATTCAAATTAGAACAAACACATAGTTTAGTTCTATTTGATCACTAGATAGAACCCAATCAGGTGCTACCACTACAGGTCAGAGTGAACATGGGAGCAATGGCAATAAAGGGATACTCCACATTTCCCAAAGCTCCAGCATTACTGGAGCCTTACCGTCATATTGTTTAGTGACATATCCAGGACACTCGTTGGGGGTGGGTTTTATCCTTCTGCAGAGATGCAGTCGGTGTATTCTACAGCCACAGCCAACTGGGCCAGTCATTTGATTAGTTTTAATTACAAATGTCAACTCTGAAATGGTGAAATTTGGGTCCTAATAGTTATCTCCCACTTTCACTATTATAGATTCTCCTACTACTTCTCTTAGGGAATGATAAAAATAAAAACAAAGGAAAGGTAACTGGTATTCATGCGTGTCAGAAAGTCAGGGATCATTTCAACAAAATTTTTACATTATAAACAGGATCCCCCCACCAACTAAAATCAATAAAAAATCAATATTTTTTGACACTGACAAAATCGCACAAGTCGGTCTTCAGTATACTAAATAATGAAAAAATTACTGGAAAAATTCTTTTTATAATTTCAAATTTATGATGGGACCCAGGTTGTTCAAATGTGGGCTCCCTCCAAAAAAAACCCTGAATGAACAACAGATACTGTGAGAATTCAATGTTACTCAACATTTTTGGTTTGGTTTCTTTGTTTTAATGGCATATCAATCTTTGTAGGTTATTTAATGCCAAAGCCAGCTTTCTAGAAGAACAATAGTGATACCATTTAACCCACAGCTGGGAGGATAAGGGGTTCATACTTTCCCAAGGGTATATGTCCAAAAGTGAACGTAATAGCGCAACTGGATTTCAAACTCGCATACTACAATTCTGAAGTTCATCGCTTTAACCATTACACCACAAGGACACCCCCAACACATTTGGTTTCATGAAATACCAGCATAACTGACAATACATGGTCCCACTTGTTAAAATAAAAAAATTAAAAAATTAAAATAATTTTGGTTGCTTCCCATCAGAATAACTTCCTCTATTCAGAATTATTGATTTTAACTGCATGTCAACTTGTCAAGGGTTATTTTATGCCACGAGGTTACGGAAATGTGTTCATTGTACATTTATATTTACATTTCTGTATGCAGTTGTATCTTAAGATTTGTTTTTGTGCAATTAAATATAATTTTTAAACCAATGTCTTTAACCCATAAAAAGGGGACCCTAACAGGTATTACCATTTCGAGTGAGAGTGGACCTGGGAGAATCAGCATTGAAGGGGTACTCAACACCCCCCAGATCTTCACAACTGGAGAATTGCCATTAGATGTGGCTTAATGTTATACCCAGGAAACCCTATTTTTTTTTAATAAATATCTTTTTGATTAAAATTTTAAAAAGTAATTCTTTATTTAGGAAGAAATAAGCAGGGAATACAATCTAAGACTCACTGATAAGGTTTTTTCCCTACTAAGGAAATTGGCCACATTTGAGTTTTTTTTATGGTATTAGACTGAGTGGGGGCCCTCTTTACTACATAAACACAAAGGTGAAATGGTCACTGACTTTCCATCAATTCTGCTATGTACACGAGTTATCTGTCCTTTGTTTGATTTTATTTGGAAAGTCAGAGACTATTTCACCATTGTATTTATCTACTAGACAGTCTAATTCCATTTAAAAAAAATGGAATATTCATATTTAACAAATTACCTATACAGAGAAACTTCTGAATGAAAAGAAAGACAAATTATTTGTGAAGTTTTTTTCATTCTTTAAAAAGACACTTGTACCCAAATACCAAATAACACTTGAAATAATTGTTGAAACCAGTGGTTTTAAAAACTTTTTGGAGCAGGGACCTCTTTATATTTCAGGGTTTCTCTTAAGGACCACCATATAAATAAAAAAAAAATTATCAAAAATATGAAAATCACATCCAATATTTGCACAAAGAAATGACAGTGAGATGGATGTGCTTGCCTTGCTTGGCACAAATTGTCAATTCTTAATGATATTTTTAATAAAGATGCATGCCATTCAATTTGCACAAGAAGTTTTGATCAGTTTAGATCTGTATTTGGTCATCATATAGATAAAAATGCTGTTTTACATAAATATTTTGTTGCAAAAGATGGTAGTATTTTGGATATTTTTATTTTACTTATCAAAATCCCAAGTCACTCTAAGAGCATGCATGGTTCACTGGTTAAAGAAAGTATTCACTATGAGGCTATTCTGGTACAGATTTAGTTGATTGGGCTGTATGGTATATCAACCATTGCAGGTTATTTAATGTCAAATCTTCTTTATACATACATATCAAATATATGAGATTTGGTTTGGTTAGGTTTTATGGCATATCAACCATTGTATGTTATTTAATGCCAAATCTTTTTCTACATATATATGAAATATATGTTTTGGTTTGGTTAGGTTTTATAGCATATCAACCATTGTAAGTTATTTAATGCCAAATCTATTTTCTACATATATATGAAATATATGTTTTGATTTGGTTGGGTTTTATGGCATATCAACCATTGTAGGTAATTTAATGCCAAATCCTCTTTATACATATATATCTAATATATATGATTTCTAAACACAATTTGCAATAACATTTTTTAACAAGCCTGAGCTCATTTTGTACTAAGTTAAAAGGTTTCAAGTGTTTCTCTCAAACACAAATAATTCTATTTACTATTAATCATTTATTTGCACATATTTAAATGGATTTACATATAATTTGTAAACAAATAGATTGTAAGTAATTTCATTTTTAAGTGAGTTAGAATGAATTTGTTGCACATAACTATTGCTATTGTTTATAGAGTTAAATGGTTTCTATTATTGCTATCTAACAATAATGAATCAATTCAAGATTAATCATTTGTTTGCAGGTAGTGAAATGGTTCCAAGTATCGTAATTAAACACTAATTATTCTATTCAACACTATTCATTCATTTACACAGTCAAATTGTTCCAAGGCCTAATGAGTGGAGTGTTTACCAATGGTCTAGGAAACCAGGGTTCAATCCCAGGTTGAATTATACCAAAGACTTAAAAAATGGTACCTGATGCCGCCTTGTTTAACACTCAGCATTATAAGGTAAGGATAAAGGGTAAAGTGGAGCAATCCAGGGAATGAAATAGCACCCTCTCCTACACCTCAGTGTGGTAGCTATTGAAAAGGGAGCCTTTGGGTTACCCTCGATTAAGGTCACCAACTTTACCTATATTAACACTTCAATTTAGGCACACAGTTAAAGAGTTTCAAATATTGCTAATCAACACTAATAATTCTATTCAACATCACTCATTTGTTTGCACACAGTTAAATTGTTCCATGTATGGAATGGTCAAACACTTCTATTTGACCCATAGATAGGACCCTATTAGGTTCTACCACTCCTGGCTAGAGTGGAGCAATGGCAATGAAGAGGTACTCCTTCTTCCCCAAAGCATCAAGGCTGGAGCTTCACCATCAGATGGTTTAATGTCATATCCAAGACACACGTTATGGCAGTGGGGGGTCTTACCTCTCTGTAGAGATGCAGTCGGTGTATTCTACAACCTCAGCTGACTGAGCAGTATGGTATAGAGTCACTCATACCGATTACTGATGAAGTACAATCATTAAGTTTCTGTTTTACTTTTTATTTTTTTCTAGTTTATTTTCTTCAAAAATTACTCATTTTTGGTGGTGTACGCGCATGCTATGGTGTAAGACAACGGGTGGGTTGCATTTTACTAAACATTTACGAAGCAAATTGATCCCCCCCCACCAATGTAATCAACAAAAAAACAATGTTTCAAAGAGAGTTCTTTTGCAAGGATTGTTTATCAGTAGAAAAAGTCGTAGAATAAGAAGATCTACCAAAATAATAATCAGAGATGAGACGGGTGTGATAGTAAAAAAAGAAAAATTAGACATATGACTAATAAGCTATGCTTAGTCAAAATTTGGAGACTGCTTGCTGTTTAAACTGACTTTTCGTAAGTGTTTACTGATAACAAGAAATACGAAATTGCGATTTTATCGCTAATTTATAGAAATTTTCAAAACCCCGTTGCAGGCGATTGCAGACTCCCTGTGAAGCGCGAACAACAGTTTGAAAACGACTGGTATTAACAATAACAAACGATAACCTGATACCAGAGAGAGAGAAAGACCCGTGAAAAATCGGGTGAAGTGCTGGCAAATTTTGCATCTGAATATTTATTTAAATTTAAAATAATAATGCAAAAATATAAACAACTAATTGTACATTACGAAACATTTTAAACACGCATTTAATAAGACTTTTCTTCAGAAAGATGTAAAATAAATGTCAGTAATTTGAGATCGGCTTAAACAAACTTAAAAAAAAACAAATTGCTCATTACGCAATCTATAAGATTTACACGGCCAAAGTAAGGCAAAACGTAGAAACATATTCACCTAAAAATAATTACATTTCGTCCACCAAGTGAAGTTGGTTTGCTTACAAAACAGCAGGAAGTAGACGGTGAAAATACAAATATAGTTCCTGACAAGTAGAATTTATTCCGCATTTAATTGCATTAACTTTGATTTTAATGGCATATCAACTCATCGGGGATTGTTTTATGCCCTTAGGTTAGGGAATTACATTCATAGTACGATTATATTTACATATTTATGAAGTTGTTTCTTCAGAGATTTTTTTGCACACAGTTATATAATATCAAGTATTCCTATCTAATACTGATAATTGGCACACAATAATAGAGTTTTAAATATTCCTATCAAATAATTTTCACACAGATCTATTGAACACATAGAGAGGATTCCAACAGGTGCTAATACTACGAGTCAGAGTGAACTTAAGAGTAATAGCAATGAAAGAGTATACATCAAATCTCCAAAAATGGAGCCTGATCATCAGATGTAGTTTAGTGTCATACTCCCTTGTTTTTAGGGTGGATATTTTAGGGGTAGGAGGTTCTTATGTTGTATAGCGATAACAATATCAATAACAACAACAATAATATAAATATAGGAGGTGCCCGTGGTGTAATGGTTATCTTCGTCGGAATTGGACACGACGATATGAGTTCAAATCCTGGACGAGACTGATTGCATTTCACATAGCACTAATACCCTTGGGAAAGGTATGAATCCAATTATTCTCCCTCCAGCTATGGGTAAATAGTAGGACAGATTAGGTTCTTCAGCCTTGGTGAGGCAACTAGTCTGGGAGAAGGAAAACTCTGAATTCAAACCTGTTAAACTCCGCTTAAAAATTGACCTTGTGTCATATCACGCCCGAGCGGAGGGGTTGGGTAAATATTAATAATAATATAAATATAGGTGGTATGACGAGTTTATTTCTTTCTAACTTCAGTCCTTGGTGACACAAGGAGGGAGACACAAGAGTATTCACAATCCCAGGTTGACTCAGAAAATGGTACTCGATGCTGTCTTGCTTAACACTCAGCATTATAACGTATGGATCAAGGGTAAAGGGGAGCAATCCAGAGAAAGGAGTAGTGCCCTCCTCTTCACTCTTGCAAGTGAAAAGGAAGCCTTTGGTTCACCCTCGACTATAATTGCCAACTTTACTTTACAAAGCAAACAAGGATGTATCAAAATCCCGCAACCAGATATCATTTATTAGCTACTGTGCTTTGCACCAAGGCTTTTCAGCATACTGCCTGACATCTGCGCCAGATGGTCAGTGCCCAGTGGCAGACTTGAGGCTGAAAGGCCCCCTCCTTTGGGTGGGTGAGTTGCAATATTCACATCTTGGACATCTTTGGATAGCACTGGACCTCTTGGTTCAGTTTAAGCTATAATCAGGCATCCATGCCTGGACCCATGTTTGGGTCCATGTCTAGCTGGGTCCACATAGCATTAAGTGGGCCGAAGACCAGCATAGTCTAGCAGGGCTCGAGGCCGACCCTCCCCTCCCCCTATAATTCCACCTTTAGGTCATTTGACCTTGTTTCAAGTCCTGTCTGGTGGGAGGCAGAGAGAAATATCAGATATCTTACTGATGCAGTTAAAATTAGTGGAATGCAGTGACAGTCAATAAGTAAAGTTGTAAAGTTGGCGACCGTAGTCAAGTGTGACCCAAAAGCTCCCTTTTCAATTGCTACTACACCGAGGTGTAAGGAAGAGTACTACTCCTTTCCCTGCATTGGTCCATTTTACCCTTGATCCTTACCTTGTAATGCTGAGTGTTAAGCAAGGTGGCATCAAATACCATTTTTTGAGTCTTTGGTATGACTCGACCTGGGATTGAATCACAGTCTCTTAGAACACTCTACTCATTAGGCCAATAATTATCAGCAAATTAGAGCACTAAAAAAAATTGGTATTACTTTTCATAAAAAATATCAACATCAAGTTTTATATAGTCTTTTCACTAATATTTGTTTATCTAAATTATTCTGCATTGTGTACATCTACATACTGGCCCACTGGTACAGTAGGTAGAATGTTGCCAATGGTCCTGAAGACCTGGGTTCAATCCCAGGTTGAGTCATACCAAAGACTCAAAAAATGATACTTGATGCCTCCTTGCTTTACACTCAGCATTATATGGTATGGATCAAGGGTAAGTGGAGCAGTCCAGGGATAGGAGTACCGCTGTCCTCTATACCTTAGTGTAGTAGCTACTGAAAAGGGAACCTTCAGGTTCCCCCTGACAATGGTCGCCAACTTACTTATATGTCTATATATTACTAAAATTATTATTTGTACATTTTAAGTAACTGTAACCCAGCACATTATAACTATTCTTATAAGAGCAATACACTCAAAATGCTTTAACTTAGAGAATAAAGCAATTTCCAGCTCAACTTGGAAGTGAATAATAATTTTGTTGGGTGTGCATTCATGCCAAACAACTTTTACTCCTCCAAATTCTCAATATAATGGTGATAACAATATGAAACAGAATTGTTCACTTCTTCCAAAATAGACATATCATTATCATCGACTGCTGTTACAATGTTAGAAAATTTCATATCCAGTAAGTAACTGAAGGAAGAAAGCCTTTAGTCTCAGTTCACATGCAAAAAAAATAGCAAATATGGTTTAGTTTATTGAACGGCATATCAACTCCTTATGGGCTATTTATTGGTGAAATTTGATTAATTCATAAATTCTTGACTGTAATCGGAACTGTTAACATTTGGTTCAGTTTAATGCCATATCAACTCCTTAGTGGTTATTTATTCCAGAAATCTTTTTGTAAATATGTGATTATAATCAGGACTGCATATATTTGGTTTAGCTTATTTGTTTTATGGCATATCAACACTTTATGGGTTATTTAATGCTGAAATTTGATTTTTTTGTATATATTTGACTGTAATCAGAACTGTTTATATTTGTCTTGGTTTAACACCATATCAACTCCAGAGGGGTTATTTAATGCTAAAATTTGATTCATTAGTAAATGTTTGTAATCACAACTATAGGATTGGTCTGGTTTAATTAACGGCATATCAACTCCTCAGGTTATTTATGGCTGAAATTTGATTCATTTGTAAATGTTTGATTGTCATCAGGACTGTTTATATTTAGTTTAGTTTATTTGTTTAATGGCATATCAACACCTTATAGGTTATTTATTTAATGCTAAAACTTGATTCATTTATGAATATTTTATTGTGATCAAAACTATATTTCTAATATATTCTTTTTTAAACTGTACTTTTTAATTTGTCTATAATCATTTGCTTGCATCCAGTTTAATTTCAAATTTTAAAATATCAAGATGCTACTTCTCTATCCCCATGTAACTTCATTTTTTTTCTTTAAAACTTTAAACATTTTTCACTTATCTTCACTGCTGCTTTAGTGGAAATTTTTATTAAAGCGAAAATATATTGACATTTTAAGATCTAAGGATTAATCTGAAAAGAAAATGATCACTTTAATTCTTTTATTTTGAATAGCTATTTACATTTTTATTTTTAAAAAAAGAACCTTTCAAAGAAATCTTTCCTACATCTTAATGCTCATATCAACTCATTTTCTTCATTGTTATCAAAAGATTTCTCATGTTTTAATGTTGCTGTGTGATTTTTCAATTTATCTTTCCGTGAAAAAGCTTTTCCACAAACTTCACAAGTAAAAGATCTCTCTCCAGTATGAATTGTCATATGGCTTTTTAGGTGAGCTTTTCGAGAGAATGACTTTTCACATACTTCACATTGAAAGGGAGTCTCGCCAGTATGAATTCTTAAATGCATTTTTAAATGTGTGTTTTGCTTAAAAAATTTGCAGCACACTTCACACCGGAATGGTGTTTCACCTGTGTGTATTTTCATGTGTTCTTTTAAATGAGGATGCTGAGAGAAAGATTTTCCACATATTTCACATTTAAAAGGAGTCTCACCAGTATGTGTTCTTACATGTGTCTTTAGGTTACTGCTAGTAGAAAAAGCTTTTCCACAAACATTGCAATGAAATGGTGTCTCTCCACTATGAGTTCTCATGTGCGTTTCTAGATGAGCATTTACTGAGAAAGATTTGTCACATACTTGACACTGAAAAGCAGTTTCTCCATTATGCTTTTTTGCGTGTGTTTTTAGATTTTTATATAATGAAAATGATTTCCCACAGGCACCACAGTGGTAGGCTTTCCCATTTGCATGACATTTCAAATGCTGGGTTAAGTAATCTTTTTTAGCAAAGCTTTTTCCACATTGTTTACATTCATGTATTAACTGTCCAATATGGATTTTCAAATGAGATCTTAAGAGGAATTTTTGGGAAAAGGATTCTCCACAAACTTTACATGGAAATTCCATACTTTTTAGGAAATGGATTTTTTGTTGCCAACTTGTAGCCTCCAAGAGAAGAATTACACAATTCTTGGAATCTGAAAGAGAGAAAGTAAAAATAATGAATATAGAATTTATTTTGATGCTTTTTCCAAATCAAAATACAGTATTTTGATAAAAAATTAATTTTATTCTAAATCTAAGATACCAGGTTTTCATCAGTTAACTGGACGTTAGTACAATGGGTAGAGTGTTTGCCAATGTCCCAGGAGACCTGGGTTCAATCCCAGCTTGAGTCATACCAAAGACTCAAAAAATGGTACTTGATGCCTCCTTAACACTCAGCATTACAAGGTACAGATCAAGGGTAAAGTAGGGCAATCCAGGGAAAGGAGTAGCACCCTCCTCTACACCTTGGTGGAGTAGTGCTCTCCTCTACACCTAGGTGGAGTAGCTATTGAAAAGGGAGCCTTTGGGTCACCCTTGACTAAAGTTGCCAACTTTACTTTTACAGTCATGATTGGTTGCATTACATTGTTTGGTTGTGGGCCATTACTCATGTAGCATGTCTTGGGCAGATATAGCCAGGCAGATTCTATCTCTTTCCATATCTACAACTGGTTTTGAATTCAGAATTTTCCTTCTAGTTCAGTTGCCATACCAATGTTAAAAAACCCAGTCAGCCCTACTATTTAGCCATAGATTATTGAAAATCCCAAGTCTCTCTACAAGCATGCATGGTTCACTGGTTAAAGGAAGTATTTGTTATGAGGCTATTCTGGTACAGATTTGGTTGGTTAGGCTGTATGGAATATCAACCATTGTAGGTTATTTAATGCCAAATCCTCTCTATACATATATATTGAATATATTATAAGATTTGGTTTGGTTGGGTTTTATGGCATATCAACCATTATAGGTTATTTCATGCCAAATTCTCTCTATACATATATATTGAATATATATGATTTGGTTTGGTTGGGTTTTAGAGCATATCAACCATTGACTGTATTGTCTGCAGATGGGTAAGACCCCCTCAAAAATGGAGTGTCCTGGGCATGACACTTAACTCCACTTGATGGAGAGGCTCTATTTCTGAAGACCTTATCATTACTTCCAGTGCTCCTCAGATGCCAAGTAGTAGTGCCTGTTAAGATCTCATCTATGGAACAAATAGATCTGTTTAAAAATAATTTGTATCCTGCAGAACCGAGTGAAAAGAAAAACTCTTGAGAAATGACTACATAAAAAATATAAAAATGAATGAAATTCCCTAACCTCTGGGCACAAAATAAACCTAGACAGGTTAACATGCCATTAAAATAATATTTTGTATAAAGTTTTCTCTCTTTGAGGAAGACATTTTGCACCTTAAGTTATCTAAACTTTTGAGTATGCAAAATTGGTTTCAATTTGTGTTTCTTTGTTTAATGGCATATCAACCTTCTTGGGTTATTTAATGCCAAAAGTCGTACTTGTAGAAGAACAGCAATGATACTATTTAACCTATAGCTGGGGAGATAAGAGAAGCCATTACACCACAGGGACTCCACACGAAAGATCTGGGTCTTTTCAGACAAAGCTAGATCATTTGTTCTGTTTAATGACCTATGTATTATGAATGATTCATATGTAAATGACACATCAATAGTAGCAATCATTCCCAATTAGTGATTCAAGGTACTATTCTGAGTATTTCCTGTTTATGACATCTCTTAGAGCAATAGAAGATTGGGGCTGTGTAGCAGTGCTCATCTCCTCTCCAAGTAATATGTAACAATTTGTACTAAGCTGCATAATATCAAAAGGAAGGAATGATCTGTAACCTGAATAGAGATCAAATAGGATTGCGTAAGTCGGTGTGTATATCGTAAAAATGAAATACAGTCCATTTTACCTACTTGGCCAAGGCTCCTTTGGTTTGGTTTATGTTTGGTTTGATTTGTTTAATGGCATATCAACCTTTAAGGATTATCTAAAATCAAAGCTATCCTTCAAAAAGAACAGCAGTAATACTATTTAACCCATAGCTGGAGAGATAAGTGGATTTATACCTTTCCCAAAGGTATT
The DNA here is from genome assembly GCA_963585895.1 of Sepioteuthis lessoniana. Classification (NCBI taxonomy): domain Eukaryota; kingdom Metazoa; phylum Mollusca; class Cephalopoda; order Myopsida; family Loliginidae; genus Sepioteuthis; species Sepioteuthis lessoniana. The sequence continues at coordinate 55,618,059 of OY757908.1, forward strand.
AGTCCAAAAGTGAATGTAATAATGTGGTTTGGTTTGGTTTGGTTTATGGCATATCAACCATTGTAGGTTATTTAATGCCAAATCCTCTTTACATATAATATATATGACTTGTAAACATTTTGTAGATAACATTCTTATACAACACTGATCTCTTTTTACTCATAGTTAAATGGTCTCAAATATAGCACAGTCACAATTTAACATCAGTCATTTGTTTGCACACAGTTTGTTCTATTTAACCCATACATAGAACCCTACCAGGTGCTACCGCTCTGGGTCAGAGTGAACCATGGAGCAATAGCAATGAAGGGGTACTCCACATTCCCCAAATCTTGAAGGCTGGAGCCTCGCCATCAGATGGTTTAATGTCATTCCCAAGATGCTCATTGGGGGTGGGATCTTACCTCTTTGCAGAGCCAACTGGGATAGAGTGACGGGAGTTTGAACTTGCTTACTTCAAAGTTGCAGTCCAACTCTTTAACCATTACACAACAGGAACTCCTCTAGTATGCCAAATGAACACAAAATGATATTTGTAGAAATTGGTCTTATAGCAAACACTCAACCCTTTTTTTCTTATAGGTGCTAAAAGAAAGTAGTTGATGGTTAACCACATTGAGAGAAACTGTTAATGAAAACTTTTTTCCACCAATATATCAATGCATATGGAGTTAAAAATTATTTCTACTAATATATATATATCCAAAGAAGTGGAGTTGGGAATGATTCTATTTGAGAATATATAAGAGGATTCTTATAAATCTCCAGGAGTGCTCAGTATATGATGATTAATATAAATTTATAAATTTCATACAGAGCAAATTCATAAAATTGAAAAACTCAACAAACTGTTATTTGGCTATTATGAATTTATTTCAGCTGGCCACTCCAAACGAGAAACCAACCTCTTCAGATAGTCATCACACAATGGAAAGAAAAAAAAATATTAGAAATTATAAAAATATATTTTTTCAATGGATTCTTATTCGTTTTAAAAAAAAGAGTGGAGTGGGGGTAGACAAAAGATATCGGCAACAAGTTGGGGTCAAAACTGGATGTAATGTCATTGTCTGGTGTCATGTATCCTTATGTATCTAAAAAAATTTTAACACAGCTGAGAAAATCTTCAGCAAATAAAATCTTGTCAATAAATTAACCTATTTTATTTTAAGAAAAAAAATCTCGCTATTTATTCATTTATTTATTAAGGAAAACATGGTGATAAACACTATGACTAATATCAAATTTCTCTTATTTAGTTAAAAAAAAATTTTTATAGGTTTCATTTGATTTCCATTTTAGTTTAAAATTTAGTCTTTATTTAATTTCTTAATATTTTTATATACTTTTCATACAGAATACTGCCATTCTAATTACCATTAAAATCAATATATATATATATATATATATGTGTGTGTGTGTGTGTGTATGAAATCATATTTACAAAAACAAAGATCTGACATTAAATAGTTCCCAAGGGTTGATATGCCATTAAGCAACAAAAAAAACCCAAAAAAAACATATTGAATGCTGAGTCATTTTTCAGTGTTCACTTACATTTTGTATCTTGTTAAAGCCACTTGTCATTGCGGGATTTGCTTGAATTCAATCCAAAAACCTTTAAAAAGAAGAATAAATAAAAGGCATAACATAAATTAAAAAAGGAGAACAGTGACCATCAAATTAAAAATTTAAACAATATAAAGTATTGCCCATAAATATGTACACCTCAACAACTATTCTCTTAAAATGTTTTTTCTTCTAAACCAAAGATACCTGGAGTTCATCATTTTCAGTGGAACAATAATCATAAGGTATTATTTATTACCCAACACTACAGTATTGAAAACCAAAAACAAAATTGTCTGAATACATATAAGGGATGTTCTAATATAAGGTGTCTCAATATACATGGGACCCATGTGACTGCTAATAACTCTTCTAATATTAATGTTCTGCTTTTTTTGTTTCAGATTTAAAAATAGTATACTATAACAACAATTAATCCATGATCACAATGCCTTGGTCACTACTTATCTGGAGACAAAAATCATTCAAAGCTCTCTTGAAATAGATGCAACTTATTAATATGGGAATGATTTATTACTGAAACAAGAAACTTAAAAAAGATTGCATGTCCTGGAAGCTGATATAATAACAAAAAACATTGATTTGATGCCTCAAGCTCAAAGGATACATTTTTTTACAGGACATGTTCCAAATGACTGCCATTGCAATTGGCTCCATAATAAATCATTATCATATTAATGGGTAGCATCTTTTTTGAGACACCCTGTATTTGAATTACAACATATATTTTTGCTTTGAGATTTTCAATGCTACAGAGTTTGGTAATAAATAATACCTAATAATATCTGTTTGGATTGTATAATCTTCCTTTGGAAAATAATAAAAAGGGTATCCTAAGTTGACCCAAGAAAAAAATCATTTGAGGAAGAATAAAGTTGGCGACTGCAATTGAAGGTGACTTGAAGGCTCTCTTTTCAATAGCTACTACACTGATGTGTAGAGGAGGGCGCTATTCCATTCCCTGGATTGTTCCACTTTACCCTTGATACATAACTTATAATACTGAGTATTAAGCAAGGAGGCATCAAGTACCATGTTTTAAGTCTCTGGTGTAACTTGACCTGGGATTGAACCCTTGATCACAATGCCTTGGGCAAGAGAGAAAAAATATTTTGTGTCACTACTTATCTGGAGACAAAAATCATTCAAAACTCTCTTGAAATAGATGCAACACATTAATATGGCAATGATTTATTACTGAACCCCAGTCTCCTGGCCCATTGGCAAACACTCGGCCAATTAAGCCAATAATAATTACTCCTTTTTTTCTTGATTTTATTGTCGTAATTGAAAGTTGATAATTGTGTGCAAATTATTTGTTTTAAGAATAGTTACAAGAAGTTATAATTGTTTGCAATTATTATAATTATTTACTTGAAAGTGGATAATTGTATGTAAATCATTTGTTTAAGAATAGTTACTTGAAGCTATAATTGTTTGCAATTATTATATTTACCTGAAACTAGATAATTGTGTGCAAATTATTTATATAAAGAATAGTTACTAGAAGCTATAATTGTTTGCAATCATTATAATTATTTAGTTGAAAGTGGATAATTGTATGCAAATTATTTGTTTAAGAATAGTTACTTGAAGCTATGTTTGCAATTATTATAATTATTTAATTGAAAGGGGATAATTTTGTGCAAATTATTTGTTTAAGAATAGTTACTAGAAGCTATAATTTTTTGCAATTATTATATTTACCTGAAACTAGATAATTGTGTGCAAATCATTTATATATATTTACTAGAAGCTATAATTGTTTGCAATCATTATAATTATTTACTTGAAAGTGGATGATTATTTGCAAATTATTTGTATTAAGAATAATTACTACAAGTTATAATTCTTTACAAATTTTTCTTCTTTTTATATTATTATTATGTACTGGAAACTATACAATTGGGTACAAATTATTTGCATTAAGAATAGTTGCTTCAAGAGATAAATGTTTAAAAATTATTATTATAATTATTGATTACATGTAACTAGAATATTGTAAGCAAATTATTTGTATCAAAAATTGTTACCAGCAGCTATAACTATTTACGATGATTGTTATTATTATTTACTTGAAACTAGATAACCGTGTGTGAACTATTTGTATTAATAATAATTGCTAAAAGCTATAATTGTTTAATTATTATTATTATTATTATTTACTTGTAATAAGATAATTGCATGAAAATTATTTATTCTAAGAATAATTTTTTAGTAAGTAAAGTTGGTGACTGTAGTCGAGGGCGACCTGAAGGCTCCCTTTTCAACACTGAGGTGTAAGGGAGGGTGCTACTCCTTTCCCTAGATTACTCCACTTTACCCTCAATATGTAATTTATATTGCTGAGTGTTAAGCAAGGAGGTATCAAGTATCATTTTTAAAGTCTTTGGTATGACGCGACCTGGGATTGAACACTTTACCCACTTGGCCAAATAGCTATAATTGTTTACAATTATTATTTATTTGAAACTAGATAATTGTATACAAACTATATTAAAATAATTACTAAAAGCTATCATTGCGTACAAATTATTATTATTTAATTTTCAGCTTTACTTTTAGTTTCTTACAATCCTTCACCAGGTTTTTACCCAAGACTCGAGAAAAGGAAAATAGGAAGTAGAGGCGTTCTATGTATTCATGATTTTGCTGTCACTTTTGGGTGATAGTTTTCAGCCACCTTAATAGTACTCTCTGAAGCAGATCCACAAAGTGCAATTTTTTGTATTTTTAATGTTTTTCTATCCCTTTCTTGATCATACCCAGTGTTCCAATTATTACTGGTATGGTTGTAGTCTTAAGATGACTTTTATTTTTCAAAGTATTTCTGGCCCAGTGGTACTTTTAAGGTGACATACCTAGTGAGTAGAGTGTTTGCCAATGGTCTGGGAGATCTGGGTTCAATTCTAGGTCGCGTCATACCAAAGACTTTTAAAATGGTACTTGCTTAACACTCAGCAATATAAGGTACATATCAAGGGTAAAGTGGAGCAATCCAGGGAAAGGAATAGCACCCTCCTCTACACCTCGGTGTAGTAGCTATTGAAAACGGAGCTCTCTGGTCACCCTCAACTATGGTCGCCAACTTTACTTTTAATTACTTAAAATAGCAGCACAAAACAATGGCATACAGACCAACTATGTTAAAACAAAAATAGATAAGACGCAATGAAAAAGCAAGCATAGATTATATAGTGATAGAGACAAAATGATTAATCACATAATAAGCAAATGCAACAAATTAGCACAAGACGAGTATAAGACTAGACATGACGGGGTGGGGAAAGTGATCCTCAGGGAATTGTGCAAGAAAATGAAATTTGACCATATGAACAAGTGGTTGGTTTGGTTTGGTTTGGTTATTTGTTTAATGGCATATCAACTCTTTGTAGGTTATCTAATGCCAAAGCTGTTCTCCAAGAAGAACAGTAGTGGTACTATTTAACCCATAGCTCGGAGGATAAGGGGGTTCATACCTTTCCCAAGGGTATTTGCCCGAAAGTGAACGTAATAGCGTGACTAGATTACGAACTCGCTTACTACGATTCCACAGTCCATCGCTTTAACCATTACACCACGAGGACACCCCCGAACAAGTGGTATATGCGTAACTCAGAAGCAATCCTTGAGAATGAGATCCACAATATTCTCTCAGATTTTGAGATACAAACATATGACCTAATTCTGGCCAGAAGACGAGACCTAGTCATCATCATCATCATGATGTTGCACTGCTAGTATGACCCTCTCTTGCCACCTGTCTCTATCATCCATCGCTCCTGGGGAGGTCTTCCAAGCTACATCCTGTAATGGAACAGAGCTGTTGTATATAGGTTCAAGCTAGGTTCTTCAGCCTTGGTGAGGCGACTAGTCTAGGAGAAGGAAACCTCTGAATTCAAACCTGTTAAACTCTGCTTAAAAATTGACCTTGTGTCATATCCTGACCGAGCGGAGGGGTTGGTAAATATGGTATATAGGTTCAAGTTGGTCCTCCTACCTTTGGTTGTCTATGTGAAGGGGTCCACAGGAGTACATCACTTATGAGTTTGTCCTTACTTCTCCAGCAGTGTCCCACATGTCTGGTTTGTCTAACTTGGAAAGTTTTCATGATAGGTGGTAGGTGGCCGTACAGCAGCTGGTGCATCCATATAGCAGTATCGACATGACCACTGCTTTATTTTATCGGTCAGGACTGACTTCCATATGCCAGCCAATCAATAGCAGTCCATATCTTTGCTAGTTGTGTGTTGAAGCCATTCTCGGTTGATGAGACACTGCTTCCGAGGTAGATGGACTTGTCCACTAGTTTCAGAGGACCACCCTTTAGTGTGGAGGTGTCGCCTCTTTGATTAAAGCACATGTATTCTGTTTTGTCTGCGTTGACATGGAGGCCTATGCCAGCTGCCGCTCGTTCCAGGCTATGTAGCAGGGATTCGGTTTGGGTTGGTGAATTTGCTAGAAGTGCGATGTTGTCCTTGTAGTGATAGTCAACAAAAAAAAGAGAACCTGCCAAATAGCGGACTTTGCTGTTTCAGCAAACCAGAGAGTGAAAATCAAAGAAAAGAGGGAGATAAATACATAGACCTTACCAGAGAACTAAAAAAGCTATGGAAGGTGACAGTGATACCAATTGTAACTTATTGCACACAGAACAATCCTCAAAGGCTTGGTAAAAAAGACTGGAAGACTTAGAAATCAGAGGACAAGAGGATCCAGACTATAGCATTATTAAGATTGGCTAAAATACAGAGAAAAGTCCTGGAGACTTGAGGAGATTTGCTGTCACTCAGACTCCAGTGAAAGACCATCAGCTAACGCTGATATGAAAATCTTGAATAATAATGATAATAATAACAATGCCCAGGAGATCTGAGGAGACTTGCTTTCATTCAGACTCCAGTGGATCTCCATCAGCTAACACTGGTGTGAAAAACTCAAAAGGAGTATAATAATAACAATTATTATTATTAGTCACTTGAAAGAAGATAATTGTGTGCAAAGTATTTGTGTTAAGAAATGATTACTTGAGGCTCTTATTGTTTACAAATTAAATAGGAATAGTTATTTGAAACCATATCATTGCATACCGAAAAAAAAAATAAAACAAGAAAAACGGCTGGCTTCTTTAGCATTAACCAAATAATGGTTGATGTGCTGTAAATCCAAGTCATTGGGATTTTATATCCCGGAATATTATTGTATTTCACAATTTTATTTCAAATAAAGTACCGTAAATCCAGGCAAGCAATTCAACCCTTTCCAGGTTGACTTTATTTCTAAATCATATTTAGTTTTAAGAAAAATAAATTTGAAACAAATTTTTAAACAAATTTGAAGACAATATTTTGAAACAGATTTGAAAACAAATTTATTCAAGAATAAATAGCTCCACAAACACTTAGTATGACAAGTTTTTTGACAGTGCGTGTGAAAAGAGTTAAATTTGGAAATTAATTTTAGTAGAAAAAAATAATAACATACACGAAACAAAATTGACTTGATGATGAACCCTGTAAAATTACAGATGCTTTCACCGAATATAAACATTGTCTGACCTGAGAGTGCTGAGAGCATTGAGGGACATTTTTCAGAGAAAGTTACCAGATAAATTTCATAAGAGAAGCCAGCTGGAATTTAATTTGATAATCATGACATAATTATCCCACGTAAATACATATGCCTTATGGCAAAGCTTAAAAAACAAGTCTCGCAAGCCATTGATAGTGTAGGGAAATCAGGTGTGCAGATAATGTAAGAGATTAATCAGATTAAACTTTTACAACATCATCATATCCCGCTACCAGCACAGATCTCTCTGACCCTCTCTTGACATCCGTCTCTATCATCTATCACTCCCTGGAGGTCTTCAAGGCTACATCCTATATCAGTACAGAGCTGTTGTATATAGGTTCTAGCTGGTTGTCCCACCATTGCTCGTCAATGTGTAGGGGTCCACAGGAGTATATTGCTTATGAGTTTGTCCTTACTTCTCCAGCAGTGTCCCACATGTCTGGTTTGTCTAACTTGAATAGTTTTTGTGATGGGTCGCAGGTGGCCATACAGCTGCTGTTTTTCGGGTGTTGCCTCCAGGACTTGTTCAATATTGCTTGCAGCATTCTTGTGTAATTACCGTCCAGCTTTTTCTCCATACATTTAGTAAGAATCCACATAGTACATCCATATAGCACTATTTACATGACTGCTGCTTTGAAAAAACGGTGTTTTATTTTGTCGGTCAGGTCTGACTTCCATATAACTGATAGCCTATCAATAGCTGTCCATGCCTTTGCTAGTCATGTGTTGATGTCTTTCTCAGTTGATGAGACACTGCTTCTAAAGTAGGTGAACTTGTCCACTAGTTTCAGAGAGTTATCATTTAGTGTGGAGATGTCGCCTCTTTGATTAAAGCACATGTATTCTGTCTTGTCTGCATTGACATGGAGGCCTATGCCAGCAGCTGCTCATTCCAGACTATGTAGCAGGGTTTTAGCTTGGGCAGGTGTATTAACCAAAAGCGCTATGTCATCAGCAGACTGTGTTTGTAATTGTTTGTGCAAGGTATCTTCTGTTTCTTTCCTTTGTTAGCTTGAAATTGTTTTCTTTCATTAAATCAACAGATGTTCTAAGCACATAGTCTAAACAGATGATAAAGAGGTATGGGGCCAATGTGTCTCCTTGTAGCACACCTGCTACAATGTCAAAGTAGTCTGTGTCTCCAACCGGGGAGTGGACTTTTTTGTATTAAATCATTTCAGTTTAACTCCAGACGTCATACTGATTTGTAAAAAGTTAAAAACAAGAAAATGATTTCAATAAAATAAAGATTGATTGACATATCAACCGGTCTAGGGGTATTTTATGTGTAGAGGTTAGGGAATTGTGTTCCCTGTACATTTATACTTACATTTTTGTGTCATTTTTTCTTACGAGATTTTTGGGGCGAGCGGGGCACATTCCCATTGAATACTAATAATTTTTAACAGATCTATTTGACAAATAGATGGAACCCTAACAGCTACGACCACTCAGGGTCAATGTGGACCTGGGAGTAATGACAATGAAGGGGTACTCCACACTAAATTAATGCTTCAGAACTGAAACCTCACTATCAGGTGCAAATTAGTGTCATACCCAGGACACCCCATTTTTGTGTTTTTTTTTAAAGAGTTTTTTGCACCGCTATATGATATCAAGTATTCCAATCTTATACAAATAATTTGCACACAGTTATATGGTTTCAGGTATTCCTATCTAATATGAATACTTTTCAAACAAATGTATTTGACCCCTAGAGATATTTATCCGATCTGACACAAGGTCATTTTTATTTGGGGGGCCCACACATGAATCGAGACTCATGCGTGGCCATCACAAAAAATGCTTGACTTGTCGGCATTCCCCTTTTGGGACGCCTCAGGTGCCAAGCGATAAACTTAGCTCTGCAAGCAGGTATTGCAGGGAGGGGGCGAACGGCCCATTTGGAGCCAGGCAGTCAGAATAATTTAACCCAACCCCAGCGCGAATTCGGCACTAACAGCTACTACCAATTCGAGTCATAGTGGACCTTAGAGTAAAATAAACACCAAAAATAAATACGTTTACTGAATTTACAATAAAAGGAATTTCAAAAGTTTAAAAAATAAATTTAAAATTAAAGATCTAGCCAGCGAAAATAAAGCTAATGTTTTGATCGAGATGATGTACAAAGTGAAAAAAAAAGCGAAAATTACTGTTGTTTCGACAACTTACACAGTAAACTGTTTTCTTCGTCTATACAAACAAGAAAATCGATTCAGGAAGTTGGCGGTGTAAAATCGTAACAGTTCCTGATATAACTACTATTTTTCGGCGTAAAATCAAAAGTAAATATGTATGCAAAATTATGGATAACTCTGATCTACAAAGATTTTATTACTGGGGTGAAAACGTGTTTTACACTAAATGGTGGATGCTGATTACAAATCTGTACCAAAATGTTATCAGGAGACATAGAATCCAATTATATTAGGTAACTTGGTCCTGTGTGATGCCGAGGAAGATATCAACTTGAGTTTATCCTCTCTATGGACCATTTGGTTATTTGGTTGTTTTATGGCATATCAACCCTTATAGGTTATTTAATGCCAAATCTTGTTTACACATATGTCAAATATATATAATTTGCAATCGAATAGTTTGTAGGTAACATTTTAAACAGGCCAGAGCTCAACTGTCTACACACAGTTAAATGGTTCCAACATCAGTCCTTTGTTTGGTTTGGTTGTTTTGTTTACACACAGTTAAATGTCAAAACAGTTCTATATTAAGCAATTCAGTTTAGTGTAAGTACAGATTCGGTGTCAAAAACAGTTCCATTTCAAGCAATTCAGTTTAGCATAAGCACGCAGTTTAAATGTAAGTACAGTAATTGTCAATAATATTTCTATTTCAAGTTATTCAGTTTAGTCAAACAGTTTTAACTCAAACAATTCAGTTTAGCATAAGTATGCAGTTAGTTCTATTTAACCCATAGATAGAGTCCTATCAAATGCTACCATTCCGGGCCAGAGTGATCCTGGGAGCAATGGCAATGAAGGGGTGCTCTGCATTCCCCAAAGCTCCTGGATCACTGGAATCTCCCCATCAGATTGTTTAGTGTATCCAGGACACTCGTAGGGTGGGGGGGGGTCTGACTCCTCTGCAGAGGTGCAGTTGGCGTATTCTACAGTCTCGGCCGACTGGGCGACAGTCCTTTGTTTGTATAAACTTAAATGATTAAACAGTTCTATTTTATCAATTGATGGAACCCTCTCAGGTACTACCACTCCCGGTCAGAGTTGACCTGGAAGTAATGGCTCGGGCATTCTACATTCTCCAAAGCTTCAGGACTGGAGCCTCACAATCAAAGAGTTTAGTGTCATATCCAGGACTCTCGCTGGGAGAGGAGAGTCTAACCTCTCTGCAGATATGCAGGCAGCGTATTCTACAACCCCAGCCGACTCGACTGTATGAAGATCGCAAACAAATTGGCCAGTCTTCTTATGAACAGGGCAGCCTTCGCTCGAACAGACCTCCAAGACGGTTCCCTTTATTTCCTAAAATTGTAAAACATACAATGTTAGGGTGCATGAAGCCCTAAAAAATTTGGGGGGGAAGGGGAAGGGATGGAGACTGTCATATCTAGGGAGCCCTAGCAAGCCATATTCACCGACTCAGACGCACAATACAATAAAAGACAGCCATGCATAAACAGGCGTGTAACAATCACCAAAATACATTCGCACTATGAGAACTTACTTAAAACCAGGTGAAATGAATTATTTATTTACAATGAAGGTATAGCTGTTTCGAGGAATTTGTTATTTCCCCTAACACTATATTTTTTAGGCACACAAATGAATTACGAAACATTTCTTTAACAACACAACAACGAAAGTTCTTTATTTGCAGCATGGAATATGGTTTGCTTTTGAAAGCTGCAAGACTCGTGGTGTTTAGGCTTGTTAGTTTTGGAGACGAAACGGCTTAGCGGGATGTTGAGATGGCAGCGTGTTGTTGGACGTGTGAGGGATGTGTTTAAAGTCACCGTGTAGTTTTGTATCTGGTTTTTGGAGGAGAGTCTGCGATATCTCCATGTTGTCGAGAGCGGAGTTACGCTCGGATCGACATAGTCAATTTTTGGGGTGACATGAAGTGGTGCCTGTGGAAGGCATGCTGAATGTTTCTAATTTATGTTCAACTGGGATTCCTCGTAAAGAATCCATAAATTAGATGGTTCCCTCGTTGAGTGTCCATTTGCTGCTGCTAGTGTTAAAGCCACAGTGAGATGTTCACACTGGGTAGCTTGTTTAGCTAAAAAGCATCGCTAAGCAGGGACGTCCAGAGGCACGTCTGTTCTGGTCGCCGTCTCAAGCCGAAGAGAGTGGGTTTGGCCGCTCACCCGTTTTGCTAACCGGAAATGAAGGTCCGGGCTGAATAGGATAAGTCATCCTGATTGGGTGAAATTCAGTGTTGAATTAAATTGCGCGCCAAACTAAAATACGAGATTTTCCTCTTCTCTACAAAGGCATATATATATACAATTGAACAATGATGGGGAAGAGGAGAAAAACGGTGCTTCATCCCTCGGCCTATGACGACCTTCGGCTTCGGGATTGGACTTCAGGCGAGGAAAGACGATTCTCACCTTTTGTCTTCACACCGTGTCCCTTGACAAGGATCGATCCAGGTAAGCCAGTCTTTCAGCAAGCCAGTGGCTCTCCAGATCCGGCATCCCGAGACCCCCATTTCGAGAACGTTGGTAGCAGACCTGTCTACGGGCTATCGGGCTTCAACCTTTCCAAAGTAATTTGGAGAGGGATTGTGTTAGTGCCAATCGGTGACCCCTAGGCAGAGGAAGTACAGACAAGTGGTAAAGGATCAAGGGAAAGATGTACGCGGCGCACACCTCTGCCCTTCTCTTTAAGGACAATCGCCTTCGAAGCCAGGTAACCACCTGCGCTTCTACCTTGGCTCGTACCTCCGACTAATTTCTCTCCAGCTGGGGGCGGGGCCCGAACCACACCCCAAGGATGCGGAAGGGTCCGTCACTCCATTGGAAGGGCCCTGACAGGAGGACACCACCCCTCCAGGCACCAAACCGCAGACCTTCACTCTTATCAAAATTGATCTTGACACCTGCTATTTCTTCGTACCTCTCAACCGCCTTCTTCATAGCCAGTATGTCCAAATGGCGGGATACAAAGACAGTGATATCATCGGCGTTCTCCCAAACTGCCTGCCACCTTTCTTCAGCAATATAATCACACCCTTAGTAATACTACCAGGAATGGCTCCCTAGGCAAATCAATGGTTGAAAATATCCGTCAGAATCGGGAAAAACATGTGCGACATTCTCAAGTACACTTCGGGGAGCAAACCATCCAATCCCGGCGACTTGTTGAGGTCGACCTGCTTCAACGCGTCACAGACTTTGCATTCAGTAACCAAATTCTCGCAGCTAGCCACTTCTGGCTCCCTAAGGTGAGGGATGTCGGCTAAATAGCTGCGAAACTCCTGAACTGGGAGGTCAGGACAGCGGGTAAAGCGATCACGAAAATGCGCCCGAAAGGCCCCGTGCATCTCACGATTTGACCGTAGCGTGCGCCCACCCGGAGACTTGACCAACTCGACGTACCAATGGGGAAACCTTCGTACTTCTTTCTCGCGCACGAGCGCTTTACATTTCACAGCTTCGTTGGAAACTCTATCTAGCCTAGATCTAACTACAAAACCCTTGTAACGCTCGCTAGCCTCGCGCTCAAGGTCCGGCCGAGCTAAATATACGGCTAGGGAATCCCCCCTCTCCACTGCCCGAGAAAGTCAGTCGTCTAAATACTTCGCCTTCTTGGCCCTATCTAGTGGGAACTGTCGACCGTATTTGATGGCGAAGTCCCTAATCCTATACTATAATGGATCCCTCCCACTTATTCCCGGCAACAGCCCCCATTAGTGTCCGCAGAATTAAGGTTTCCAGCCCTTCCCAGAAGTCCCCTATCTCTTGTAAGGAGGTATTGAACTTCTAGTAGCCGGCCAGACTATGCCTATTAGCTAGCCGCAAACTGGCCCTAACAAGTTTAGGGTCAGTCTGCCCTATCTAGTGGAACGTGGGACAAGTAACGGAGTCACTGTCAGCTCTTTTAACACTCTGTCCAGATAAGACTGAACCTGACCAGAGGGCGAATCACCTAACCACGTCCACATCTCCTGCCCTGGGTGATCCAGACGAAACCTGTCGACTAAATCGAACTCGGCAAGCAAATCGATCAGGCTGCTTTCACACCTATCCGACCCACAAACACTCTGTCCACCCTTATCTAACTTAGAATCAAAGATCGTATTCCAATCACTCATTAAAACTAATCGTTTCGAAACGTCAAGGAACGGTCCAAACCGTCGGAAAAAGGAGCGTCTTTCGCCAATGATATTGGACACATAAACCGCGACAACCCGGAACTTGAAACTTTTTACGGCAACATCAGCTACAACCGCCCGGCCCCCGTCATCTGCAAAGACAAGATTGACAATCACATTAAGGCTACAGCCAACTAAATGAGAGACCCCTGCGCTGCAGAGGCTACCTAATGCTGAAAGACCAAAAAGTTGCCCTCCAGCACCCGACAGTTCTCTGCGGAAAATGAAGTGTCTCTGGCACTGCAGCAACATTCACACAGAAGTTCGAGAGTTCACCAAGCAAGCGAGCACACTCAGTCCACTCACGTTCAAGCTGGCAACATTTAGAGTCATTCTGGTCCACTTACCAACTCAGTGTCCACGATGGTCCGGAAATCGTCGGGGGTGAGGATACCAACGGTCTGTCTCAGGAACCCAGTGCCAATTTTAGTGGTAACTCGACCATCCCTGGACACTCCTCCAACATCCATTGAGAAGGCTCTGTAAAATGAAGGGTGAACATAAATCGGGACCCTTCCCGCACAGTAACTCAACATTTTTTTCAAGAAGGTGGTTACCATGGGTGCACCCCTAAAGTTAAAAGGATTGGAAACCTTGTTTTTCTTAATTTTTTCCAAATCCAGGAGTGACGAGTGTCTTTCGGAGCTGGAAATCCAAAATGGCCTCCAGATCCGTAGAACACAAGGCCACTGCTTCCTGTATATTGTCCTTGTTGGATGAGGGCGAGACTGACGGAGTTCTGCGCCGTAGATTGTCTGGGATGCATAAAAACCAGTCCTCTGAATGAGTCCGAGAGAGAGAGAGAGAGAGAGAGAGAGAGAAGGGAGAGGGAGAGAGTGGAAAAGCTCAGGCAGAGCAATAGGAGGGCTGGTTGAATGTTTTTATGAAGGGGTTGGGTGATTTTGTGGATGGACTGGATGAGTTTGAGGAGGGGTTGGATGAGTTTGTGTTTATGGGAGGGTTGGATGAGTTTCTTGTTGGTGGTAGACGTGTTCTTGAGTAGGGGATTGATCTTGGTGGGGTTGTTGTTGGGGATGGGATTTTTGATCTTTGCAAAGTTTTTACCTGGCATTCTTGTGTAATTACCGTCAAGCTTTTTCTCCATACATTTAGTTAGCATCCATATAGTACATCCATATAGCACTATTTACACGACTGCAGCTTGGAAAATACTGTGTTTAATTTGATCGGTCAGGTCTGACTTCCATATAACTGATAGCCTGTCAATGCCTTTGCTAGTCATGTGTTGATGTCTTTCTCAGTTGATGAGACACTGCTTCTAAAGTAGGTGAACTTGTCCACTAGTTTCAGAGAGCTACCATTTAGTGTGGAGATGTCGCTTCTTTGATTAAAGCACATGTATTCTGTCTTGTCTGCATTGACATGGAGGCCTATGCCAGCAGCTGCTCATTCCAGACTATGTAGCAGGGTTTCAGCTTGGGCGGGTGTATTAACCAGAAGCACTATATCATCAGTATAGTCTGTGTTTGTAATTGTTTGTGCAAGGTATCTTCTGTTTCTTTCCTTTGTTAGCTTGAAATTGGTTTCTTTCATTAAATCAACAGATGTTCTAACCACATAGTCTAAACAGATGATAAAGAGGTATGGGACCAATGTGTCTCCTTGTAGCACCCCTGCTACCATGTCAAAGTAGTCTGTGTCTCCATCCGGGGAGTGGACTTTTTCTGGGAGATGTTACTGCGAGTGCGTCTTTAGTGTTCCTGCTGCTGCTGCTGCTGATTAAGTTGAAGGAGTCTCTATTGAAGGGGTCATTTGGGTCACTGGAGAAGGAGGTGGTGGATTCTACTCACCGCCGGTTTCTCTTTCTGGGGTCGCATTAGTGGTGTCGTTGGTTTTGGTGGTGTCGTTGGTTTTAGTGGTACTAGTGGAGTTGGTGGTATTGGTGGTTTCAGCTTCCTTGGGCCGCTGCACTGAATCAGCTGCTTTTTGAGGGTAGACCTTGGTAAAATGGGCAACTTGCTTACAATTCCAGCTGCGAGGCTGTCTGCTCTCTACTACTACAATCATTTGCCGATCCCGAAAATACAAAGAATCCGGGATGGCCTGGAAGCCTTCCCTATCCAGACACAACCAGAACGTGTAATCCCTATGGGCTGTCCTGGCAGTGGCGCGAAGCTGCGTCATCTCCTCTACCCGGCCAAAGGCGCTCAAATAGAAGGCCACCACTTCCCCTAGGAGATTAGCCGGGACATTGCATATCGTTACGTGTATCCTCCTGGTGCCCATATATGAACTTTGTATTAATGCAGCTTTCTGCCAGCTTAGCTAATGGGTAGCAGCACATCCCAAGTTGCAAAGCTTAGTCAACAGTTGGTTCGTTGGTTGGGTTTATGGCATATCAACCTTTGTAGGTTATTTAACACCAAATCCATTTTTATGTAAATAATCAGTTCTTTTTCAAACAATTCAGTTTAGCATGAGTACCCAGTTTAATTGTCAAAAACATTTCTCTTTCAAACTATTCAGTTTATTCAAACAGTTCTAATTCAGCTAATTCAGTTTAGTATAAGTACAGATTTGGTTTACACGCAGTTAAATGTCAAAACAGTTCTATGTTAAAAAAATCAGTTTAGTGTATGTAGTTTCAATGTCAAAAAACAGTTCTGTTTCAAATAATTCAGTTTAGCATAAGCCCGCAGTTTAAATGTAATTGTTTTAATTGTCAAAAACATTTCTATTTTAAGCAATTCAGTTTAGTCAAACATAGTTTAGCATAAGTATGCCGTTAGTTCTATTTAACCCATAAATAGAGCCCTATCAGGTGCTACCAGGTGGACCTGGGAGCGATGGCAATAAAGGGGTACTCCGCATGACTGGAACCTCACCATCAGATTGTTTAGTGTCATATCTAGGACACTCGTTGGGGTGGGGGTTCCTACCCCTCTGCAAAAGTGCAGTCGGTGTATTCTACAGCCCCAGCCTACTGGGCAATCTTCGTCAGAAGAAATACTGTTCTGTGATGCCTACTGTACGCATTAGTTCCTTGAATACGTCTTTCTTCAGTCCCGCAAATCTCCTCGTTTTGATGCCGACCACAACAAGCGAGATGATGCGGGGGTCCTGGGCTTCAGATAACTTAGGGTTAAGCAAGATGGTATTACCTTGGAAATATGGGGCATACTTGCCCACCCTATCCCTGTGATATTCCTCCGGACTTTTCCGTGGGACTTTCCAAGGGATTGATGTTGAAGTCACAGTTTATTTTGGTTTTTACCCTGGTGGTATAGGACTGTCCGAAGGAATGGTTTTTATGAACTTTGAAGAGTCTAGAAGGGCAGGCCAGCAAGCCCTTTCGTTGCTGGCAGCTCGTTTTTCCGGCTTCGATGGGAAGGCTTCCTAGGCGACCCTCAGAAGGATTTATAATTTGTTAGGAAAATTGATGGGCGAGATTATAATTGGTGGGTCCTCCATGGTTGCAAAAAACAACCAGGAGGATATATTGAGATACTTATGAAAAATGAGGCCCAAACTAGAAAAAATGGCTTACTAGAATATGAGAAATACTGTGATAAAACTGATGCAGACCGCGAAGATATTTATTTCATTTTAGAAATAAATACACATTCGCGGCCGTCAGTTAATGATGAAATCTAGCAAGTGTGAGGGGAAGTGGGGAGCAGCTAGCGTCCAGCTGCCAGACGAAAAAATAGGTAGCAGTAACCCAATACTGAACCACGAAACAAAAAAAAACCTTTGTTCACTTGAAAAAGTGCTCAAGAAAAATACAGGCCGTACATCACCCAAGACAGTTCCCGGTCAAACTGACAAATCCTCCGACACGACGAGGTGGCCGATTGGTTAAGCAGCATAGTTTTACATTTGCATCAGCACATTTCATCAATTTTTTCTTCAATTGGTCTATGACAATTTACGTATGCAATCCGTGGACGTTTTCGTGCTTGATGTCGCGTATCTTGCTCACAACAATCACACTCCATGTTCTCCAAAGCTTCAGGAATTGGAACCTCATAATCAAATAGTTTAAAATCATACCAGGACACTCGTTGTGGGGAGGGGTCTAACCCCTCTGCAGAGATTCAGTCGGCGTATTCTACAGCCCCAGCCGACTTGACTGACAAAGACCAATATTAGCAATAGTATATCCGTAATATATCATCTACTAACACAGTGAGGGAAAGACAAGATAAACACATTTGCACATAAAAGGATATTCAATCTTTTGTTTTTATACATACTAATGCTATTGAGAAGAAACAATACACAAACATGTCCCAACAGCAAGAAATATGCACATATTGTTTCGTGAACAAGCAGTATATAAGACGAGTACACAAATGGAAAGCTTACTTGATGAGAGAATGTAAAATAGCCACATGACTTTTCCGTTCCCTGACATGGCCCGAGGCGCGTCTCTCTTGTTTAAAGATCAGAGGTAAATGAGGCCGACGATCGGTTTCTAGACTGTTATGTGACACCCCACTAGACACCCAACAGACATGCTCATTCTCTAAAGGAGTTAATTATTAATTATCTCCTTACCGTACAGTTACGGGAATTACAATTTTCTCTTCCAGCGAATAGATTTTTTACGGAACGGCAATAATGAGGCTCAAATAAACAAATAAATAAATGAAATGAAAAAATGATGAGCAGCATTGAATCAGATATTTGTTGTCGTAAACTTATTTTAGTTGTAACATAAGACCAGAAGTTCGGTTATTTGCTTAAAAATAACAATGTATTTAATTAGCAAACTTAGTTTGTAGCATAAGACCAGAAGTTCGGCTATTTGCTAATAAATAATCAAGTGAGATCAGATCTTTATAGTTATTTAATAAACTTATCTTAGTTGTTGCAGAAGACGAGAAGTATGTGACATCCAATGGGACTTGATTTTTTTGTAACTTAACGTCGCCATTCATTGGTGAAGATAATGTTAAAAGTATAACAATTTTTCTACATTTTAAGTAGAGGAATTATATAGTGAAATAACCAGAAAATCCAGCGAACACTTACACACGACATACAGAAACACTGGACAGCTGTTTCGACCTTATTAGGTCTCATCAGCAGTGTATACTGTGATCTCCACCACTGGAGATCGAACCATGGTCATGGTAACTCAATTCACAATATAACAATTTTATTTTCTTGCTTGCAAGATTTTTCCAGGCAGACGTTAATAAGGCAACACATACACATAGACACAAGAAGATAATAATCATATTTACCAACCCCTCCGCTAGGGCAGGATATGACACAAGGTCAATTTTTAAGCGGAGTTTAACAGGTTTGAATTCAGTTTTCCTTCTCCTAGACTAGTTGCCTCACCAAGGCTGAAGAACCTAATCTGTCCTACTATTTACCCATAGCTGAGGCCTTGAGCCGTATTCTGACGCGATGTGATGTCAGATAAATACCAGTTCGTACATGGGTTTTGCTGAAGGGCCGATGACTATGTCGATTCCGCAAACATTTTGGTAATGGATGAAGTGACGCAAGAAAGGCAAAGATGGCAAACGCAAGTAAATCTAAATGGAAGTCAACATTTTATTTGGCAAGAAATACAAGAAGTTTGTGTCAAGTTCCTATTTACGTCGAAAGTGTAGACTCAACCATCAAATAGTTTTTGGCGACAGCGAGTCAAGGTGATTTTGAACAGGTTGTTGGTGCAGCTATATGGCCAAGTAGTCTGCAGACGACCGGAGAGTAAGACATCGTATCGCAAAGACAAACTAGTCGACGTCCCAGTGGTTGATTCGGCAGTTAACCGGGGTTTGGTCGACGTAAGCCACGAGCGAGATGATGAAGTCGACGTCAGTCTGTGCGGTGTCGTTATCTCGTGGACTGGGGTCGTAAGGCTAGCGGTTCGTTGGCCTGATATTAAGGCCTGAGTTACTAGGTATCGCTGCTCAGCTGGTGATGTCATCTGTGGTCCGGGCAGTGTCGATGCATCTGGCTGACTGAGAGGTAAAGGCCACTAATAGGTCATCTTTCTCGTTGTGTTGGTCTGGGTAGTAAATTGGTTGTTTTTTTTTGGGGGGGGGTATCAACCCTTGTAGGTCATTTAATGCCAAATCCGGTTTTTGCATATATATACTAAATATATGATTTGTAAACAAATTTTGTCAATAACATTCCGTATAGTCGATAACCTTTCCTATATATATATATATATATTGTCATCGCTTTCAGGATGAGATATTGCTACCGAGATATATAAAATGGTCTATTAATTTCAGATGCTTGTCATTCAATGTGGAGATGGCACTATATTGTTTCAGACACCAGCCTATGGACGCATATAACCCTGAAAATTACCAATGTAATATAATGGCCGAGGGATTTCATTTTATATATCTTGTCTTTGGGTATAGTTTGGCTGAGAACCTTTCGGCTCGGCACATGGGTTAGTTAGGTGCAGACTTGAGTGCAGGCGTTAACGCACGCGCGGGGAGGATGTGTCGTTCACAGATGTCAAAATAAAAATCCCAGATAGAAAGGTTGACCAGTGGATGTGAATGACGTCATGCACCAGAAGCACGCGCGGAGGATTTTGAAAAAGTCAGTTGAGTTGAGTTCCTGGCTCGGAAGAAGACTTTCACTAGCTCGCTGAAGCCAGGCCAGTGGCTTTGTGACGGGTGCCACACGTGTGTGTGTGGGTGGGTGGGGGGTGCAGATGGAAAAGCCAGATAGAAAGATTGTGCCTCTCTCTCCTTATGTCGAAAAGCCTTTAAACTCAAAGGTAATAAAAAGTTTCGTACCTGAACTAAGAAGTCGTAAGTGTTTTTGTGTTTCGGGATTCCTATGTTCTATGTATATGTGATGAACATTCTATGTACGTTTCACATATCCGGATATCTGTATCTGGCTATGGTACACCAATGTATCAACATATCTTACTAATCAATGACAAATCAATTACTGACGCACAGGTAAAAATACCGGAAATGATACATTCATTCATGGACATACATAAGAACAACAAAGATTCTTACCAAGTAAGTATATATTTACGTAACCGCTCTGCAATGAGACAAAGTCGATTTTTAAGCAGAATAAAGCTGGTTTGAATTCAGTTTTTCTCCTACACTGGTTACCTTACCAAAGCTAAAAACGCAGTCTGCCCTACAATTTACTCATAGCTGGAGAGAAGAACAGATGGTTTCATGCGTTTCCCAAGGGCATTAGTACGAAGTAAAACACAATCAACTTCATCCAGGATTTACATTCACTTCTAGACTATTGCCCAGTCAGCTGGGGCTGTAGAATATACTGACTGCACCTCTGCAGAGGGGTAAGACTCATCCTAACGAGTGTCCTGGATATGTCACTAAACAATCTGATGGTGAGGTTCCAGCAGTGCTGGAGCTTTGGGGAATGCAGAGTACCCCTTTATTGCCATCGCCCCCAGGTGCACTCTGACCTGGAGTGGTAGCACCTGATAGAGCCCTATCTATGGGTTAAATAGAACAGCATACTTATGCTAAAATGAATTGTTTGAGTAAACGGAATAGCTTGAAATAGAAATGTTTTTGACAATTAAACCGTCCTTACATTTAAACTGCGTTCTTATGCTTAACTGAATTATTTGAAATAGAACTGTTTTTCGACATTAAAACTGTATTTACACTTAACTGAATTGTTACATATAACTACTTGAATAGTTTGAAATGGAAATGTTTTTGACAATTAAACTGTGCACTTATGCTAAACTGAATTGTTTTAAATAGAACAGATTATTTACATAAAAATGGATTAGGCGTTAAATAACCTACAAAGGTTGATATGCCATAAAACCCAACAAACCAAACCAAACTTCTAGACTAATAACCTTGGGAAAGGTTTGCCCAGTCGGCTGGGGTTGTAGAATACACCGACTGCACCTCTGTAGAGGAGTAAGACCCCTCCCCCAAAAGAGTGTCCTTGATATGACACTAAACAATCTGATGGTGAGGTTCCAGTAATACTGAAGCTTTGGGGAATGCAAAGTACCCCTTCATTGCCATTGCTCCCAGGTCCATTCTGTTTCACAGTGGAAGCACCTTATAGGGTTCTATCTATGAGTCAAATAGAACTAAACTGCATACTTATCCTAAACTGAATCATTTGAATAAGAACTGTTTGTCTAAACTGAATAGCTTGAAATAGAAATGTTTTGACAGTTAAATTCTGTACTCATGCTAAACTGCATTGCTTGAAATATGACTGTTTGGTTGCATAAAAATGGATTTGGCATTAAATAACAAAGTTTGATATGCCATTAAAAATAAATTTGGTAAAGGCATGAACCTCCTTATCCATACAGCTATTGGGTTAAATAGTACTACTACTGTCCCACAAAGATGGTTTGGTTTGGTTTGGGTTTTATGGCATATCAAACATTCAAGGTTATTTAATGCTAAATCCTGTTTATACACATATCTTAAATATGTTTAGATAAAATTTTGAAACAAATCAAAGCTTATTTGTTTGCACACAGTTAA
Organism: Sepioteuthis lessoniana; assembly: GCA_963585895.1. Classification (NCBI taxonomy): domain Eukaryota; kingdom Metazoa; phylum Mollusca; class Cephalopoda; order Myopsida; family Loliginidae; genus Sepioteuthis; species Sepioteuthis lessoniana. Next base: position 55,640,051 of record OY757908.1, read on the forward strand.
ACAGTGTTAAGCATTACTATCTAATACTAATCATTCTATTTAATATTAATCATTTGTTAGCATAAAATTAAATGATTTCAAGTATTCCTATCTAACACTAATAACTCTGTTCATTATCAATCATTTGTTTGCATACAGTTAAATGGCTCCAAGTATTCCAATATAACAGTAACAATTCAATTCAACACCAGTCATTTGTTAACATGCAATCAAATGGTCAAACAGTTCTATTTCTAACAATTCACTTTAGCATATGTCATTTGTTTGCACTCAGTATAAATGTCAAGCAGTTCTATTTGATCCATAGATCAGGTGCTACCACTCTGGGTCAGAGTGAACCTGGGAGCAATGGCAATGAAGAGACACTCCACATTTCCTAAAGTTCCAGTATTACTGGAGCCTCACTATCAGATTGTTTAATGTCATATCCAGGATACTTGTTTGGAGTGGGAGAGGATTTTACCCTTCTGCAGAGATGCAGTCAGTGTATTCTACAACCCTAGCCAACCGAGCTGAAATATCTAGTATAAATTGCAACAGAATTTAAACAAAGAGTCTATTGTAGGTGTTAAGGGAGAGTTACCTCCCCTGACGAATGATTGACTCTTCAGGGAAACAGAGTAAGAACAGACACCAAGATGATGCTTGACAACAGGCGTGTGTCGAGATAGTCAGCGCTAATCCATATCAATCCTACAGTATAATGGTCGGTGAGAAAATAAAAAGAATATTGTTGCATTCAAAATATATTCAATTGCTATTTGTTTATACTTTGTTGTTCCTAAATACTCGTGATATATCAGTAGGTCAAAAAATACTGAGTGGATCAGGTTTGAATAGCTGGTTGATCTTTAATAGTTTATAACCATCATAACAGATCATCCTGTTCCCTAGAAACTTTTGGAGGTTGTTTGAAGGATCTGCTGATCTGGTTGCAATACCATTAAGTGCTCTTGAAGGAAACATATATTTGGTTCATTGCCTGGTTTGCTGAGACTGTAAATGCAATTGTGTTGGCAAATCAACTTGAATAGATGAGATAGATTTTAATGGTCAGGTTTCTTGATTCAATGGGATATCAAAATTTGTGGGTTATTAAATGCCAAAGCTATTCATGTTGAAGAACATTAGTGTTACTATTTACCCAACCCCTCCGCTCGGGCAGGATATGACACAAGGTCAATTTTTAAGCGGAGTTTAACAGGTTTGAATTCAGAGTTTTCCTTCTCCTAGATTAGTGGCCTAACCAAGGCTGAAGAACCTAGTCTGTCCTACTATTTACCCATAGCTGGAGGGAGAATAATTGGATTCATACCTTTCCCAAAGGTATTAGTGCTATGTGAAATGCAACCAGTCTCGTCCAGGATTTGAACTCGTATCGCCGTGTTCATTTCCTACGGCGATAATGACTACACCACGGGCACCACATTAGTGGTACTATTCAACCTGTGGAGTTCATACCTTTACCAAATGTACCATAGCCATGATATGGCTATGTGTGAAACGTACATCGAATGTCCATAAAGATAGGACATAGAACATAGGAATCTCGGAACACGAAAACAGGTACAAAACTTTTTATTACCTTTGAGTTTAAAGGTTCTTCGTCATAAGGAGAGAGATACACATTCTTTCTCTTCTGGCTTTTTCATCTGCACCCCCCCAATCTCGTGTGGCACCCACCACAAAGGCTACTGGCCTGGCTTTGGCGAGCAAGGGAAAGCCAACCGTCTTCTCCCGAGGCAGGTCTTAACTCCACTAACTTTCTTCAAAATTCCCCAAATCCTCCGCACGCTATCCGTGCGTGACGTCATTCGCACTTGCTAGCCCCGTTTCCCATCTGGGCTATTGTGACATCTCTGAGTGACACATCCACTCCGCCTGCGCGCGTGCATGAACACCTGCGTTAATGTTGCACCTAAGTAACCCATGCACTGAGGTTCTCAGCCTAACTAAACTCAAAGGCATAAAATGAAATCCCTTGGCCATTATATTACAGAAAGGTATTAGTCCAGAAATGAATGCAATAGTGTGACTGGAGTTCAAACTCACTAACTACAATATTACAGTCCAACACGTTAGCCAATACACCATAGGGACTCCCCACTCCCAGATTCTGAATCTGATTTTCGTAACCAGTAACAATGTGAGATATGTCAGTTGTAAAATTTTGAAACTGTGAAACCTATCTAATTACAATAAGTATTTTGTGCTTTGCTCAATAATTTGGCCTACAAAACAGCATTTGTATAGCAACTTGCCTCCCATCTTACAAACTAGCAAAGTAGAATAGTCAAGAAATTCTGGACACTGCTGTAGAAATAAGGATGACCTCATAAGCGGTGATTTCCTGTGGATTCCTTGTTCTGTTCTTTTCTCGAACTGGTGGAAATTGATTCCAGTGATTGGTAACAAAAACATCATCAATTGATTAGTCTCTGCCTGCAAAAGCAATGTCTTTGCTCAATTGTGACTTTCTCATGACTCGCCTTTCTCCTGTGTGTGGCATTTTATGTTCAGTCAATATACCCACTTCAAAAAAAATCTGCATACACCACTCTCACAAATTCTCTTTCCTCGAGACTGTGTTTTCTTTTAAACTGAGTTGTTAGGGCAGCCATGTTTCTTTTTTCTCACTCTTTCTTGGATGTACCATTCATTCTGTATGCCAGGCTTTGCCATATGGGATAAACTTCTTCGCTTCTACACATGGACACACCAGTATTGGTCAACCAACAGAGACTTACATACATCCACAGTGTGCAGACATTGTATGCAGTCTAGAAGACCTACTAAGAGAGATGGCTGATAGGGATGGAAAGGGAGAAAGAGTCAAAAGAATCCATGCAATTAATATGAACTGATGATCATGTATCATTTGTGCTTTATAGTTGTTTATACAATTTAGAAAATAAATTCCGGTGACTGAAATAAGAAAAATATAATTTTAATTTGATTTTATTATATGTCAGCAGAAGCTTTGTCAAAAGTGGGAAATAAAAGAAAGAAATAACCAAAATATGTAATTACTAAAGTTCAACAGGTGATTTGAACTTGTTTCACTCAAAATCTTTAGATATTTTACACAGTATACATTGCTCTTCATTTCAGTTGCTAATTTGACCTGGGTCAGCTGAATATTTTTCATAGATATCCAAACTATTGGTGCATTTATTGGCCTTGTGGGTAGTGTTCGCCTAATGGTCCGGGAGACCTGGGTTCAATTCCGAGTCACGTCATACCAAAGACTTTAAAAATAGTACTTGATACCTCCTTGCTTAACATGCAGCAACATAAGGTACATATCAAGGGTAAAGTGGAGCAATCCAGGGAAAGGAGTAGCACCCTCCCCTACATCTCGGTGTAGTAGTTATTGAAAAGAGAGCTGTCAGGTTGTCCTCGACTACGATTGCCAACTTTACTTACTTATAAACCTTTTTATACCCTATGTTTTGTTATTTGTCTGGCAGCACACACGGCACAGTGGATAAGGCATTTGGTTGATAAGAGCTTCCGAGTGAAATCATCTGGAGGTTGTAGGTTCAATCCCAATAACAGTTAAGAATAATAAGGAATACTTACTATACCTTAACACTTGTACTCGGTCATGGTTAACAGAATTGGAACAATTTACCCTTGTGGATTAACAAAAGGGTTCAGTTTGAGGTTTGGTGAAGGCTTTCTTAGTTCACAATGAAACACCCGAAGAAGGCCGATGGAAATATCGGCTGAAACATTGTGAGTATAACAATGGAGATGAAGACAATAGTCTGAATATTCTAAGTGATAAAAACCTGGGTTTTGTGTTTACCAGAGGGATAATGATGAAGATGCTCTTCAATTGTTATATAGCTCTTACCCAGACAAATGCCTAGATCCTATCACCTCACTTTGTTCTTTGGTCGTCCCACCTGTCACCTCAAGTCTGTGTCTCTTTTATGTTGCCATCTTTGAACAAGTTTGCTGTCTTCTATAGTCATCTCTCATTGTTCTTGGCTAGGATGATACTATTTACCAACCCCTCCGCTCGGGCAGGATATGACACAAGGTCAATTTTTAAGCGGAGTTTAACAGGTTTGAATTCAGAGTTTTCCTTCTCCTAGACTAGTTGCCTAACCAAGGCTGAAGAACCTAGTCTGTCCTACTATTTACCCATAGCTGGAGGGAGAATAATTGGATTCATACCTTTCCCAAGGGTATTAGTGCTATGTGAAATGCAATCAGTCTCGTCCAGGATTTGAACTCGTGTCGCTGCGTCCATTTCCTACGACGATAACGACTACACCACGGGCACCTCCATGCTAGGATGATGAATAACAATGCAACCACATTTTTTATGTTCACATTATGACTTCAATGACTCTTTTATCAACCATGGAATTAATGAGCAGAGATGGAACTTTCAACTGCCTGACTCAAGTATTTCTCACTAATTCCTAACTTTTAGAATAGTTTTAATCACCGGATTAAAACTTTCCATTGAGAGATGTGGTCTCAGATTGACCTCAGGTTCAATAGCTTTCAATCATTCTGATAAACCTGCTGTGTTTTTCACTTGTTTAATAGTCCCAAATTTGATTCGAATGGTACAATACATATCAATAATAGATCTAACCAATCAATTATGCAACACAACCAAAGTTCATAGGATGGGTAAAAGTAATCTTATGGTAATTCATTTCTGAATATAGGGCTTATAACCGGGCCATTGACCTAATGAGTAGAGTGTTCACTAATGGTCCGGGAGATCGGGGTTCAATCTCAGGTTGAGTCATACCAAAGACTCAAAAAATGGTATTTGATGCCGCCTTGCTTAGTACTCAGCATTTTAAGGTAGGGGTTAAGAGTAAAGTGGAGCAATCCAGGGAATGGAGTAGCACCCTCCCCGACACCTCAGTGTAGTAGCTATTGAAAAGGGAGCCTTTGGGTCACCCTCAACTAAGGTCACTAACTTTACTTACTTTTTATAGGGCTTATGGAAAATCAACTGATTTCCATCGTAAATCAAAGTGTCAATTTTCATGCAAAAAAAAGAGCCATAAAATTTAAACGTATCTTTTTTAACTAATCTGCACCTGATTCCTCAATGATTTTTACAGATGACAAAATCTATTTTGACTTGCAAAATTTGAAGGTTCAAAAAACCCTAAATAATTCAAGAATCCTAAATTATAAAAAATATAATTTATAACGGTCATGTTTATAACATACCAATAAACAAACAAAAAAAAACGAAAACACTGAATGAAAAAGAGAAATGCTTCTACCCTGAAACAGTTACTTTAGCTCAATTTGTACTTTAGTAAGATATCTCCTGTGCTTACTCCCATAATCCCCTATTCCAGGAAGTAACTGTCCTGTACTGATCAAAGGTGACCAAATCTCTATTTTTTTGTTAGGGATGATCAAACAATAACCAATCAAAATCTACAATTAATCTATTTTTGATTAAAATTTTGAACCTAATTCTTATAAATAAGAAAGTAAGCTAGTTTTCAGTAAAAACAACATAAAGTATGTTTTTATTCATTACTCATCTTTTGAACATATTTCCTTTAGAGATTTTTGTTACTTTTCAATATTCAAAAATTCAATTCCTCAGAATTTATTTATATTCAACATTGTTTAACTAATTTGACAAAGTATTATCTCTTTTTCTATTGTTTACTTCAGCACAAGAAATATTCGCATATCAATGCCTGCTGAAAATATTACTTTGTATACAAATACATATTAGCTTACAGGTATTACTTTGACACTTCATAGTTGGATACACATGGGAAGATCTTTTCATACAAAAAGTATACTTCTGAGATGAATGTTAAGCGTATTCAAGAACATTTAGGAAAAAATCTTGAAAAGTGCTGCCCATATTTGAAGTGATAAAATTCCATTAAGTGTTTTGTGCTGAGGAAATAGAAATGAAGTAGATTGATATCCTTTTCCATTTTAAACACATGCAACTTCTGTTGCCTTTGTTCAGCTTAGCAATGGCTGTTTATTTCAAGCTTGGACATCGCCTGCCACAAATTCATATTGTTTATTGTCAAGTTGAAGCAAATCAAAATTCTACTTTCAAATGCATAAACTTGTTAATGCAATTATTGAGACATTGAAAAATTCATTTTTTCTTTTCAGAAAAAGAGACTTTGTGAATTTTGCTTTTAGCAAATTCTTTTACACATGTAAATGAAAAAGATTTTTTTAAAATTTTGTTTGGTTTGGTTGGGTTGGGTTTAATGACATATAAACTCTTGTAGGTTATTTAATGCCAAATCCTGTTTATACATATAAATTAAATACATAAAATTTAGTTTGGTTGGATTTTATGGCATATCAAACCTTATAGGTTATTTAATGCCAAAACCTCTTTATACATATATATAAAATATATATAGTTGGTTAGGTTTTATGGCAATTTAGTGCCAAATCCTCTTTATACATATACATTAAATATATTAGATTTGGTTCAGTTAGGTTTTATGGCATATCAATCTTTGTAGCTATTCAATGCCAAATCCTGATTATACATATATAATAGATATATATTATTTGGTTTGATTAGGTTTTATGGCATATCAACCATTGTAGGTTATTCCATGCTTAATCCTCTTTATCCATATATATTAAATATATATGATTTATAAATACATTTTGCAGATAACATTTTTAAATGAGCCAGAACTCATTTTTTTGCATAGTTGAATAGTTTCAAACACTTCTATTAAACAAAAATAATTCTATTTACTATTAATCATTTGTTTAGACACAATGAAATGAATATACAGTGTAACCTGGATATAAGAGATTTGTTGGGACAGGAGAAGGAGTCTCCTATATCAGGGTTTCTCTTATATCCAGGTTTGGTCTATTTTGTTTAGGTAACACAGGCTCTAATTTGAGACCAGAGAAAATCTATCTCATATCCGGGTTACACTGACATATGATTTGCAACTGAATAGTTTGCAGGTAATTTCATTTTTAAATGAGATAGAATGAATTTGTTTGCACACTAGTATTGCTATTGTTTCTACACAGTTAAATGGTTTCAATTATTGCTATCTAATACTAATATTTTTATTCAACATTGCTCATTTGTTAAATGGTATCAAGTATTGCTATGTATCACTAACAATTCAATTAAACATCAGTCATTTGTTTACACACAGTTAAATCATCAGTTTTATTTCTAACAATTCAATTTAGCATAAGTCATTTGTTTGCACACAGTCTAAATGTCAAACAGTTCTATTTGATCCATAGATAAGACCCTCTATCAAGTGCTACCGCTCAGGGCCAGAGTGAACTTGGGAGCAATGGCAATGAAGAGGTACTTAGTATTTTTCAAAGTTACAAGATTTGAGCCTCACCATCAGATTGTTTAATGTCATATCCAGGACACTTGTTTGGGGAGGTCTTACCCCTCTGCAGAGATGCAGTAGGTATATTGTACAGCCCTTCCAACAGGGCTATTTATTAAATTTGTTGACCTTTAATTATTTTGACACATTTCTTTTATAAGCTTCTGGCTGGTAGTTGGATTCTTGGTTAACTTAATGAAATATCAGAAAATGAATGCAAGTGATGTACTGGATACACAAATGAAATATCAACTAAATGATATTTCAATCATTTAACAGCAGTTTATAAATAAAGCTGATAAAAATATTACAACTTCAATTTCACTTCTTCTGAGGCTTCAGTTAATGGTAGACTTCAAGTATTCAGTTGCTGTGCTTGTTTATTCACAAAAAAAGGTCACAGGTTTGTAGCAGTAGAACAGAGCAGTCTCTAGAAGAAGAGGAAATAAATGAACATTGGGATAAAAGAAAAAACAAAAAAAAAAATAAAATAAACTGAGGGGTTAGAAATTGCTGACAGATATAATCATTAGGTCCACATCTTGACATAGTTGAGTCAGTGAATCTTAACAATTAATCAAGTTTTCCCCAAATAATTCCTTTGTCAAAGAACCCCCTCCCACTCCAATAAAAATATGGCCTCTAAACCAATAAGATAAAAGCATAATTTCAGCACAATTTTGTAGTAACACTGAATCAAGTTGAATACACAAACAGAAAACCAATTTTTGGCCAAGTCAGTAGATTCATTAAAAATCATTGTGTTACTACCAAAGTAGGCATGTGTAGACTGAAGTGGATAAAACTCAGTTATAACAAATTTAACCAATGTTTGATTCCTACTGGAGCTGCATTGGTAACCCTGATATTTTCATTCACTTCTTTTTTTGTCAATTTTTGAGCCTTCTAAAGGAGTTTCCAAGGCACTAAGGGGGAGGGGGGCAAAAGCATAGTAAAGGAGTAAACAGTTTGAGTTGACTCATAGATGGGACCCAAACAGGTACTACCACTCCAGGTCAGAGTGGACCTGGGAGTAATGGCAATAAAAGGGTACTTTACATTCACCAAAGTTCCAGGACTGGAGCTTCACCATCAGATGATTAAGTGTCATATCCAAGACACTTATGGGAGGGGATCTTACCCCTCTATGGGGATTCAGATGATGTATTAAACAGCTCCAGTCAACTGGGCTGTATGATTTTTTAAATGAGCATACTGAGTGAAGTGTTTAGAACATACATCACATTGGAAAGGAGTTTCTCCAGTATGTGTTCTTGCATACTTTTGTAAATGAACTTTTCAAGTGAAAGATTTATTTCACGGTGGACAATGAAGTCTTATAAGAATGGGTTTTCATGTGCTTTTTTAAATTGGAATTTTGTGAGAAAGACCTTGCACATACTTCACACTGAAAAGGAGTTTCCCCTGTGTGAATTCTCTTATGCCTTGCCAGGTTGCTACTTACAGAAAAATCTTTTCCGCAAACATGACAATGAAATGGAGTCTCTCCAGTATGTGTTCTCACATGGCATTTAAGGCGAGCTTTTAAAGAAAAATATTTATCACAGACTTGGCACTGAAATGGTGTTTGACCAGTATGGGTTCTCATATGCAATTTCAAGTTACCATTTTGAGAAAAAGATCTTTTGCACACCTCACAGTGAAAAGGTGTTTCTCCAGTATGTGTTTTTTGGTGCTCTTTTAGGTGACATTTTCTTGAAAAAGCTTTATCACATGCTTTACACTGAAAAGGAGTTTCTCCAGTGTGTGACCTCATGTGAATTTTTAAGTTGTAGCGTAGGGAGAAAGATTTTCCACACACTCCACAGTGATAGGAATTTGCTTTGCCATGGGAATTCATATGCTCAGTTATCTTTTTCAGCAAAGTGATGCGATATTTTACTGGCATAAGTTTGTAAATGAAATGTTAGATGTAAGTTTTCAGCAAAGCTTTCTCCTCTCACATCACCAGGGAAATTTCATAATTTAGTGTTAGCCACTGTTTCATTGTGGATTTGACCTGAAACAGAACCAATAATAAAATTAATTCAGGTATGTGTCTAAATCAAAAGAAAACAAGACATGAAATTACAAATTGAAATGAAAGTATGCATTTACCAAACTCCTCTGCCATGAGCAGGATGAAACACAAGGTCAACATTTAAGCAGACTTTAACAGGTTTGAATTCAGTTTTCCTTCTCTTGGACTGGTTGCCATACCAATTTTAATGAGTTAGTCTGCCCTATTATTTACTCTTAGCTGGATGGAGATTTTGGGTTCATACTTTTCTCAAGGTTTGGTTAGTTTTTATTGATTATCAAACATTGTAGGTTATTTAATGCCAAATCCTGTTTATACATATATATTAAATATATGATTTAGTTTGGTTGGGTTTTATGGCATATCAACCATTGTAGGTTATTTAATGTCAAATCCTGTTTATACAAACATATTAGATATATGATTTGGTTTGGTTGGGCTTTATGGCATATCAACCATTGTAGGTTATTTAATGCCAAATCCTGTTTATATATATATATATATTAAATATATGATTTGGTTTGGTTGGGTTTTATGGCATATCAACCATTGTATGTTATTTAATGTCAAATCCTGTTTATACAAACATATTAGATATATGATTTGGTTTGGTTGGGTTTTATGGCATATCAAACATTGTAGGTTATTTAATGCTAAATCCTGTTTATACATATATTTAAATATATATATATGATTTGGTTTGGTTTGATTTTATGACATATCAACCATTATTAGTTATTTAATCTCAAATCCTGTTTATACATATATATATCAAAATATGATTTGTAAACACATTTTATTGATAACATTTGTAAATGAGCCTGAGCACATTTTTTAACATCAGTCATTTATTTACACATAGCTAAATGGATAAAGTTTTATTTCAAACAATTAAATTAAGCATAAGTCATTCGTTTGCACACAGTTTAAATGTCAAACAATTCTATTTAGCCCATAGATAGGACCCTATCAGATTCTACCACTCCAGGTCAGACTGGAACTGGGAGTAATGGCAATGATGAGGTACTCCGCATTTCCCAAAGCTCCAGCATTACTGGAGTGTTGTTATCAGATTATTCAGTGTCATACCTGGGACACTTGTTGGGGGTGGGGATCTGACTCCTCTACAGTGATACAGTCAGTGTATTCTACAGCCTCAGCTGATTGGACTGTTTTCTCATGGGTATTTGCATTGTATGAAATGCAAACAGCCTCATCCAGGGTTGGAAGTCAAAATAAAAGTAACAACTTTAAATTTGTTGAATAAACCAACATATATACATACTTACCAACCCTTTGGTATGACACAAAGCCAATTTTTAAACAGAGTTTCGATTCAGAACTTTCCTTCTCCTAAACTGGTTTCTATAACATGGTTAAAGAGCCAAGTCTGCCCAACTATTTTTTCATATTTGGAGGGAGAGAATAATTGGATTCATACTTTCCCCATGGGTATTAGCACTATGTGAAAATGTAAACTGCCTTGTTGAGAATTTGAACTTGGCTTACTGTGTCTATTTCTTATGATACTGACAATTACACCACAAAGCACAAACTAAACAAATGTATGTATGGCTTTACTCAACTCCTTCATCATGAGCTGGAAGAGACACAAGATTAATTTCTGAACAAAGTATATTTGGTTTGAATTCAGAGCTTTCCTTCTTCAACACTGGCAAACAACTAACCAACTCTTTTTATCTTTTAAGTGCTAGAAGGTGGTGCCCGAAGGTCAACTGTGTCAATGAAAATTCTTCGTAAACATAAAATCATATATAAAATTTTTTAAAAAAGATTTGGTATAAAATAACCAATGGTTGATATGCCATTAAACAAAAGAAAGGTTAATACACCATTAAACAAAAGAAAAGTTAATACACCATTAAGTAAAAGAAAGGTTGATACACCATTAAACAAAAGAAAAGTTAATATGCCATTAAACAAAAGAACCAGCCAACCAATCTATAATTAAATGGAACTTTTTTGTTTTTATCTGAGTTATGTAGAAAATTGTAGACAATACTGTTAAAACAAGAAAATATAAAGAAAACTAAAACATCTAATAAGTCATAAAAGTATTGGTTGGTTTTATGGTATGTCAACCTTTGTTGGGTTATTTAATGCCAGTCCTTTCTTTTGTAAGCAGTTTGAAATAAATATTCCTATCAAATAAGAATCATCATTCATAAACAATTATAGCTTCAAATAAGTATTCTAAATACAAACAATTTGCATAGTTATATGGTTTCAAGTACTCCTATCTAACACCAATAACTTGCAAGCAGTTATATTTGACCAATACAAATAGTATCTACACAATTATACTGGAACCTCACCAGTGGGTGCAGTTTCGTGTCATATCAAGAACAATCTTTTTTGGTGGGAATATGGAGTATCCCTTCATTGCCATTACTCCCAGGTCCACTCTGACCAGAAGTAGTAAGGGACTCATCTATGGGCCAAATAGCTCTGTTTGAAAATTAGATAGGAACACTTGAAAACATTACTGTGTGAATGACTTTTATTTGTAAAAGTTACTTGAAGCTATAATTGAAAACAATGGATTATTAGTATTAATTACTTGAAATTATATAATTGCTAGTAAAAGAGACTGAATTTGGTGTTAAATAACACAATAAGGATTGACATGCTGCAAAAATTAAACCAACCTTCATTTTAAACTGATAAACACTTCTTCATCTCAAATACATAGGATCAGATTTGGTTGGGTTTTATGGCATATCAATCATTGTAGGTCATTTAATGCCAAATCCTCTGTATACATATATATTAAATATATAAGATTTGGTTTGGTTTTATGGCATATCAACCATTGTAGGTCATTTAATGCCAAATCTTCTGTATACATATATATTAAATATATAGGATTTGGTTTGGTATGGTTTTATGGCATATCAACCCTTGTTGATTACTTAATGGCAAATTCTCCTTATACATATATATTAAATATATAGGATTTGGTTTGCTTGATTTTTACGGCATATCAACCATTGTAGGTCATTTAATGACAAATCCTCTTTATACATATATATATGATTAGTAAACACATTTTGTTGATAACATCCTTAAATGAGTCTGAGCTCATTTTTTTGCCCACTGTTAAATGGTTTCAAAAATTGCCAAGTAACAGTAATAATTTAACATCAGTCATTTGTTTGCTCACATTTATATAGATATATATAATATGTAAGAGATTAGTTTGTTGGTAATTTTACTCTTAGATGAGTTAGTACTAACTTACTTGCACAATAGTATAGCTAATATTTCTACACAGTTAAAAGGTTTTAATTTTTGTTGTAAGTTGTAAGTTTGTTCCAAGTTGTAAGTTAATTCAATTAAATATCAGTCATTTGTTTACACACAGTCAAATCATCAGTTTTATTTCTAACAATTCAATTTAGCATAAGTCATTTGTTTGCACACAGTTTAAATGTCAAACAGTTCAATTTGACCCATAGACAAGACCCTCTATCAAGTGCTACTGCACAGGGCCAGAGTGGACCTGGGAGCAATGGCAATAAAGGGGTACTCAGTATTTTTCAAAGTTACAAGATTTGAGCCTCACCATCAGACTGTTTAATGTCATATCCAGGACACTTGTTTGGGGAGGTCTTACCCCTCTGCAGAGATGCAGTAGGTATATTGTACAGCCCCTCCATCAGGTCTATTTATTAAATTTGTTGACCTTTAATTATTTTGACACATTTCTTTTATAAGCTTCTGGCTGGTAGTAGATAGGACCCTCTATCAGGTGCTACCACTCCAGGCTGGAGTGGATGTGGGAGCAATGACAATGAAGGGGTACTCTACATTCCCCAAAGCTCCAATATTACAGGAGCCTCACCATTGTTTAATGTCTTATCTCACAGTAGTGATGCAGTCTGTGTATTCTACAGCCCCAGCAGACAGGGTTATATTGGATCAGAGAAAAGATAATTTGAAAATCTTTTCATGACTTAAAAAAAAAAAAATAAAGTGAATATTTCTAATCCTGTAATTTTTTTTCTATTTTAGCCAAATAAATTTTTAAAGAAAAATTAAAAAACAAAACGATATTTCTTCATCGGTGTGTAATTTGGTCTGGTCATGGGAGTGCTACACATATAATTCATTTTTCCTTCTCCTAAGTTAGTTGGCTTAACAAGGTTAAAGTCTACCCTACTATTTACCTATAGCTAGAGGGAAAATAGTTGGATGAACACCTTTTCCAAGGATATTAGTGCTATGTAAAATGCAAACAGCCTTGTTCAGGTTTTGAATTTGAGTATCCGGGTCCACTTCCCATGATGATAACTATTATACCACAAGCGCCTCCATGAAGATTTTAAAAAATAATCCAAAAGTTTTAGGTTCTTCTCAATTTGTGAGAAAATTATTTTTTTTAATACTTGTTCCTGAAATAATACATTTTTTGGTAGAGTCTAAAATTACTTACAAGAAAATGAAAGTTGTACTTTGTTCAAATAACTACATCAATTATTTTTGCGAAAGCTCTTGATATGTGATGCTTTTTTTTAATTGAAACTATATATATATATATATATATATATATATATATAAAATTGCTTATGTCAAAATCCAAATAAAAAGGGCTGTTTATGTAAGTTGATAAAGAAAAGTAAAGAGAATGATTATCCACTTCCAGAAAAAGGTAAATAAAATAAAAAAAAAAAAAGAAAAAGTAACAAAGCCCCCACCCCAGGTGTCAAAGAAATGTACAAGAATTTGATCACTCTGGCCAGACTTCTTCAATGCTGTTTCAGAAAAGAGTGGCCATTTTACATTGAGTTATGTGAAAGAGATGCCGAGATTTTTTTTTTTCGAAAAATAAAAATTAAGGCGAGTTTGAGGGTGTAAAATTAGTTCAAATAAAAATTTTTTTTAAAAATCAGTTGAAAATTTTACAATTTCCTACTTAATTTTTTTTCATTTTCAAGGTTCAAATTTTATCAGTAAAGAAAATAAAATACAATTTTGTTATTAAAAAAAAGTAAAAAAAATTTTTTTCTTTTTTTTAATCATCTTACATAACCAGCCATTTTTATTTGAATTTTGACCTAACCAATTTATTTTTACATAATGTTTCATTAAAAAAAACCCAAAAAAAACCAAAGCATCACAAATCAAGAGCTTAAGCAAAATAAGTAGTTTTGCAATAAGTTTTAACGAAATATATCTTTCATTTTCTTGTAAAAAAATGTTGTCATTCAACTCTATTCAAAAGTTTACGTTCATCAGCTCTGTGCGGATACTGGATGCCATCTAAAGGTCTTGCCATAAGCAATAGCAGATAGGAAATATGGCGAGCGAGAGAGAGAGAGTCAAGGTAATCCATGCTATCTCCATGACTTGATGATGATGATGATTAACTCATCATGCTAATTTACTCTACTCATGTAACACCTCCTTTGTAAAGATAATGTTTTATAAGAAATTTTATAACTGAAAGAAAGACTTTAAAAACGTGACAATGTCTTCACTTCCGTTAACATACACACGCTAAGAAACATCTCAGTGATTAGATGAAACGTATTCGTTTTTAAAGTCAAATCATTTTCACAGCGACAATGATTAAAACGCAAATTGAAGTTAGAGGTAAAGAAAAAACAAAAAAAACAAACGAGAATTATGTTTCATAAATGAACGTAACACGGAGAAAAATAAACGGTATACCTACTTAATGTTGGCCGGCTTTTCATTCTGACTTCTTATTTCAAAGAAAACAAGAATCTCCAATGCGGAAGTAGGCGGTGTAAAAAAAAATTCCTTCATAGCAAATTGTTTCTAAGTAGGAATGTTTGTGGCGAAAATATTAAAAATGTTTTTTATAAGATTTTTTCAGTTTATTAACGTAAGCTCTTGTTCACTTTGATAGAACTGAGAGAAATGCAGATGACGTGGCACTTAAATATTCTCTCGTCGGACAAAGCTGGTTGTTTTAACGGGGGGGGGGGATGATGTTCGTATTTCCCTTATCAATCACCCCCACCCAGCGAATAGTTTGTAACGAAATGTAAAGTAAGTAAAGAAAAGTTGGCGAACGTTGTCGAGGGCGACCAGAAGGCTTCCTTTTCAATTGCTACTACACTGAGGTGTAGGGGACGGCGCTACTCCTTTCCCTGGATTGCTCCACTTTACCCTCGATACATACCTTATATTGCTGAGTGTTAAGCAAGGAGCTATCAAGTACCATTTTAAAGTCTTTGGTATGACGCGACGGGGGATTGAACCCTGGTCTCTTGGACCATTGGTGAACACTCCACCCACAAGTCCAATAAGCCGACTACCGAAATTTAACTTGATAAAGTTGCTGACGGATTTTCTTGGCAGAGATTTTTTTTTTAAGTTTAAACTGAAATTAGTTATAAATAAAATGAGAAAAAACAAATTATTGGAGGTTGAGTTGAAACGTTTTTTTTTTAAGTATCATTTTTAGTAATGAACAGTAATTTATCAAAGACATGTTGTGTGAGGATTAATTTTTGTATTTTCTGTGACTGAAGGACTTTTATTGACTAGTACTTGGTTTAGCATAAATTTCTTGGGAATCTGATCTACATATACTCACTAGCTTTTGGTGGCAAAATAGGGAAAAGTAATTTCTGGAAATCATGACACATGGGTCTTTTTCTATTTTTAGATTTGGTAAAATGTAGGTTTGGGACTGTTACGTGGTTTTGAATTTTTAACTGTTTGATTATTCTATTTGGAGAGGATGATGATGACTTTTGAATAACTTTCAGCCATTAAAACTTACGAACAAAATAAAGTTAACAAAAATGTAAAATAAAAAAGTAAAGGTGGCGACTGTATTTGAGGATGACCTGAAGGCTCTCTTTTCAAAAGCTACTTACCCAAGGTTGTGGGAATTATTTCATTGTAATGGGCACATCTTCTTGGAAGGGACTTTTATTGCTGTCACCGCTGTAAGGAAATGATGGGATTTTTTGGAACTGACACCGCCTGCTGAGAAAATTACCCTTTTGGGCTCAAACTACAGTGCAAAGATGTGAATTATGTAGTCCTGTGAATTTTCATAGGATGTGTCAGGTTTTAAACCTTGCTATTCCTTACAGTTAAGGGAAAATAGTGAACAGGGAGTAAATCTCACAGAGAATTTTGCTGCTGTGCTGGAACTCTCCTGGAGAAATATGCAGTTGCCTATATCTATGAATTTGTGCTGTCTCTACTTTGACCATGAGGTGTTCATCAGAACTACTCTGCTGAGCTGTATCCTTTTTTGAGAAATATGCCATTGCCTATATCAGAGAATTTGTGCTGTTTTGACTCAGACCATGAGTGTACAACTGAATTTGCTGTCTTATACAAGTGCTGGAAAGATTGCTGAATGAACCACCATGTGTCAGCATTATTCGCTGTATTCTTGATGGAAAAGTGAACAGGTTTTCCCAAGAGATAATTTTTGCCTAAGAGACTCTTCCAAATCTTTTTTCTATCCTTACAATGCCCTTTTTTTTAATTGTACAGACCAGCACCATTGTTTGTTGAAGACATATCAGTTCCTTGTAATTCATGAGTGACCCAGAGTTTATTTGAAACAATTTGTATCATTGTTATTTGATTCAGTTTTTTGACTGGTCACTAAAATAGCAATTAATTTTAGCAACTAGTGTTTTTCTTTAAAACTTTGTAACTCCTTTATATTTATTTTTATTTATCTGGCATTAAATTACCCATGAATATTGATATATAATTGAGGGTGAGAGATTAAAAAATCACCCAAAATAAGGAAAAAAGCGACAAAAAACTAAACAAAACTACACTAATTTGGTTACCCCATCACCTTTGTATCACCTTGTCTAAACATAAAACTGATGACAGATTTCTATCTAAAAATTGAAAACAAGCTGTGTTAAGATTTTACCCATTGAGAAAAAGACAAAATCTACATCTGCAGTGTAAGGAAAAATAAGGCTTATTGTAGCACGAGACTTGACAAGAGAAAAGGAACAAGGCAACAATTTGATTGAAAAAAGGGGTTTATATTTGGAGAAAAATTAAGAAAAAAAAGAAGAATTGCAAAGAGATGTTTTCTGCCGACTAAACAATAGCATTTGTCAAGGTAACAGTTCTTTCAGTTCCATGTAGTTTTGGTGGCTGGTCTTTAAAGATTCAAAGGCTAGAAGAAGGAGAATTCTAGGTTCCCATGTGGGTAGAGTCTCTCATGGGATGATCTTCCTCGTATGTAGCGCCACATGGACTTGTAGCCTGTTTTGTCAGCAGTCAGGATTCTGTGTTACATCGTTGGCGTCAAAGGGCAAAAAGGGATGTTATTTTGAAGAATGCGCACACATGGTGGCATGGCTGATGTGCCAATAATAGCTCACAATTGGTTGTTTTTCTGCCAATCACGAGGTGCGTAAAAGTGACTCCGTAAATAATTTCCAGTGGCTGAGCAATCTCTACAAGCTAGAGAGTCTACTTTAAAAGGGTTTTAAAAATTTGGGAAAAAAGAAGAGCTAACAGAGGAGATGATTGTGAAAATCTATATAATTATTATTACAGAAGATAAAATGGGCAAAGATGTTTTTAGGGATAGTGGAGTGCATATAGAAAAAAATTCTGATCACAGGAATACAGTAAAATACACTGATTTAAATGATGGGCCTCGACCAATTCATACTGCTAACAAGCAAAGAAAAAAGAAACTAACTTAATGTACATGGGGTCTCAAAAGAGGACCCAGACCATCAAGGCCATGAGACATCGTAGTAAGATAGTTCAAACTCAAGTCAAGATATTGTTTTCACTTTTGGACAAATACCCTTGGGAAAGGTATGAACCCCCTAATTCCCCTAGCTATGGGCTAAAAAGTATCTCTGCTGTTCTTCTACGAGGATAGTTTTGCTATTAGATAATCCAGGAAGATTGATATGTCATTAAACAAAGAAACCAAACAAACCATTTTAGGATTGTCAGTTGGTTGGGTTTTCTGGCAAATCAACCCTTGTATTTTATTCAATACTAAATCCTGTTTATATATATTAAATAAGGAGGCGTTTGTGGTGTAATGGTTACCAACATGGGAAATGGACACAGCAACATGAGTTCAAATCCTAGATGAGACTGTTTGCATTTCACATATCGCAAATACTCTTGAGAAAGATAGGAGTCCAATCATTTTCCCTCCGACTATGGGTAAATAGTAGGGCAGACTGGGCTCTTCAAAATTGACATGAATCCCGGTCTTGAAGGAAAACTTGTAATTCAAATCATCAGCTTGAAATTGACCCCCAGTCACATCCTGTTCATGCGGAAGGGGTCAGTAAATTATATATAAATATATAATTTGTGAACATAGATAGTTGGTAACATTTTAAACAAGCAACACTTCATTTGTTTGCACACAATTAAATGCTTAAACAGTTCTATTTGACCAATTGATGAGACCTTAACAGGCATTATGACTTCAGGTCAGAGTAGACCTAGGAGTAATGGCAATGAAGGGGTACTCCACATTCTTTAAAGGGGATAACTTAAAAAAAAAAAAAACAGTTAGTGAAATGTGAAAACAAAGAACTCATTAAACTGATTAATGTTGCATCCCTCTTGGTCCCTCAAATTGAACCAAAATTTCCAAAATCATTTAATCTTTAAACGTATACATTCATTTATTATCATAAAAAGTGTGAATGAATGGTAATATAATCTCAGTGAATGCATTAAAATGTATTGATTTTGGGTGTGGGTGTTCTACGTGTTGGTAAAATGAAAACAATTCACTGAATAAGTAAAGTTGGCGACCATAGTTGAGGGTGATCCAAAGGCTCCCTTTTCAATAGCTATAATACCAAAGTGGGAGAGAAGAGCACTACTCCTTTCCCTGGATTGCTCCACTTTACCCTTGATCCATACCTTATAATGCAGAGTATTAAACAAGGAGGCATCAAGTACCATTTTTTCAGTCTTTGGTATGATTCAACCTGGGATTGAAACCTGGTCTCTCAAGCCATTGCTAAACACTCTTCTTTTCATGTTCTAGTTTTATTTTAAATTCATTTGTGGTATTTACCATTCAGTTTCTTTGTGTGAAAGGTTTGGGGGATTTACGTACAAGCACCTGGCCAAGTCAGTGTGTCTCCTGTTCTGGGTATCACATTAAACTAAATCTAATGGTGAGGCTCCAGTCGTAGAGCTTTGGGGAATGTGGAGTACTCCTTCATTGCCATTACTCCTAGGTTCATTCTGACCAAGAGTGGCAGTTGTGGCATTTGAATGAAGATTGGGTGGTAAGAAAACAAACTTCCATTCGAATCTGTTCCTGCTGATAGCCAATGTGGAAACCAGAACAATACTTTGCCCAGGATTTTGTTTCCTGTACACCACACACAACAATACTCTCATTCTCCCTTCATGAGTCTCAAAGATCAACTGATTGGTTGGTTATTTAAGTTTTATGGCAAAAAAACGTTTATAGGTTATTAAATGCCAAATCCATTTTAATACAAATAAACAGTCCTATTTCAAATGATTCAGTTTAGCATGAGTACACAGTTTAATTGTCAAAAACATTTCTATTTCAAGCTATGCAGCTTAGTCAAACAGTTCTAATTCAAACAATTCAGTTTACTATAAGTATAGATTTTGTTAAATGTCAAAACAATTATTTTTTTTTAACAATTCAGTTTAGCGTAAGTACAGTTTCAATGTCAACAACAGTTCCATTTCAAACAATTCATTTTAGCATACATACACAGTTTAGTTCTATTTGACCCATAGATAGGATTCTATAAGGTACTACCACTCCAGGCCAGAGTGGACCTGGGAGTGATGGCAATGAAGGGATGCTCTGCATTCCCCAAAGCTCCAGCATCATTGGAATCTCACCATCAGATTATTTTGTGTCATATCCAGGACACACTTTAGGGGGGAATCTAAGATCAACTGACTTGAAACCAAAAGGCGGTTTTTTATCCTTCCTTGGTCAAGAAACCCAAATCTCTTGTTTGTGTTACCCTCGTTCTGGCCAATAACATGGGCTGTGTCATTTCAACATCAGTTGGCTGAAATTCGTCTCGCAGGTCTATGATATCTACAAGCAGATGTACAAACAATTTGCCTTCTCTTGCTTTGGCGAAGTATGTCTCTGCTACAGTAGTACCTGTTAGAGTCACATCTATGGGTCAAATAGAACTGTTTAACTGTATGCAAACAAATGACTGGTGTTAAATTGAATTGTTAGAGTTAGATAGCAATACTTGAAACCATTTAAATGAGTGCAAATAAACGAGTTCTGAAACTGTTAAAAAATGTTACCTACAAACTCTTTATTTACAAATCATATATATATATATATATATATATATATAAATTCTATGGTATGGGAAAGTTTTAGAATAGCTTGAAGTGGAGCATACATTGTAAGTTCGAAGATGAATGTCAATGAGAGAGTAATATGATGGTTACTTATTCAGATAGGGAATTTTATCATATATATATATATATACATATATGTGTGTGTGTGTGTGTGTGTGTATATTTTGGCAGCATTTCTTCGTTAATACAAATTTTGTTGAACATAATAGACATTTTCTGTCTACGCATTTTCTTCTGTATTTTCTTCTGATTTATGTATAGTCCATAGTTGTATATATCCCTAGTACTTTCTGCCTGACTTTGGGCCATCATCAGGGGAGGATCTATTACAAAAGTGATGTAGCTTTAGTTTTTGCATATTACTACTATGTAAGAGCGTCTTTACCGTTGGAGAGTATAGCATTTGCTTTTAAATGGGTTTCTATAAATAGTGTCAGTAGCTAAAGACACTTAAGTACATTCGCACTGGTTCGAAAATTAATTCTGTTAAGTGTCGGTTGCATGTTTCTAATATGCAGTGCTTCGAGAATCTGTAGTTTTTGTTTATTATTTTGATGTTCTAATATTGTTGTGTTGTCGGTGAGAGTTTTCCGTAATTCTGTTGTTGGGCATGAATGTTTTTTTAAATGCTGAGCTATTGAACTTATATCAAGGAGACTTACAATGCACCTTTCTGATACATAGATATATGGTTTTTCTTGCTTTTTATACTTCTATGACTATATAATCCAATATATAATCATTTGGTTTGGTGGCTTATAAACCATAGTGTTATTAATGCCAAATCCATTTTTATACATATAAACAGTTCTATTTCAAACAATTCAGTTTAGCAAAAGTACAGTTTCAATGTCAAAAATACAAAACCGTAAGTTGATCCACTTTTCATGTCCAATATCGTATAAATATGTGAAAATATCTTTTCGCCGGGCAGTTCAGTCACAATTTCTGTAAGAATCTTTGATAGTCAACATGCTGAACTCAAAAACATTGACTTTGAGAATCAATTTTCAACATGAAATAACTATATACCAAAGCTAGTTGCTTTGCATTATTGAAAATAACTAAAAATTCTCCAGTTTTTTTTTACTTTGCACCTAAAGTGAATGCAGATACACATACCTGTATTTCTATAAAAAAATGTATATGAGTAATATTACTTTTGCTGCTGTTCCCTGCAACTAAAATTATAACTACATTACGGATTGCTGAATGCATTTTTGCTGAAGTATACATGAATGCAGGATAACCACTTTTGTATGTGCAACACTTAATTTTATCAAAGATTCCATGAATGCACTTTTTTTTTAAATGACTGTTCTTTAACAAACTCAGTTCTCGAACAGAACTTTTCATTGGACACTAATGCTTAAATAGACTCTTTCACATGAAAAAACTTTTTTGTTGTAGAAACAAATCTTTATATGTTTCTCTTATTTGCATTGCACTTTTGTTGCCAATTGTAAATAAATACATGCTTCTTATAATTTTTAATTCAATTTATGTAGCATGGTTATTTTATTTCAACACATTTGGTCTTTTTATTGAATTTTTGGCTGGTTGGTAGTTTGGGTTTTATGGCATATCAACCCCTATAGGTTGTCTAATGACCAATCCATTTTCATACGAATAATCAGTTCTATTTCAAACAATTTACCTGCCAAAAAACAAAAACAAAAAAAAAACTTCTATCTCAAGCTATTCAGTTTATTCAAACAGTTCTAATTTGACCAATTCAGTTTTATTATAAGAATAGATTTTGTTTACACACAGTTAAATGTCAAAACAGTTCTTTACTAAATACGAGGATCATTAAATAAGTTTCCAGACTTTTTTCGTATGGGCACTTTTATTAATAGTACACACATGAAACTCTAGTCCCCTTCAAAGTAATCTCTTCCGGCTGCAATGCACTTGTACCATTTCAACAACTTCTGGAAGGCCCCATGAAAGTCCTCTTGTATGAGCATGTCATTGACCTTTGTCGCAGCCTCTTTCATCTCCTCAATTGTCTCATAATGACAGCCTCTGAGCTTAGGGAATGACCAAAAGTCATAGGGAGCAAGGTCTGGACTATAGGGAGGGTGAGGAACTGTCTTGATGCCCATCTTGGTCAAATAGTCTGTGACAAGAATGGAGTTGGGGACTGGTACATTGTCCTGGTGGAAATACCACTGACCTGATTTGAAGAGTGTTGGCTTCTTCTGACGGAATCTCTTCCTGAACTCCCTTAGTAACCCAAACCGTGACCCTTTGGCCAATCAACTCTGGTGTTCTGACTTCCTTACTCCTCCCACACCTCTCATCCTCCCTCACAGATTCCCTGCCTTCCTTGAATCTCTTATGCCACTCAAAAACTGATGCTTGATTCATGCAAGATGCTCCAAAAGCAGTCTGAAGCATTCCATACGTTTCTGTGGCATTTTTTCCAAGTTTAAAACAGAATTTTATTGCATATCGTTCTTCTAAAGTGTCCTTACGTCCAGATTACATTTTTGAAATTCACTAGCTGTGACAATTGGGCTCTAGTAGGGTGTATTCCAATTCCTACTGTAGCGGTTCATTTGAACCTAAAATCATAAAAATTGGTCTGTCATTTCATAAGATGTATAGCAATAACATACTAAATTTTCTACACCAATTTTAAATGCCTGTACAAAAAAGTCTGGAAACTTATTGAATGCACCACATAATTCAGTTTGATATAAGTACAGTTTCAATGTCAAAAACAGTCCCACTTTAAACAATTCAGTTTAGTGTAAGTACATAGTTTAATTGTCAAAAACATTTTTATTTCAAGCTATTCAGGTTAGTCAATGTGGACATGAAAGTGAGACTAACAGTAGCTCTCGACAAAAGAGAGTTCGTTTGTGTCTGGCGTGCAGGGCAGTAATCTGATCCGAAGGAAGAAACACCGCCATTACAGTGTGAAAGAAAAGAAAAATACTCACCGCTGTTTTGATAATCCACCTTCAGCCCATTCTAAAGGAAAAAAAGAGAGGGGGCCCCCGAGTGAATTTTTATAGCCTGAGGAAATGGATTATGGGTAGAGTGGCGTGAATAAAAACCGACTCGTTTTTTTTTTTTTTGCGGTCAGTTTCTCGGCGAGAAGCAGAAGCAGAGAGACAGGAAAAAAGGTGGAAGAGGAACAAAAGGAGAAGCACACAGAGAAAGAGAGAGAGAGAGAGAGAGAGAGAGAAAAGGAGAGTGAGGAAGAGAAGGAGGAAAGCAGAGGAGGAACGCAAAGAGAGAAGTGGTGTAGCAAGAAACCCGCAAGCACTTTAGACTGAAATCTAAAGGTCCCTGGTTCAATCCCGGGTTCAACACTCAGGGAGATCATTCACCCCAAAACTACAGTCAAATAATTCTAATTCAAATAACTCATTTTAGCGTAAGTACGCAGTTTAGTTCTATTTAACCCATAGATAAGGACTTTATCAGGTGCTACAACTCCAGGCCAGAGTGGACCTGGGAGTTATGGCAATGAAAGGGTACTTCGCATTCCCCAAAGCTCCAGAATTACAGGAATCTCACCATCAGATTGTTTTGTGTCATATCCACGATGCTTGTTGGGGGAGGGGTCTTTCCCCTCGGTAGAGAAGCAGTTAGTGTATTTTATAGCCCCAGCCAACTGGGCAATCTTTTTGTTGAATTATAATTACACACAGCCCAATTTAACTGCTACATACTCAACAATGAGATGAGAAAAGATGATATGGTTAAGTTTGAAATGCCAATTTTTTTTTACTTGGCAAATCGTACACAAAGAATTTGGCATGCAGAACCCCTGCCATAGAATACAGTCTATGTGGTGTTGAAAGTCCATGTTGTTGAATACAGTTTATGTCGTGTCGAAAGTGTAAACTCAGTTGTCTAATAGTTCTTGGCAATAGCGAGTCTAGAGGGTCTGAAATAAGTCTTGATACTCTGGGTAGGTTATGGGTGTAGCCGTATGGCCAGGTATCTATAGACGGTCCGAGAGTCAGGTGTGTCGGGTTCCAGAAGTGGGATGATCGATATCCCGGCGGTTGAGTCGGCGATTAATCAGGGGTGTAGTCAAAGTTTGCTTCAAAGAGTCAATGATAGTCCGAGCAGTATCATCTGTTCATGGACTGGTCCTTTGCTCCGAGTGTCCGTTGCGTCTAGCTGGCAGCTACATCATCATCTTTGTGGGGGTGATGAGATCAGACTCATAGAAAGGACTGAAGAGAGGAATTAAGACTAATAAACCTGAAAATGACTGCAAAAGACTTCTGAGGTTTTGTTCTGAAAAGAACTAGAAAAAAGGTAAGCTGGTGTAAAGGCTGGACTGCTGCTGGATGGCTGGGGTGAAGCATCTGATCGTCTGGGTGCCGGTACTAGAGAGAAGGAGGATCCACCGTTTTAAAAGGGGGCTCCATTTATGAGGCAGGACTGCTTCGTTGACTGGTGATGGCTTGGGTAAGGCGTCTGGTTCGGATGCAATGACCAATGAAAGGCAACAAATTCCTTAAGACCGCTGGTGGCTGCTGACAGTTTTTGCCGCAGTGTCTACTGGTTTTATAGAAGAAAGGGGTTGTGTATTTAGTTAGCACGTGTCGGATTTTTGGACAGGAAGTTTCTCTTTAGTAATATATAATAATGAAATAAATCATTATACTATCTGCTATGCTCAACAGTTATACGATACTTTTGAGACGGATTGTAGAAATAATTTGTGTCAAAAATTTTGGAAAAACTCTACTCGCTGACAAACCTGGTGTCAATACCAGGGTTCATTTCTGGTTGCGGTGAAAAATTCTGTTCATTGATGACAAAGTTGATGCTGCGCTTCTTTTCTAAAAATAATGATTTCCGATGAGAGTAGTCAGTGGGCTATGATAGACCTTAACCTGGCCCAGTGCAGCAATATACAAAAATTCACATAGAAATTTAATAACAGATCAGAGTAATTTTCAGTCATTTGTTTCATATTTTCATCATTGAACAGTTACATTTTTAAATCGTTTTCAGCTCACTAATACGTCATATTTAGTCTTTCCTCTCCTTCTGTCGTTAAGTTTATGACCGATTGCCATTTTATAATTTTTGAGACTTAAAAGTAACTGTTAGTTGGTTGTTTGATTTTTATGGCATATCAACCTTTGTAGGTTATTTAACACCAAATCCATTTTTATGCAAATAAACAGTTCTATTTCAATCAATTCAGTTTAGCATGAGTACACAGTTTAATTGTCAAAAAACATTTCTATTTCAAGCTACTCCATTTATTCAAACAGTTCTAATTCAGCAAATTCAGTTTAGTATAAGTACAGATTTTGTTTACACACAGTTAAATGTCAAAACAGTTCTATATAAAACAATTCAGTTTAGCGTAAGTAAAGTTTCAAATATTAAAAAAAAAACAACATTTCAAACAATTCAGTTTAGCATAAGCATGTAGTTTAAAAGTCAAAAACATTTATATTTCAAGCTATTTAGTTTAGTTAAACAGTTCTATTTCAAACGATTCGGTTTAGCATAAGTATGCAGTTAGTTCTATTCAGCCCATAGATAGGGCCCTATCAAGTGCTACTACTCCTGGCCAGAATGGACCTGGGAGCAATGGCAATGAAGGGGTACTCCACATTCCCAAAGCTCCAGTATCACTGGAACCTCACCATCAGATTGTTTAATGTCATATCCAGGACAGTCATTACCCCTCTGCAGAGATGCAGTCAATGTATTATACAGCCCCAGCCAACTGGGCAATACACAGAATTAATGTCAAAACAGTTTTATTTCAGATAATTCAGTTTAACATAAATACACAATTTAGATGTCAAAACAGTTCCATTTCAAGCAATTCAGTTTAGCATAAGTACGCAGTTTAAATGTCAAAACAGATCTATTCTAAACAATACGGTTCAGCATAAATATGCAGTTTAAATGCAAAAAATAGTAAACTCCAACCACGGTTTAGTTCTATTTAACTCAATTTACTTCTACAGCCCCTGATGACTGGGTAACAATTTATGCTGAATTCAAAAATACAATTGCGTTTGATCAAGTCTGGTTTTTAAGATGTGCTTGAATACTTCACAGCAAGTTGTACACCATAATAACACTTATCAAAAAGCCTGTGGACTCTACTTGTCAAAGCTGATTGTGGGTACCTGATGTTTTGTATAGCATATGCCGCAGTGTGTGTACCTAACTACAGTATACCATACTACTTGCTAACATCTACATATCTAAAGGGGAAGGGCTTATCCCTTAGCTTAAAATGATTTTAATGTACTGTATTAAGTGTCAAACACGAGCTGTGTGCTGATTTATTTTTTCTTTTTGCAGTGTGGGAACACAAAAATAAGGGACACCGAAAAAGGAGTAAGCTGCTCCTGGCAGTCAGTTACTGGGTCTTGTCTGGGGCAGGTTTTTTATGACCCTCAACAAAGAGGAGAAAAATGACATTCCACCAGTCGGTGAGTTCGTGAACTTTGTTGTCTCTGTATTTATGTAAGCAGTAGTATATATATGTTTGTTGGCATAAATATAAAATGTGTTAAATGTATTTGGGCTCAGTGTTCTTTATTTTATGTTAAAATGTATGTTTGGTTTGATGGGATCACTAATACGTGTACATAAATTGTTAAACCCATTAAAACCAACAGCAGCTTGACATTTGTATTCCTATAAGAATGGATTGCAAGAGTAAGAAAAATCCTGACAGGTTTTTTTATATCTGCAGTAATGTGGTTCTTCCTAACCATCAAGCAAAAATCATCAACTTTGTGAAGAGGACATATCAGTTAGTTTGGAGTCAAACTAGGGGATCAGGATAAGCCATTTGCTCCCCACAATTGCTGTAAAATGCATGGAGAAATTGAGGGATTTGAAGATTGGTAAAAGGAAGAGTATGCCATTTGCTTTTCCAGTGGTCTGGAGGGAAGAAAAAGATCACCTTTGGACTGCTATTTCTGCCTGATAAATTTGAATGGAATAAATAAAAAAAATAAGCACCATGTCCAATATCCTGATATTCCTTCTGTTATAAGGCCAATCCATCATGGCCCAGAACTTCCTATTCCTGAGCCAGATGGTGTCATGGAATATAGCTCTGATTCTAAATAGAGTGACATCCCTGTTGTTGCTGGGGATGATGCATACAAGCCAGAAGACGACCAGCCAGTACCCTTAACACAAGTAGAACTCAATGACCTGACACGAGACCTGAACTGTTTACAGGAGTCTGCTCAATTGCTGTGTTCACGTCTTAAAGAGAAACATCTGTGTGCACCAGGAAGAATGTTCAACTGGTATCAAGATTGTGAGAGAGAATTAAGAAAGTTTTTCATGCTCCGGGATGTCATTATTGGTTTATCCAACAACATTGCTGGATAGATCAAATCAATGACGCTACAGAA
The DNA here is from genome assembly GCA_963585895.1 of Sepioteuthis lessoniana. Taxonomy (NCBI): domain Eukaryota; kingdom Metazoa; phylum Mollusca; class Cephalopoda; order Myopsida; family Loliginidae; genus Sepioteuthis; species Sepioteuthis lessoniana. Next base: position 55,668,196 of record OY757908.1, read on the forward strand.
CGGAGACTTTTTATTGACTCATCCAGCAGAAGTCTCAAAGCAGTTCTTAACATAATGGGAATAGTTTTTCTCTATGGGGGATTCAGTACAAATGAAAGAAACTCACAACAGCATGGATCATTTGCTGTCTGCCATTACCTCCCAAGGGCACAAATGGTTGATCAAGGGAGATCTTAAGATGGTTGGACTGGTCCAAGGGCTTCAAGGCGGGTACACAAAGAATCCTTGTTTTTTGTGTCACTAGGACAGCCAGGCTGATGACCAACATTATGTCAGACAAGAGTGGCTGTTAAGACGAGTTAAAACCTGGCTCGCATAACGTTCAGTCTCACCCTCTCATCGAATCAAACAAAATACTGCTTCCACACTTACATATCAAGTTAGGAGTAATGAAGAAATTTGTGAAGGCAATGAACAGGGAAGGCAGTGGGTTCACTTTCCTCCAGGATAAGTTCCCACAGTTAAGCATGGAGAAACTCAAGGCTGGTATATTTGATGGCCCTCAAATAAGAGAACTCATGAAGGATCCAATGTTAGGTGAAGCACTGAGTGAAGCTGAACTGTCTGCCTGGCAATCTCTGAAGTCAGTAGTTACAAACTTCCTGGAAAACCACCAAATTGTAGAATACGAGTAAGAAATTGAAGAGCTTCTGAAGAGTTTCTGCCAAAATGTCAGTCAACAGCACTTTCTGCAGTCACACTTGGACTATTTTCCAAAGAACTGTGAAGATTTGAGTGAAGAGCAGGGTGAATGCTTTCACCAAGACATTTGCAATTTAGAGTGTTATCAAGGCTGGTGGGATGTAAACTTTCTTACTGACTATTGCTGGTGCTGGAAATGGGATGTGGTGTCTGACAAGCATAGGAGAAAGTCCCTGAAAAGACTTTCATCCATGAAAAGCTTCTTTTGTGAAATTTTCAGTTTACTGTAGCACAATGTGAGCTTTCTGCAAATATATCAGTCCTAAATTTAGCATTATTTGTTTCATTCAACAAGAAAATAAATTCAAATAAGAGCTTGGATCTTAAAAGTTTGGTTTGATTAGAAAGATACATAAAGAGCACAATAAAAAATAGAAGAATGAGAATATAGTTATGATTGCAGTCAAAACATTTACTAAATAATCAAATTTCAGCATAAAATAACCCACAAGGAGATGATATGCCATTAAACAAATAAACCAAATCAGACTCAGAACACACTATTGCTTTATCGAAATTCCATGATTCTGAAAAATAATTAATATAATTTATTGCAAATAAATCCATGATATTGTATTCTTTGACAGTCATTAGTTTGTCTTTTTTTGACAATTTGAAGTTGGTTATGAAACTACTTCACCCAGCTTACTCACCAAACCTCTTTTTCAAGCAACTTGACAACATCTTGCAAGAGGAAGTTTTGAACAACGAATATATTTTGCATTTTTTAAATAATTTAATTACATTTGGTTTCCACGGAAATTATAAAAACTACTTATTCAGAATTATGTTGTCAATTTACTCTTATTTTTCTACTCTACAAAAAGGTCACCTTTCATTTTCATGAAAATATTTGCCCCAGATTTTACAAGCAATTGGTTTCTGATTTCTTTAAATGACATGATAAGGCATACTTCCGAGAAAAATGTTTTCCACATCTTTCACAAGCAAATGGTTTCTCACCAGTATGAGTTCTTATGTGAGTTGTCAAAGCAGACTTGGCAGAAAAAGCTTTACCACATATTTCACAAGTAAATGGTTTCTCACCTGTATGAGTCCTAATGTGAGTTCTTAAAGGAGACCTTTTAGCAAATGCTCTGCCACATATTTCACAAGAAAAGGGTCTTTTGACGCTATGAGTTTTTATGTGGATCTTTAAGCCAGTACTTGAAGCAAAAGCTTTACCACATATTGCACAATATGTTTCATTTGTGTGTTTTCTCATATGACGTTCCAAACTTTCTTTTTTGTAATATTTTTCATCACATATTTTACAAAAAAGTGTTTTTTTTCCTGTGTGAGTTTTTTCATGATTTTTCAATGTGTCCGACCTTGAAAAACTTTTACTACAAACATCACAGGAATAGGGTCTCTCTCCAGTGTGTATTCGCATATGAGTAGTCCATCTGCACTTTACAGAAAAAGATTTACCACATACTTTACAATGAAATGGAGTCTCACCTGTGTGAGTTCTCATGTGTACTGTTACATCATGTTTTAGGAGAAAAGCTTTACCACACACTTCACAAGAAAATGGAGTCTCACCAATATGCCTTCTGACATGGGTTTTTAAGTTATTGGCATGGAAGAAAATTTTTCCACATATTTCACAAGGAAGCTGGGTTTCTCGAGTATGAACTGTTAAATGACTTTTCAAATTTTTTTTCTTAAAGAATGTTTTACCACATTCTTCACAGTTAAACCGAGACACCAGTGAGTGAATGTGTGAGTTAAGTTCTATTTGACTGTTATCAGGATGGTTGATTTTCATTTTTGAAATGAGAAGGTTCTTGAATGAGAAGCGTTTCACTGTCTAGAGAAGGAGTCTACTGCAGATTCTAAAATCATAACTTTGGGTTGAAATCTTTCTCTTGACATTTGATGCCTGAAATTAGAAGAAAAAATGAATTGGAAATATTTCCTTATATCTTAAGTCAGATTAGATTTTTCTTTAAGATATACTCAACAAAGAATAAAATTCTCAGAATGATAATGACTTACCTTGAAATTATACAAGACTCAAGAATCGATAGGTTAAATTGTTGTGAACAGACAGTACTGAAGATATGATTTTTTACTAAGCTTGTTAGTTTCTGATTTTTTAGTCAGTTTCAGAGAATCTAGTTAGTTCATACCCAATAATTTTAAGCCATAGACATGTGGTTAACAATTCATTGTATCAAAATGAAGAGACAGACTTTCTAATTCTTGAAAAATCAACATAAAGCTGAGGTTTGTAGATTGTTCTGGTTGACATTATAATGATATTTATGAGGTATAAGAATGTTTATTGTCTATTTTATTCATGGTTCCTGGATTGTTGGCAGTTGGTTATTGTTGTAGCATACTGTTGCATCACAAATCAAGCTTTAAAAATTTCCATCTTGAATAACTTAAAAACTAATAATATTAATAAATTTCAATTAAAAATGAAAGTAAATCTTTTTAAAGATTTTTTTTCAGAAAGTATCCAACACCAACAAAAAAAAATATACAGTATATTGTATTAGACTGAATAATTAAAAATTCAAAAAACAGTTTTGTGTTTTTTTGTATAACCCATAGCAAATTTTCTATATCTTTAGTTGATTTAAAAAAAAAATATATATATATCAATCAATTATTCAAATTTTCTGCTGACTTAAAAGACAAAATTATTTTAAATTCAATGAAGTTTTTTTCTTCTTTTCTAAAATTTCATAAAATAGGGGAGAAGGACTTTAAAATATTTTCTAAAGTTTTCTTTAAAAATCAGTATTTGAAAAAAAAAAAAAAACAGACTATTATCAAAAGTCAAATATTTACAGTCTACAACACCATAAAGGCCATTTTTTTTAACAAAAAAAAAAAGAAAAATTGTTTTTTTTTTCAATTTGAGATGTTCTTCAGGTGTCATCTAAAAACTTATCTCTCGTTCTAGTGTAATATTTACAATTCCTTTCAACCCCAGCCCAGATCGTCTTTTTCTCAATGTACTTGGGTGATAAAGGTTACCATGGCTAAGTATACTTAGCATAATAGTCATCATCATAGGAACTGGAATCAGCAATCTAAGTATGAATCCATCCTTTCTTCCCCCAGTTATAGGTAAATAGGTTAGACAAACTGGATTAGAATCCCTCAAGCAAAAAAACATGGCCATAATGGGTATAATATCAAACTGTATCTGGTTGTGTCATTCCAGTTCTGGAGATCTGTGAAATTTGGAATACCCCTTCAGTGCTATTACTCCCAGGTCGACTATGACCCTGTGTGATAGTACCTGTTAAAGTCTCAACTATGGGTCACATAAATCTGCTTGAAAATTATTTCTATTGAATAGAAATACTTAAAATCATAGTACTATACTTGTATTAGAATAACCATGTGCAAATAAAACTTAAGAAACAACACAAAAAATATAAATGTACAATGAATACAACTCCCTTACCTCTGGGCATAAAATAACCTGAGATGAGTTGACATGTGGTTAAAATCAATCAATCCCAAGGACCTTTGTGGTTAGATTAGCAGCACAAAGCTGACCAAACTACTTTAAAATTTCTGTCAAAATTCTTCTTCAGGAAAACAAATTACCTAGAAAGTTAAACACGAGACAATAATACTTTTAAAAATCAAATAAGTTTTATCTGTCTGAATTTTTTAGATGAGGCTTGATGTGCAATATTTTGTGCTAATTTTTGGACAGTTGTCCTCATCTTTATTGTTGTTAGTTGTAACACAACATTTTGGCCACAATATCCTCCACCCTTCTTCTGGTGTCCCTTGTTTATCGGGGTATGGAAATGATTCAACCTGGGAAATCATTTTTAAAGTTTGACTGTTGATCAAACAAGACATTCAAAAACTACGAAAATATTATTCAAATAATGATGTCATTGTTTTTCATGCCTATCAATCCAAGAAACATCACAAGAAGTTTCTCCAGAAGCATCAGGAGATGAATTCAAAATGTAAGAGCCAATGGCATCAGTTATTCTAGATATTTTTAAAGTAATTTACTTTAAAAACAATTTGATTTGGCCTTTTCATTTATTGGTTCCCAGATTGTGTTCATTTCTATACTTGGTCTACACAAATAAGTTTGTTTGAAGAAACATTTTTTTCTCTCTCAAAATCAGTTTTAAAAAATCTTAGAAACAGAACCACAAAGATAGAAAAAAGCTTTTTAAGTAAAAAGAAAATATAATAAAAATAAAAATAGATAAGATGCAACTAAATTGCAAATGAAGGTTGTATGGTGAAAGAGACGAAATGACCAATCATATACGTGAATGCAGCAAATTAGTGCAACAAGAGTATAAAACTAGACATGACTGGGTGACCAAGATGATCTACAGGGAATTATGCAAGAAATTAAAATGTGACCATACAAACAAATGGTATGAATACCTCAGGTGGTGTAATGGTTAGTAAGCTAGACTAGCAAACCTACACGAGTGAGTCTCATTGGGTGCTCCATTTATTTGCTCATGTGCCATATCTAAACAAAAAGCTAAGTAAATTAAGCTACAAACAAATGGTATATGCATAACACAGAATCCATCCTTGAGAATGAGACACACAAACCTTTCTGGGATTTGAAGATATGAACAGATCACCTAATCTCAGCCAGACAGCCAGACCTAGTAATAGTAAAAAAAAAAAAAAAAAAAAGAACCTGTTAAAAAATGGACTTTGTCATCCTGGCAGACCACAGAGTAAAATTAAAAGAAAGTGAAAAGAGAGATAGATATCTAGACCTTGCTAGAGAACTAAAAAATAAAAAACTACAGAACATAAAAGGTGACAGTGATACCAATTCTAATTAGCAACTTGGAAAAATCCCCAAAGGACTGGTAAAGAGACTGGAAGATTTGAAAAAAAGAGGACAAGTAGAGACCATCCAGACAACAGTATTAAGATCAGCCAGAATACTGAGAAGAGGCCTGGAAACTTGAGGAGACTGGCTGACACTCATATTCCAGTGAAAGACAATCGGCTAATGCTCGTGTGAAAAACTTTTAAATGAGTGACAATAATAAAATGTCAGTATTTTTTGCAGAAAAGAGTAGGAAAAGAAAACCAATCTTAAACCACAAGATGATGGAGCCCGACTCATTAATTTAAAGTAATATTTCTTTAAATTACATCTGGACTGTTTCTTTCTAGATTCTTCTCTATTTATTATGCTAAATGATTAAAATAAACACAAGATTATTAAAGATCAATGGCATTTGGCCCAAAATCCTGGAGGAAATTTTTGGCTTTATATATATATATATATATATATATATATATATATGTATATAAACAGTTTTTAAAAGCATATGCATTTTAAAATACACTAAAATATTTTTAAATTCTCAAAAAGGGAACCCTTCCTTTTGGTCATGTCTCATCAGAGAATAAAAATACTGTGACAGGCAAGTGTTGATGAGAAAATAGACAAGGGGTATTGACTGTTGGAAAGCATGGGTGGGGGGAAGAAAACTGAGGGAAATAATATTTATCATAAGCCAGAAGAATAGGCACAGGTAATATTGTTTTCTTCCTAAGGTAGGGTTGGGTGTGTTAAATAATAGTAATATATAAAATTGTTTTTGTAGGCACACTGTTGGCTGGAATTTTGTAATGAGGGCCTTGCATATCGATAAAAGTAACTCATTATTTGATGTCTCCAGGATAGTAAACAATGAGTAGTTATGAGTGGCTGTGCAATTTGGATTATTCAATAAGTGTCATGCAAAAGTGGAAGATGAATTCTGATTGCTCACTGCTCCAGGGCAGTCCAAATTATTTTTTTGAATAGTAGAGGGAATGTATTGGTTTGTTCTTACATCCCATTTATGAGTAGTGCAACCAATGAAGCAAACATCACATTTCCACATGGTCTTTAAGATTCAGGGGAAACAGCCCATCGGATTTGAGAATAACTCACAACTTGACTGAATCAAAGCAGCGCCTGATGGATCTATATATATATATATATATATATATATATATATAGAGAGAGAGAGAGATCCATCAGCTGCTGCTGAGGTCTATATATATATATATATATATATATATAAAATACATACGCTATCAAGATAAAAGTAAGTTTATATTATTTGCTTCATTTAAATAAAAAAAAAAATTATTAACAATCTAAATTTTAACAAGCAAGAATTATATATCAGCAACTGACTGAAAGTAACCATCTTTTTCATAAAGTGGGAAGAAAAATATAGCAAGTTTGGTTTGGTTTTATGGTATTTCAACCATTGTAGGTTATTTAATGCCAAATCCTGATTATACATATAAACAGTTCTATTTCAAGCAATTCAGTTTAGCATAAAAACACCATTTAAATGTCAAAACAGTTCTATTTCAAACAATTCATTTTAGCATAAAGACACAGTTTAGTTCTATTTGACCCATAGAGAGGACCCTATCAGGTACTACCACTCCAGGCCAGAGTGGACCTGGGAGCAATGGCAATGAAAGGGTATCCCACATTCCCAAAAGCTCCAGCATTACTGGAGCCTCACCATCAGATTGTTTAGTGTCATATCAGGACACAAGTTGGGGAGGGGGATCTTACCCCTCTGCAGAGATGCAGTTGGTGTATTCTACAGCCCCAGTTGACTGGGTCACAATATAGCAAGTGGGTGAATTGAAGTCACAGCATCTCAACCCGTCTAGGGTTATTTTATAGCCAGAGGTTAGGGAATTGGATTCATATGTCCATATTTTAAAGCTGTTTCTTACCAGAGTTTTTTTTTTAAATACAAATAATTTTTAAAACAGATCTATACAGCCCATAGATAGGACCTTAGTAGGTACTACCACTCCAGGTCAGAGTGGACTAAGGAGTAATGTCGATGAAGGAATACTCCACAGTCCCTAGGGTACCAAAACTGGAGCCTCACGAACAGATGTAATTTAGTATTATACCCAAGACTAGTAATATGCAAAATAATAAAGTGAATTTACCAAATAATAGATTTTGTCATTTTAGCGGACCACATAATGAAAAACAAAGAAAGTGAAATAGAGACAATTACTTAGACTTTGCCAGAGAACTGAGAAAGTTGTGGAATATGAAAGTGACGGTAGTACCAACAGTGATTGGCACGCTTGGAACATTCCCAAATGTTTGGAAAGAAGACTGAAAGAGTTGGAAATCAGACAATGAAGCAAGACCATCCAAATTATAAAAGTGTTAAGATAGGCCAGAATACTGAGAAGTGTTCTGGAGGCCTGAGGAGACTTGTTATCACTCCAGTGAAAGACCATTAGCTAATGTCAGTGTGAATAACTCGCAATGAGTTTTTTTTTTTTCTTCTTTTTTTTTTTTTATCATCTTACAACGTGTGAAAGCACGTGTGATACCTTGCTCTCATCAACCGCCAACCAGGAGTGATAACTCTCTTGGGATATCTCTAAACTAGAATTACCTTTATATTAAACAGGGTTAGAGATATAGCCGGCACTAACAGTTATCCTAATACAATAAAATAAGTACTTATAAAAGTAGAAAAATTACACAAACTAGAATAATACAAATTATTAGGCTTTTGACAGACATGCAAAACAAAATTAACACCCACAAAAAAACAATTATAAAATAATCTGTAGGTATATATATATAATATATATATATAAGTTTTATGTGAAACAATGGATTATGTATAGCAAGTTTACGATGAAATATCTTACGGATAGAAGTAAATGGTTTTATTTTTGCTCTCCTTTTTATAAGAAATTTATATTTAGAAAATTTTTAAATATGTTTGCTTTAGTAAAGTTTTTACTCACTAAGTCCTGTAGTGGATTTCAATCGTTCAAGGCTATTTTCCATCAGAGGTCCTTCGTTGCTTGCTTATAGTTTTTTACCAATTGACATGTCCGGTATCCTAAGTTCAACACAGTTTTTTTAATCAAAGCTAGAAACAGGAAGTGACAAGGGGACATAAATCAAATTTCTTCTAGACAATTTGTCTAGAACTGAGGGTGTTCTTTGGACGGACTGGTGCTAATTTTGTTACATTAACTATTATATATTTAATGCTGTTAAAAATTAGTGGCTTTTAAGAGAACAAGTGACAGCAAGTTTCTTTGTTCAAACTTTATTATTATTATTATTATTCAATGCATATCTATATTTATTTCAAAACATTTTGAATTTGCTGTCTCATAAACCCATTTTCTTTTCCAGCGAATAGCATTTCTACACCAGAAAAGAAAAGAAAAAAAAACGGAATTTTCAGTAGCTTTTACACATGCCGTTAAAATTTGAGAACATTTGAACGAGAATTGGTCAATTTATCAAATTACGAAATGATATTAATTGTTCTAAAACACTGTTTATAAAATAATTGTTAAATAAAAAAAAATTACCTTTTACTGTCCATCGAAGGGAAACGTCAAAAAATTCCCCATGTGGGACATACATTTGTTGTATGCAAAACTAGTTTAAAACTTATCGGCAAAGATAGTTTTGGGAAGGAAAATATACGTCCCACTTTTTTTAAATTTTTTTTTTTTTATATCAAACGAGATACAGATGAAATTTCCAGTCGATCTTTATATCATGTGCAGAAAAAAACCGGTGTCTCCCAAAAGACTTTCCTCTCATTAATTTTTATACAAAAAAATTTAAGCAAGGCGAATATGTACATGTTAGTTTGGTTTTGTTATATCGGCGTACGGTTGCAAGGAAAGAAATAAACACAGTTACAAAAACAAAGAACCCGAAGGAACGTAGATATTTTAACAATTGTATTGAAAACAAATAAGTAAAAAATATAAATAAGTGGGTTTGTATGAATGTGCTGATATGGAATTAAAGAAGGTAGAAAAATGTCCTATGCTTAATAATGGTAGGATTGTTAGACTTACGTACACACGATCAATCATATGTTACGAGTGCGGAGAGGAGAAGGATGTTTGGTGATTTACAACATAGTCACTTCCTTTAAAGTGGAGAAGAGGAAAGTCAATGTGGGTGAAGCGTGATTTCGAGTTTCGCCTCTCTCTCTCTCTCTCTCTCTCTCTCTCAGAACTGGAGTTTCTAGTCTGCTTTATTTCTATGTTATTACATAGAAGGCACAAGGCCTTGAAGTTTTGGGGGAGGGGAAGGGAGCGGTCATACTTTTCTAAATAAACTAAGGAGACCTAGCTAGCCACATTCGCCGACCCATTCAACAATACAATATAAAGCCATTCGTCCATCGCCTTTTGCGCTGCGATCACCAAAATACCACATTTGCTCTATGAAGAAGTCCTACTTAAAATCCCGAGATTCATGAATGATTTTATTTACATGTATGATTTATTTACAATGAGTGTGATGGGAATGGGAGAAAAACCCCGAAATATATACAAAAACAAAGGAAAAATCCCCCGTTTGGTTGCCCTCCCATCCCCCCGTCTATAAAATTGGAGGCCGACTGTTTTCCGGGGCGAAAGAACCGGAAACAAGTCGGACCTACCCTAGGTGGGGTAGGGATCCTAATCTACAGGGGTAAAAAGAAATAAGGGGTCGGGCGCGGTATGGGTTAATACAAGCAGGTGATATGATTTTTATACATATGAATGTTCAAGATCTTCAGTAAACGTGGACTGGGATGGGGGTTCAGGTACAAAAATAATGGGGATGGGGAAGATCTTGAGAACTAACGACTAGATGACGGGGACAATGACTCACAAACATACTGCTAACAAGGTACCTGGGTACCAAAAGAAAAAGGGAACAGTTTTACTCACCAGGGGTGGGGTCCCTAAGGACCCGTACCGTAGACGCCATGAGTCGGCAGAGGAGGGAAGGATGACTCCAACGTTGCTCCCTTTCGCACGACCAGGCTCGCTGCATTCACCCACCTTTTGCTGAATGTTATGCGATCCAAGCGTTTTCTATCGCATCTGATTTTGACCCTCAGCTGATGCCGAAAATACAAAATCAGATCACGATGAGAAAAGTTTGCATCGTCATACAATCCCTTGTTTCGCGTCGTCCAAATCACCATTCTAGCTACAGCTAGGATCGCGAGAAACACCACACGCTTCTCACCCTGATACGGAGGAAGAGCGTTGTCCACGACGTAACCAACGTCGAGCAGCACGAGCTGTTTGGGTTCGATGCGAGCCGTCCACTCGCCGACGTGATCCCAAAACGGGCGAACTCGCTCGCAGTAGTAGAAGGCGTGCTCAGCCGTTTCTTCCAAGCCACTGCCGCAGCGAGCGCAATCGGGCATGTCTGCCAGGCCCGCTTTGTAGTTCAAGCCGACAAGGGGTAACGCATTTCGCACAAGTCGCCAGGTGAGCGAGAACTCGGAGTTGTTCAAGAAGCTCGATCCTGGCGCCCAATTCCAATGAGAGCGAATCTCCTCCGTCGTCCAGCCGTGCCGCTCGCTGAGAGGATCAGAAGCGGAACCCACCACTAGCTCCCGATATAGTTCTTTTCGAGGCCGTGAAAGGTCACTGGACCCAAGAAGGTTACGAAGGGCCGTTCGGCACTCGCGGACAAACAGTGTTTCGCCCAAAGGCCTACGTCGACCTTCAGCCTTTGGGTCTGACTTTAGGCGAGGAAAAGTCCGACTCGCCTTCAGTCTCCACACTGCGTCCCCCGTCAAAGCTCTGCCCAAGTATGCAAGTCTTTCAGCAAGCCAGTGGCTCTCCAGATCAGGCATACCTAGACCCCCGTTGCGTGTACGTTGGATACAGACCTGTCTACGGACCATCGGCCTTGCACCTCCCCAGAGCAATCTGGAAAGGGATCGTTGCAGCGCCAACCGATTTACCTTAGGCAGAGGAAGTACAGCCAATCGGTAAAGGATCAAGGGGAAGACGTACACGGCGCACGCCTCCGCCCTGCCCTTTAAGGACAACCTCCTTGAAAGCCAGATTCCCACCTGAGCATTCACCTTGGCTTGTATTTCCGACCAATTTCGCTCCAGTTGGAGGCCGGGCCCGAACCACACCCCGAGGATGCGGACGGGTCCGTCACTCCAGCGGAACGGCCCCGGGAGAGTATTGCTACCCCTCCAAGCACCGAGCCGCAAACCTTCGCTTTTGTCAAAATTGACCTTGGCTCCTGCAATCCGCTCGTACTCGCTAACCGCCTTCTTCACAGCCTTTATATCCAGACGGCGGGATACAAACACTGTGATATCATCGGCGAACGCGGAAACCCTTGCCGTAAGAGGGCCAGCAAAAGGGACACCGCGCAGGGCCGGATTTGCCGTCCTATCCCTAAGCCTACGGAGCAGGGGCTCCAAAGCTAGGACATAGAGAAGAGGAGACAACGGGCAGCCCTGCCGGACCGACCGCTCGACCGCGAACACCGTCGAACGCCTTCCGTTCACCTGCACCACTGCCTGAGGGTTGTGGTACATCATGCTAATCCATCTGCGGAACTCCGGTTTGAATCCGGCAGTCTCCAAAACAGTCGCCAAAAACCGATGGTCAACCCTATCGAAGGCCTTGGACTGATCTAAACTGATCAGCGCGGCCTCGGTGCCGTCTTCTATACCCTCTAGGACCTCGCGAATCAAGTGCAGGTTGTCCTGGATCGATCTTCCCTTCACAGCAAAGGTCTGCTCAGAGCCGATCAGATCGCTAATGACAAGCTGTAAACGATTCGCTAAGACCCGGGCCAAAATCTTTAACTCTGTGTTAAGCAGAGTTATGGGCCTGTAATCGTCTAAACCCTCCCAAACATGCCTGCCACCTTTCTTCAGCAATGTGATCACGCCCTTGGTAACGCTACCAGGGATGGCTCCCTGGGCGAACCAATGGTTGAACATATCCGTCAGAATAGGCACAAACATGTGCGACATCCTCAAGTACACTTCGTAGGGCAAACCATCTAGTCCCGGCGACTTGTTGAGGCCGACCTGCTTCAACGCGTCACGGACTTCGCATTCAGTAACCACACCCTCGCAGCTAGCCGCTTCAGCCACCCCAAGGCGGGGAAAGTCGGCAAGATAGCTACGAAACTCCCGGAGCGGGAGATCAGTACAGCGGGCAAAGCGATCCCGAAAGTGCGCCCGAAAGGCGTCACGAATCTCGCGAGCCGATCGCAGCAGTCGCCCATCCGGGGCCTTGACAGAACCGATATACCGATCGGGGAACCTTCGCACTTCTTCTTCACGCGCAGTCGCGTTCGTTTTCACAGCTTCGTTGAGAACTCTCTTTAACCTAGATCTAACTACGTATCCCTTGTAGCGCTCGCTACTCTCGCGCTCAAGGTCCCCCCTAGCTAGCTCTACGTTTAGGGAGTCCCCCCCAGCCACCGCCCGGGAAAGTCTATCGTCTATAGATTTCGCTTCCTTGGTCCTATCTAGGTTGAGCTGTCGACCGTACTTGGTAGCGAAATCTCTAATCCTATGTTTAAGAGATCCCCACCACCTATTCCCGGTAACCGCCCCCACTAACGCCCGCTGAATTAGGGATTCCAACCGGTCCCGGAAGTCCCGTATCTCCAGTAAGGAGGTATTGAACTTCCAGTAGCCGGCCAGACTAGGCCTATTTGCTAACCGTAGACTGACTCTAACAAGTTTATGGTCAGTCCACGCTATCAAGTGGAACGTGGGACAACTAACAAAGTCAATGTCAGCTCGTCTCACTAACACTCTGTCCAAGTAGGAACCTACTTTGGCAGAGGGCGAACTATCTAGCCACGTCCACATCTCCCGCCCTGGGTGATCCAGACGAAACCTGTCGACGAGGTCATGACGAGTCATGAGGCCGGCAAGGCTGCTTTCACACCTTCCCACACGCCTAGCTCCCCGCCCGACCTTATCTATCTTGGGATCAAGGATCGCATTCCAATCACCCATTAAAACTAGCCGCTTCGTATCGTCCAGGAACGGCGCCAACCGACGAAAAAAGGAAACCCTCTCCACAACGATATTGGGCGCATAAACCGCAACCAGACGAAACTTGAAACTTTTCACGGCAACATCGGCCACAACCAGTCGGCCCCCGTCACCTGCAAAAACAACGTCAACATCAGCATCAAGGCTGCGTCCAATTAGCAAAGAAACCCCAACACTGGTACGGCTGCCGTATGCTGAGAAAACGTTAAAATCGCTTTCCAGCACACGACAGTCGGCACCGCAAGTGAAGTGGGTTTCCTGCACTGCAGCAACATCTACGCCGAGAGTTTTAAGTTCACCAAGCAAGCGCGTACACTTGCCCGGATCCCTCAATCCCCTCACATTCAAAGTAGCAAGGTTTAGAGCCATCAATCCCACTTACCTTACTCAGTGTCGACTACGGGCCGGAAATCCTTGGGAGTAAGGATGCCGACGGCCTGACGCAGGGATCCGGTGCCGAGCTCAGTACTTACTCGGTCGTCCCTGGTAATTCCACCGACATCCACGGGGTACCGCAATTTTAGGGACCTATAGAAGGTAGGGTGAACTAAAATCGGGACCCTGCCCGAACAAAAAGGAAGCAATTTTTTTAAACTTTGGTGGCGCAAATCCGCCAACATTGCGTCCGCTCGACTGGCCCCCTCAAGAAAGTGCCAAAGCTCTTTGGTTCGGGGTCCAGCCGAACGGACGAATGTGGTCACCATTGCGGCACTCTTAAAAAGATACGGGTTGGTGATGTCCTTGCCGTCTATTTTTTTAAGTGATGATAGGGGTTTTAAAGTTTTTTTTAAAATGTGGTCCATGTTTTGGGGCTCGAGGATGTCCTCGCAGAAATGAAAAGCGGTGAAGGCACGTCGGACTTCGTTTGAAGCCGACTGTGACCTTGGCTTGAGTTCTGTTGATGATGGTGATGCTGCTGCTGTTGGTGACTCCCTGGTCACCGATTGTGCCCGTGTAAGGAGCTTAGGGGTTGTGATGGGTGAGAGTGAAGGTGATTTTGGGGAAAGTGGGAAGTCAGAGAGGTGTGCTGGGGTATTTTGATGTTTTTGTGGGGGAGGAATAATTTGGGCTGGTCTTTCAATTTTTTTCTTTTCGCCCTTTTCTTGAGGTTGGGAGGGTGTTTGGGACTGTGTTGGTGTTTCTTGGTGTGGTCCCTTTACATGTTTCTTCTCCCCCTCCCCAGCTACTGAGTCCCCACTATCCCTTCGTCGCTTTAGGTTTATGGTGCAATCCATGGGTTCATTTTCAATATTTTTTCCTTTACTTTTCTTTTTTGTAGATGACGATGATGATGATGATTTTGCAGATGTCGATGATGATGATGGTTTGGCTGTGCTTGTGGTAGGAGTACTACTAGAGTCAATTTTAGCAGTCGTGGTGATGTTTGGTTTGTTTGAAACTGTTGCTGGTTCTTTGATGGGGGTTTGTTTTGCTGGTTCTTTGATGGGAGTTTTCTTTTTTCCCCCTTTCACTACTTGGGTCCAGCCCTCTTCTTTGTTGGGGCTGTCCCCAGGTTTATCTTTTGATGTTTCACTTGGCTCGGCCACGGTCGCCGCTTCTGCTGCTGCTGCTACTATAGTTGTCGTTGTTTTTGCTATTGGTGTTGTTGTGGTCGGTGTTGTTTTAGTGGTCTTTTGAGGGCAGGATTTTGAGAAGTGCCCCAGCTGCTTGCAGTTCCAGCACTGGGGCTTCCTGCCCTCAACAACGACTGTCATGATCTGATGTTCGTACTCGATTACGTGAGGTATGGCTGTGAATCCCCCTCTGTCCAGGCACATGGTGAAGATATAATCACCGTGCGCTGTCCTGTTAACCGATTTTGCTTTGGTTATGTCCTCTATTTCGCCGTGTTTAACGAGGTAGGCAGCTAGGACCTCCTCATTTAGCTGTATCGGGACATTACACACGGTGATTCGTATTTTACGTCTTCCCATGTACTCTGGCTGAAGCCGGAAGTACTTGGAGATGACATTTTCGCCGGCCAGTTTGGCTGCAAGGTCTTCTGATGGTAACAGAACATCCCATGTTGCGAAGCTACGTCTACAGTAGTGCTTCGCGGGGATGTCTGCTGCTTTTAGTAATCCTTCAAAAGTATCTTTTTTGATACCTGCCAGCCTCTTTGTTTTTAAATCTGTGACAACGAACGAGATTATTTTTGGCTGTACTTCCTGTACAAGTTCGGGAATAGGGAGGATCCTATTCCCTTGGAAGTACTTCTCGTATTTTTCTCTTATTTTTGAATAGTCTTTTGGGCTTGGTTTTATTTTTGTTGTCCAAGAGGCTGGCAGTGAAGGTACCTTTTGCGCCGGTTGGATTGAACTGGCCGACGAAGATGGCTGCGAAAGTGCAGGCCATCTTTCTTCCGGCTTTGAGGGGGGACTTTGATCTTTAAAAATGTCGGGTGATAATGACCCTGGTGAAATTGGTGCCTCTGCCATAGCTGCTTATGAGGCAGCTAGGAGAGGATGACCGTCGAATGTTCTTGTTTATATGTAAAAAGTGCTTTGAATGATGATGTAGTAAGTCGTTATGTTTTCAAAAATGATCCGAGGATAACAAGCGTTGACCCCCCTCAACAAACAAAATAACAATTGTTTGGGGGAGGGGCAGTCAACAATAATAGTTCAAAAACAATAACAAACAAGTTTCAAAAGGTCCAACAAATAACAATATTTTTTTCAAAGCAATAACAATAACAATTTTTAACAATAAAGAACTTACTTTTTCCAAGTGAAAAAAGAACTCAGACAAAAAATGAAGGTTCTAGTCTGCGGGTGTAGTCTGCTTTATTCCTGCGTAGGATACACAGAAGGCACAAGGCCTTGAAGTTTTTGGGGAGGGGAAGGGAGCGGTCATTCTTTTCTATATAAACTAAGGAGACCTAGCTAGCCACATTTGCCGACCCATTCAACAATACAATAAATAACCTTTCATCCATCGCCTTTTGCGCTACAATCACCAAAATACCACATTTGCTCTATGAAGAGGTCCTACTTAAAATCCCGAGATTGATGAATGGTTTTATTTACAAGCATGAATGTGATGGGAATGGGAGAAAAACCCCGAAATATATACAAAAACAAAGGAAAAATCCCCCGTTTGGTTGCCCTCCCATCCCCCCGTCTATAAAATTGGAGGCCGACTGTTTTCTGGGGCGAAACAAGTCGGACCTACCGTAGGTGGGGTAGGGATCCTAATCTACAGGGGTAAAAAGAAATGAGGGGTCGGGCGCGGTATGGGTTAATACAAGCAGGTGATATGATTTTTATACATATGAATGTTCAAGATCTTCAGTAAACGTGGACTGGGATACGGGTTGAGGTCGAAAAATAATGGGGATGGGGAAGATCTTGAGAACTAACGACTAGATGACGGGGACAATGACTCACAACATACTGCTAACTAGGTACCTGGGTACCAAAAGAAAAAGGGAACAGTTCTACTCACCAGGGGTGGGGTCCCTAAGGACCCGTACCGTAGACGCCATGAGTCGGCAGAGGAGGGAAGGATGACTCCAACGTTGCTCCCTTTCGCACGACCAGGCTCGCTGCATTCACCCACCTTTTGCTGAATGTTATGCGATCCAAGCGTTTTCTATCGCATCTGATTTTGACCCACAGCTGATGCCGAAAATACAAAATCAGATCACGATGAGAAAAGTTTGCATCGTCATACAATCCCTTGTTTCGCGTCGTCCAAATCACCATTCTAGCTACAGCTAGGATCGCGAGAAACACCACACGCTTCTCACCCTGATACGGAGGAAGAACGTTGTCCACGACGTAACCAGCACGAGCTGTTTGGGTTCGATGCGAGCCGTCCACTCGCCGACGTGATCCCAAAACGGGCGAACTCGCTCGCAGTAGTAGAAGGCGTGCTCAGCCGTTTCTTCCAAGCCACTGCCGCAGCGAGCGCAATCGGGCATGTCTGCCAGGCCCGCCTTGTAGTTCAAGCCGACAAGGGGTAACGCATTTCGCACAAGTCGCCAGGTGAGCGAGAACTCGGAGTTGTTCAAGAAGCTCGATCCTGGCGCCCAATTCCAATGTGAGCGAATCTCCTCCGTCGTCCAGCCGCGCCGCTCGGGTGTAGTCTGCCTTCTTTTGATCGGTTCTGCCGTCGAGAAATTTGTCTTTTATATCGTTTTTCTCTCTAATCGGATCAAATTGGGTTTTCTTCTTCTTTTTTTTTTTTTTTTTACCTCGAAGGTCACGAATTGGCCGAAAAATTACTTTTAATTATTTTATTTTTTGACAAATTTCATTGACATTTCGCTATGCGCTGATCCTATGCGCAGAAGTCCCTTTTTTCATTTCGAAGAAAGTCACAGTACCAATAACATCCGGTGAATGCTCTCGTGGGCGCTAGTTGCAATCATTATTTTTTGTGTACGATAAATTAAAAGAGATCTCTTTCGGTCGTAGATCAGTTTCTTTGTTTAATGGCATATCAACCTTCTTGGGTTATTTATTGCCAAAGCCATCCTTGTTGAAGAACAGTAGAGGTACTACTTAAATCTGAGCTGTGAGAATAAAGGAGTCCATACCCTTCCCAAGGGTACTGGTCTGAAAATGAACGTAATATCACGACTGGAGTTCGAACTCGCTCACTGCGATTTATCTAATATTCCAACGTGTCAGAATATGGTACCAGCCTTTTATGAGGAGGGCTACGCACGAATCGAGATTCATGCGCGGCAGATGAAAAAATTATTGACCCTGTTGGCATTCCCTTTTTGTGGAACCTCAGGCACCTTGCAATACACTTAGTCCTGCAAGCAGTCAAAGACCTAGGGGAACGGCCTCTGAAGGCAAGACGTCATTGTATATAAATACAACCGCCTGGCATGAATGCCAGGCAACCGGGCCTTCAACCCAAAAAGTTAGCCACTACGCAACAAACTCCCAGATGTTTACCCTTGGACGTTAAAAAAATTACAAAAACTGGTTGTTGCACATCTGGCTTGACGCATTGTTCCTGTTTAGAATAGAAAAAAATTAATAAGATTTCTGGACCCATCAAAAGCGTTCGCGCCAAAAGTAATTAGTGTTTTCGGCCGAGCCTTTTGATCCACCAGACAAATACAAATAGTAATTTACTAAACTTTTTGCTTAGATGTGGCACAAGGCCATATGTATGGGGCTCCCAATGAGACAAGAACTCATTCGCGTAGGTTCTCTTGTCTAGCTTGCAAATCATTACACCATCAGCGGTCAGCAGAGAGAGAGAGAGAGAGAGTTAACGACCCCCAGCAGACAGCGTTACATCTTGCGACCGAAAGAGTCAGCACTCACGAGCCAACAACTTACGATTCCTTCGACTCCGTACCCAAGAAAATATTAACTCTCTCACACACACAAGAACACTTAAGTACATCTTTTAATAATTATTATCTTTGAATGTTAGTTGTTTGGGGTTTACGACATATCAACCTTTGTAGGTTATTTGATGCTAAATCCATTTTTATCCAAAAAATCAGTTCTATTTCAAACAATTCAGTTTAGCATGAGTAAGTAAAGTTGGCGACTTTAGTCGAGGGTGACCCGAAGGCTCCTTTTTCAATAGCTACTTCACCGTGGTGTCGGGCGGGGGGGGGCTACTCCAATCCCTGGATTGCTCCACTTTACCCTTGATTCTTATCTTATAATGCTGAGTGCTAAGTAAGATGGTGTCAAGTACGAATTTTTGAGTCTTTGGTAGGACTCGATCTGAGTTTGAACTCCGATCTTCCGGACCATTAGCGAACATTCCACTCATTAGCCCGATTGTTAAAACATTTTTATTTCAAGCTATTCAGTTTAGTCAAATCGTTCTAATTCAACCAATTCAGTTTAGTGTAAGTATAGATAAAGTATAGATTAAGGATGGCAACTATGCGGTCTGTGTCACTATCCATACTTTCTATACTACAGGTTCTTCATAATAGTTTTGTCTATCCCTGAGCATTGCACTGTTTAATTTTTATCAGCGACTTGGTTCTTGAGGGCATTTTGAATGTGCTTCCTGGTTTTTCATTGTTCACTTTGGTGTTCATCTGTATTTTACGAGCTTAGCAAATGGGGGCTTGTGATTTTTTGTTTTCATTGTTCAGGTTTTATGGGAGACAAGATATTTAGTCTGTCTTTAATTCTTTTTGCTGGTCGGATGAGTGACTCATGTAACAGCTGTTTTGTTGGAGATTTTGCACTTTTAGGAGTAGTTCTTGTTGGATTGGTAGAGCCAACGTGTGTTTTTGTTTGGACTAAAACATTTGATTTCTCCCCATTCCTAACCCGTTGGTGTGCTGGTGCTGGGTAAAATTCGACCGAGTGTAGTTTTTTCAGGTGCTCCTGAAACTTTGACCAATCATTCGTTTACAGCTGGATCAATTTCTCCACGAGTGTTCTATACTAGTTGTCTTCATCGGTTGTATCTGTCCTCCGTGCCATGGAAGCGTAGCTGTTTTCTCTCATGTAGGTTCCTACAATTTTCCTTGCTTCTATAGGATTTACACTCCTATATTTTTTAAATGGCCGCGATACAAGAAATTTCTAGAAAATAGGATCCTGATTCACTTGTTCCCGAAACAAAGATAGTGAACGTCGGTAAACTAATTAGTTTCAGGAACTTATTGGTCAGGGAAGTCACGTGATTTGTGCTCCCAACTACATGTTATAGAATAGCCGAGGGATTTCGGTTCATGCCTTTGAGTTTAGTTAGGCTGAGAACCTTTCGGCTCAGCACATGGGTCAGTTAGGTACAACATTGAAGCAGGTGTTAACGCGGGTGCACGTGGGCGGATGGAGGTGTCACTCAGATGTCATAATAGTCCGAGACGATACTGGGTGACAAGGTGCGGGTGACGTCATGCACCGGAAACGCGCAGAGGTTTGTGGGAGAATTTGAAGAGAGAAAGAGTCGGGTACTAGACGCCAAACGAGAAGGATCGATTTTTGGAGCTCGCAGGCGCGAGGCGAACTTGCGCCCTATGGGGGCCACACGAGATGGGGGCCAAATGAATAAGACAGCATAGAAGATTGTGTCTCTCCTCCTTACGTCGAAACCTTTAACTCAAAGTTAATAAAAAGGTTTCGTACCTGAACAAGAAGTCGTTACGTGTTTTCGAATTCCGAGATTCCTATGTTCTTTATATATTCTATAGTAATGAACATTATATGTCCATTTCGCACATACCGTTAATTGTGAATATGGTAAATACTTTTCACTTTTGATTTTGTCCCGCGCAAAATAAATGGTGTGTTTGGAACCAATCACGTGACAAAGTTTAATTATATATACGTTATGTGAAATGCAATCAGTCACGTCCAGGATTTGAACTTGTGTCGCCGTGTAACGACACTAACTATTACACCACGGGCACCTCCATAAAAGAGAACAAGTTATTAGAACTTTTTTCACTGCATTTGGCACATGTGTGTCATCCTCTACAGGCTTCTCTGTAGCGTCTATATTTTTGACATTTGAAGCACCTCAGGCGCGCTGGGACGTACTGCCCGACTCTCAAGACAATAGCCGATTTTCACGTCTTGGGAGTACGGGGCTGATTAAATGTCAGGATGTCAGTGTTAGTTTGGATTCGTTCTTCGCCTTTTCTTTTCTTATATTTGTAACTCCCTGTTTTCTTAGGGCTGATGCTATCTTCTGTTCTGCTGCCAATGCTAACGCCCTATTCCTGATAACTCCTTTGGAAGTGTTGAGTTTCTCATGCGGGTAGGCCTTGCATTTCGTCGTATGAAAGGTTTTTATTTTAAATATGCTTTCTGCCCGTTTCCGGCTGTCCACATTGACTAGCAAGTTGCTGTTGCGGGTGTTCTTTGTTTTTGGAATAGAAATAACTTTTCCATGGGGAAAGGCGAGAATTTGGCTAGGCAGACCTCCTCCAAAGATATAATATCAATGAGTCTAGGGAAGTCTGCAGCCTCATTCTCCGAGTCTGTTTCTGACAAGTTTCGTTTATTTTTTTTTTTATTTGAAAACGCCATAGATGCTGTATATTTTTCGCTGGCCCTATGCTCCACCACCCACCACTGAGTACAACTTGTATTGGGAATATACCAAGGGCGAAACGGTTGAAACAGGGGTACACAACCAGTATACTAGAGCTGAGGGAAGGTTTTCCAGCCGTTGCCAATTTCAGGTTCTCAGCGCTGTTCAAATTTCTATTCTCTAAACGCAATTCACTCTTAACCACCGCCTTCTAGCACCTAAAAGATCCTATTTACCCAACCCCTCCGCTCGGGCAGGATATGACACAAGGTCAATTTTTAAGCGGAGTTTAACAGGTTTGAATTCAGAGTTTTCCTTCTCCTAGACTAGCTGCCTCATTAAGACTGAAGAACATAGTCTGTCCTACTATTTACCCATGGCTAGAGGGAGAATAATTGGATTCATACCTTTCCCAAGGGTATTAGTGCTATGTGAAATGTAATCAGTCTCGTCCAGGATTTGAACTCGTGTCGCCGTGTCCATTTCCTACGACGATAACCATTACACCACGGGCACCTCCTCTAGCACCTAAAAGATAAGGGTTTAGAATTTGCTGGAAGTGCAGATTTAAAAGTACGGTCGGGATAAAACATAGGTACTAAAGCTTGACATGACCAGCCGATTGATCGGATCGGGCCAATCCGACCGCCAGTCAGACCAATTAAGAGGCAAAGTGGTGTATTGCAAGCCATTGACTACACTGTCGCCAGATTAATGACTCAACCAGCAGGATCCCGTCCCAGCACCATACAGGACGCCACTCGCGGCCAACAGGAGGCCCCATTGGATGGGAGTCCTACCCCTCAGCATAGGGGCAATCGGTATATTCTACAGCCCCAGCCAACAGGACACTTTGAATGTTACCTGTTTAACATATCATTTTTACTGATTCCGCTCTGTCAATAAACTCATTTATTTACACTCATACATATGAAATTTCAAACATAAAACACTGACTTTTCAAAAATTGTAATTTCGAATTGTAAAATCATAATAATTTACAACTTGAATGTTTTTCTTTCCTTTTATAATATTCTTATGGAGGTTTATCAGCTTGTCTAAGGCTACCAACCCCCATAATGAAATATTTCTTTGTATAATTGACACACTGTCTATATATTGTAGAAGACTTGTCGCAACCTGTTCCCAAACGTAAACAAATCGGATTACTAACCGGAAATGATGAAACCTTACATGACCCTTGTAATATCCTAACTAACAAAAGGGAAATAACCTCTGATGCCACAGGGGTTACGGCCCCTACCACATCCGGAGGATTTGGTCAATAAAGGAATGTACCAGGCATAGCAGCAGATGTTCGTTCTCCCTCTGTCTTTAATCACCATCCATCTTATCGATTCATCTTGGTAATAGTCCATACCTAGCAAGTATCCATTACCTCAGATATAAAGACTTTACAACCCTGACCTGCCGTTACTGCTAAAAAAGCGAATAAATGACATTTACAAAATTAATAGGGCTCGTCTTTCAAAAAGTAACTTTATTAGAATAAAGTGGATTATATTCTGCAGCCTATCTCAGGCTAAAGAAGAACTGTATTTTCACTTCTATTTTTTTTATAGATGAACTTTACGCCTACATGGCCCTTTAGTGTGGTACAGTTCCTGCTTCATATCAACAAACCTTTCTCGGCAGTTCAAGGGTGCGCACAAAATTTTCGTAGCGAAGCCCTTGAAGGCGTAATCCTACATCTCGTGGTTGCATTCCCCTCACATCACATAGACATGCGATAAAGGTCCTTTTAAGGACCACTAGAGGTTACCTTCTGCGGGTTGGAGTATCTCTGACGGTTCTTACGAACACGTCGAAGCAGACAGCCTGGAGGCAAACACGAAGAGGACTCTCAGACCGCCCGGTCTTAACCAAATCAGTCGGTTTCCATGTCCGTTAGTTTGCTTGGCTGCGCAGCGCAAAGGCACGGGTTAGTCTTAGCTATTGGTTCCCTGTCTGCGCAGCGCTAAGATAGCGCAAATCTTAGCCGCGGCTTCCCGGTCCGTTTGCTCGATTGTGCAGAGCTAGAGCACGGTTAAGCCTTTGCCACAACTCCCGATACATCCGTACAGCTACGCTTCCCGATTCGCTGGCTCGACCTCGCATGTGCTAAGGTATGGCGAACCTTAGCCACGGTTACCCTGTCCGTTCACTTGGTCCGCAGTGCTAAGACACGGTTAAGTCTTAGTCACCACACTCGCTCGACTCTACGTGACCAAGCTGCCACTACCAACTTCGACCATGACATGCTCCAGCATTACAGCATCCAGTCCACGTACGACTCACTGTACGGACTATCGACCACATCGACGACATGCTTCAGCATTGCAGCATCCAGTCCACGTACGACTCACTGTACAGACTATCGACCACATCGACGACATGCTCCAGCATTGCAGCATCTAGTCCTCGTACAACTTGCTGTACGGACTAGCAACTACATCGATATACCCTCGGTTAATCCAATGTACTTCAAAAACCGGGACATCGATCTACCAGCTTTGACCATACCAGTTATCGACATCAATTATCTAGCTGATTCACTACCAACAACGACCAATACTAACTACTCACTTTGATCTCAACCAACGGCGACCATATCAGCTATCGACATCACTCATCCACCTGACTACAACAATAACGTCAACATACACCAACAACTACTTACATCTTTTCTTGTAAACTCGACAGATAAATTGTCATATTTGTTATACTGTTATCTCACCTGTTTCCTTCATTGTTCTTTTGGCTGTCATTACTCTCACGCTTAACTCAAAATAATTTGCGGGGTCGACGTGCTTATCGGCTCCACAACCGACTTATACAGTAATCTGGTTTTGGTCATGGGGAGCTTTACTCATGTCTAGGACAGCAATAGCCGGACGGAGCTTATCCCTCTCTTGGTCTACAATTGGTCTGAATTCAAAGCTTTCTTTCTCCAAGACTGGTTGCCCTACCAAGGTTAAAGAGCCAACTACGCAACTATTTACCGATTGTTGGTAGGAGGATTGTTAGATTCAAACTTTTCCCAAGGTTAAAGCGCTAAGGGAAATGTAAAAAGATTTGTTCGGTTAGTCGTGTCCACTTTTTAAGACCATAACCGTCACGCAACAAACTCTATCATAAACACACACTCTCTCTTTCTCACTGCGTCTGATAGTGAGGCTTCAGTTCTAGAGCTTTGTAAAATGTGTTGTGTCCCTTCATTGCCCTTACTCCCTGGTCCACTCTGACCCGGAGTGGTAGTATCTATTAGCAGGCCTGAAGCACCTCCAAAGGGAAATGCCGAGGGCTCAAGTATTTTTTGACGGCCACGCGTGAATATCGATTCGTGCGTGACTCCCTACTATAAAATGACCTTGGTAGGAAGTCAGAAAACCCTGCATACTATCTTTCCTTTAATCCCAACAATTCACGTATTTATCTTCTAAGGATTCTCTGTTTTTTGTTCTTTTTTTCTTCAACTTATTTATCTACGAGAACAAGTTCTTCATAGATATGAATTTATCCATCTTAGTGAGAATCGAATTTACTTCGCGTAATTAAGATTTTAATGTGCGTAATATCATGATTATCGTCTGAGGAAATGGAATCTGCAGTCAGAGTTCGAATCCGAAACGAAGCTGTTTGTGTTTGACTTTGCACTAATGCTCTTGACAAAGGCATGAAGCCCTCTCTTTTCTTCTTAACTATAGATAAATAGCAGCACAGACGAAACACTTTAAATTTGATAAGGCAACTATCAAAAGAGAAGGAAAACTCCGAATTCAAACAAGCTTTAATCCGTGAGTTTGTGTCACGCCCTACTCATTATGAAGGGGTTGGGTAAACACAAACTTAGATTTGGATTTAAAGATCAAACTACTTATTACAGATATAGACCCCATTGCGTTCTGGCTGGACTGCAGCTTTGAAGTAAACGAGTTCGAACCTGTGGGGATTTAGGAATTAACAATAAAACTCCCAACCGGATATTGACTCGTCGGCTGCCAGATACAAAATGTATAAACGCGTCGCCACGCATAAGGCTCCATGCATCCATCCGGTTAAAATCAGAAAAAAGAAAAATAATAAAATGTAAAGTAGCCAATGAGAAGCGGTCGCGCCAAAATTAGAAGGATTTTGGAGTGGCGAATTTGGAGCCGGTGAAGAGTGATAAATACTCAGGTTTTCTGTGAACCGACCTCTTTTCGGGTAGTGACGTCGAACCGACAACACCGATTTTACTATCTGGTGTTTTGGGCACCACGCTGTGTCTTGGGACGTAGCGTTGGTTAGTCCAATCACCAAGTAAATAAAGGAAAGTATGAAAGAAATGTTTTCGTCTCCTATCTGTTCTTATCTTTTCTTTTTGTATATTTCTTTTGGACTTTCTTTGGGCAAGGCATTGCGCCAGCCAGTCAACGTGGGGTAAAATAATATAACCAAAATATGGAGTCAGACATCTTACGGCAACACAGCCTTGCCCTTAGCCACTGACTTTCATAAAAACACTTCAAACCCCACAAACCCCTGTCGTGCTATTACATTCAATTTCAGACTAATACCCTTGGGAAAAGTAATGAATCCCCTTGTTGCCCAAGTTATGGGTTAAATTCTATCTCTGTTGTTCTTCTTTATGGATATCTTTGGCATTAAATAACCTCGGAAAACTGATATGCAATTAATGAAAGAAACCAATCAGCCTCACACTACGACGAGGTACCCGGGACGAGTTACGGTCAACACCGGTGATAATCATTTTCTGTTTTTAAATATACTCTTTTTGGCCTAACAAATACCAAGTCACTCAGGTATCTTTCTTTTTTTATTCATTTTGTTTCTTTTTATCTGACAATATTCTTCAAATAGTTTCCAAACAATTAGTTAGGGACTTATTCTACAGCCTTATGGGTCGGATATACGGTACATTGTCAGGTTAAAGAATGAGCGCTAGCCCCTGAGACCACCATCATGTTGGCATCAGATTCCTCTTACCTCTGGTGCAATGAGGGAGGTTCTGCTTCGTGGTTGGGCTCCCTGGGACCAGGCTCGGTTCAAATTTTGTCACGTCCTGTTTGAAGACACAAATACGGTTGTAGTAGAAGGACAGATGCTAAACTTTAATTCCAGTCCGAAGGCCAGGTAAATTTTTTTCCTTTTAGATGTCAAGTGGAAGGGCTCACGAGAAAAAAAATTAAAATGAGTTAGATAGTTTCTTGTTCTTTTCTTTCCTTTTTTTTTTTTAATCACCACAATCTTCTCTTGATAAAAAAGAAAACTGAAATATATATATATATATATATATATACTTGCCTTTCGGTTTGTAATTTAAAAGTCACGAAACGAGTATTGTAATTTTTGTAGCCAAAACAAATTACGCACTGAGTCGTGGCCACCGCGATATATATTACCATATAGCGACGGCCACGACTGAGCTCCCTTATTTTTTTATGTAATTTTTACCTAGCCTCATATTCCGAATTTTTTTTCCATTCATGCAAAATAACCTCCAACTATGCAGAGAGAATGAAAAATTTTCCCGAAATTTAAAATTTTTTTCTTGCTATTATTTGAAATTGATAGCCTCAAATTCAAATAATTGCATTTTTTTGTAATTAGAAGTTAAAATAAAATTAAAAAAAAACTTTTTTTATATAAAAAAAAATTATCAGTTCTTAAAATTTATTTTTATTTTTTTTTCAACCAATTTTCTCTGAATTCCTCGGTATTTCTATTACCAACGTTTTACAGTCGGCTATTTATTAAGATTTTATAAAATCAAATAACTGAAGGGGAATTTTTAAAAATAAAAAAAAACGGTCAATTTCTCTCAAGAAATTAAACAATCAAGAATTAAAAATTCAGAAAATTATCAAATTTGAAAATAGTTGAATTTCAGAAGAAAGTAATTAGATTAAATATTTATTACAAAGTTATTAAATTAAATTTAATATTAGGTTGAATCATCATGAAATTATTTCAGTTAGCTTATTTTTAAAAATTTGAAGTAAATTATTATGAAATTATTTGAATTATTTATTTATTATTCGGTTATTAAATTAATGTAATTTAATTACTTAATAAATTTATTTGAATTTCAGAAGCATTTTTTAAAAAATGTACGGGATGAGACTCCAAGTTTTAAAATTTTCGTTTTTGTTCTTCATATATTTGAAAACAATTAGTCAGAATTAATTTTTGTGATGGGTATGAACTATCAATATTTTGAAAAGAAAAGATTTTTGTACAAATAAAATCCTTAACGAAGGAATTTACCCATCTTAAAAATCTAAAACATTAGAGTCAAAAAAAGTAACTCAAAGAAAGATTCTTATAAGATAGAGTTGTTAAAAGTACCTTTTATTCCTTCGGATAATTTTGAAATTATCATCAACTTTATTTGATTACAAAAATTGTGTGTGCAAAAATTCCCAACGTCCACTGTTTACGGGAGATATTAGTATGTAAACAACTGTCAAGGGAAATAATAAATTATTATCTCCCTTAGAAAATTGGTACGTCCCTTAGGTGCCTTGTAGGGTGTCACATGACAGTCTCAGAAATCCATTCTTGATCATTTTTGCCTCTATCCTTTGAACAATAGACAGTGTCTCCTGCTTCTGCTACAGAATAGGAAAGACAACATGGTTATGATCATTTTACTTTCCCTCATCATCAAGTAAACCTTTTTTTTTAATTTTTGTACCCACTTCTACATACTGCTTATTCATAGAATATGTGCATATTTCTAGCTGTTGGGACACGTTTGTGTGTGTTTCTGTATGTGTAAATGAACGTATCTGGTTGTCCCTTCTGTTAATTCAGTTGGTTGGGTTTTATGGCATATCAACCATTGTAGGTTATTTTATGCCAAATCCACTTTTATACAGATGAACAATTCTATTTAGCATAAGTACACAGTTTAAATGTCAAAAACAGTTCTATTTCAAGCTATTTAGTTTAGTCAAACAGTTTCAAGTATTGCTAGGTATCACTAACAATTCAGTTAAACATCAGTCATTTTTTTAACATACAGTCAAATGTAAAACGAGTTCCATTTCAAATAATTCAGTTTAGCATAATTACACAGTTTAGTTCTATTTAACCCATAAATAGGACCCATATCAGATGCTACCACATCGAGCCAGAGTGGACCTGCAAGCAATGGCAATAAAGGAGTACTCCGTAATCGCCAAAGCTTCAGCATCACTGGAGTTTCGCCATCAGATTGTTTAGTGTCATATCCAGGACACTCGTTGCAGGAGTCTTACCCGTCTGCAGAGATGCAGTCGGTGTATTCTACAGCCCCAGCTCACTGGGCCAAAAGCTGTGTCAGCATTTATGAATAATGACTGGTTTATCTATATAAAGCATGTAGCAGAAAGAAAGAATTTCAAATTATCATTTACTGCGGGAATTGTTTTACCGTTGGGGTTTCGAATTTATATATTTCATCCAATGAGAATGAATTATGCCATTCTGCCCGGGTGACTTTCCCAGGCAATATAAAAGGCAAGGTAACATTCCCTCGTCCCCTCTTCTTTTCTGACCCTTTGAAATGTTACTGAGTATAACAATAAAGATGAGGTCAATAGTCTGAATATTCCAAATGATAACAAATGTAAATGAAAAGCTCTAGTGGTAATTTTATTTGTTAAAAATAACCACAATCGAAGTAATAATTTACTAAGCTTTTTGCTTAGATGTAGAACTAGGCCATATGAATGCATCACCCAATGAGACTCAAACTCACTCATGAAGGTTTGCTATGTTAGGATAACTGAGTTATCTACCCATAATTAATTGCCTGTTTGGAGAAGATAACTGTGATGCTAGTTGATAATTTGCATTGACCAATCAACAGCCACCTTGAGGAAGGCAGTTAGAGCTGCCTATTTAAGCTCTGTGTTTGGGAGACCAGTGTGTTAACACTTGGATAGGAGCACCTCTGGTGGTGTAATGGTTAGCAAGCTAGACTAGTAAACTTACACGAGTGAGTTTGAGCCTCAATGGGTGTCCCATTCATTCGGCTTTGTGCCACATCGAAGCAAAAGTGCTTTGTAAATTACTTAACACTTGGGTAGAGTAAGAGTAATTTATGGTAACTGTATTAATTTGCTGTTGGCTTTGCTCTCAACTGGCTTTTTAGCCGGGCTGTCTGACATTTGTGTTGGATGGAGCATTGTCCATTAAAGGCAGACTCGAGACCAAAAGACTCCTGGCTTTAGTTGGGCCACCTTCGGGTGGGCAAGCTACATTATTGAAACCTTTGTATAGCACTGGACCCTGTGCTCCAGTTTAAGCTATAATCTGGCATCTGTCCCTGGACTCATGTTTGGGTCCATGTCCAGCTAAGCTTATCGGCTCACATTGCACCAAGTGAGCAGATGACCAGCATAGACTATCTGGGCCCAAGCCTCAGCACAGGTCCAACCTTCCCCTCCCGTAACTCCCACAATAATCTGACCTTTGGGTCATTTGACCTCATGTCAAGTCCTGTCTGGTGGGAGGCAGAGACAAATATAACTTGGATAGAGTAATTTACTAAGCAGTTTGCTTAGATGTGGCACAAAACCATATGAATAGGGCACCCAATGAGACTCAAACTCATTCTTGCAGGTTTACTAGTCTAGCTTGCTAACCATTATGCCACCAAAGATGCCCTTAACCTAAGTAAGAGGTTGATTGCTTTCCAGTATTCATTCCTATCCTCTTCACAGTTTCATTTACCCAGTCAACTGTATAAATTATACATAGTATTTACCAAATTTGAACAGGGCCATTGGCCTTATGAGTTCAGTGTTTGCCAATGGTCCGGAAGATTGGGGTTCAATCCTAGGTCAAGTCACACCAAAGACTCAAAAAAATAGTACTTAATGCCACCTTGCATAACACTCAGCATTATAAAGTAAGGAGCAAGGATAAAGTGGAGCTATCCATGGAAGGAGTAGTGCCCTCCTTTATACCTTGGTGAAGTAGCTATTGAAAAGGGAGCCTTTGGGTCACCCTCAACTAAGGTTGCCAACTTTACTTATTTTCCAAATGTTATTTACATTATCTACACGTCTTGGACTATTGTCATCATCTTGGCTGTTATATTCACAATGTTTCAGCCTCTGTACTCTGGCTTTC
This sequence comes from Sepioteuthis lessoniana, assembly GCA_963585895.1. Classification (NCBI taxonomy): domain Eukaryota; kingdom Metazoa; phylum Mollusca; class Cephalopoda; order Myopsida; family Loliginidae; genus Sepioteuthis; species Sepioteuthis lessoniana. Next base: position 55,698,852 of record OY757908.1, read on the forward strand.
TTCAGATAACTTCTGTTGTAGTTGGTTAAAACCAAACAAGCCAAGCCAAACCATACCCTATCAGTAGAGACTTGATTTGCTAATCCAATTACTTGTCCGCAATGATGGACATTGAGAGTCTCTCTCACTGTGTGTCAATTTTATATGCTCTACTTTTGGTACATCTGGGTGCTTGAGACTCCGTCTGTCAATTTCTGCCCTCATACATCCAGGTGCCTAAATCAAACCATGTGTCCCAGAGGACATTCAAGTCATCTTTTCTATAACCTTGAGGACATGTTTTCAATCCAGACAGGCCAGACACAAACAGGTTCTCTTACAAATACACTGACAGTATCCCCTTCCGAAGGGTAAGGCCCCTACCAAAGTGGGGTCCTGTGTATGACACTAAAGTGTATCTGGTTGTAAGGTTCCAGTTCTGGAGATCAAAGAATGCAGAGCACCCCTACATTACCATAACTCCCAGGCCTACTCTGAACCTTTTAGGGTCCCATCTAGGAATCAAATAGAACTGTTTACAAATTGTTTGTATCAAATAGGAATATCTGATATATAACTGTGTGCAAAAATCTCTTAGGGTTGGTTGGTTTTTATCGCATATCAACTCTTGTAGGTTATTTAATGCCAAGATTTGTAAACAAATACTCTGTTGGTAACATTTTAAATAAGCCAGAGCTCATTTGTTTGCACACAGTTAAATGGCTTTACATCTTGCTATGTAACATTAACAATTCAATTTAACATCAGCCATTTGTTTACATAGTTAAATGTTCAAACAGTTCAATTTGACCCATAGAAGGACCCTAACAGGTACTACCACTCTGGGTCAGAGTGGACCTGGGAGTAATGGCAATGAAGGGGTACTCCAAATTCCTTAAAGCTCCTGAACTGGAGCATCACTATCAGATGGTTTAGTGTCATATCTCGGATACTTGTTTGGGGAAAGGGGTAAGACCCTTCTGCAGAGGTGTAATCAGTGTATTCCACAGCTCCAGCTGACTGGGTTGAAAAAACTCTTAAGAAACTGCACAAATAATGTAATTATAAACATACAATATATGCAATTCCTTAACCTCTAGGCATAAAATAACCTTGGATTTGTTGATATGCCATTAAAATCAATGAATCAACAGAGCATTTTTAACTTGTGATCAAATATTCTACTGTCTCTAAAACAAACTGCATTCTTCTATTAATTGTACAATATACAAGGTTGAGTCAAAACTTTTGCAATATTTTAGTAGAATGCATTAGTTTGTGAGATATATATCACATATCAATTAGTTGGGGCTGTAGAATACTGTAATCTTTTATATTAAGCTAAGCCAGCTGGGGTTATATAATACACTGACTGCATCTCTACAGAGGGGTAAGACCCCACTCCATGAGTGTCCTGGATATGAGACTATACAATCTGATGGTGAGGCTCCCATCCTTCATTGTCCTCACTCCTAAGTTCACTCTGACCCAGAGTAGTAGCACCTAATAGGGTCCTATCTATGGGTCAAGAAGAACTGTTTGGCATTTAAACTCTGTGCAAACGAATAACTTCTGCTAAATTAAATTGTTAGAAATAGAACTGTTTGATCATTTAATTGTGTTTAAACAAATGACTGATGTCTAATTGAATCATTAGGGATACATAGCAATACATGGAACCATTAAACGAATGAGTAATATTGAATAGAATTGTTAGCAATACTTGAAACTCTTTTACTGTGCTTGAAATGAAATATTTGTATTACATAACAATACTTGCAACTATTTGACTGTGTGCAAATTAATGAATTATCTTGAAAAGAATAATTATTGTTAAATTGAAATAGAGATAACCACTTCACTGCGTGCAAACAAATAATATTGAATAGAATTATAAGTGTTAGAAATAATTGAAACCATTTTACTGTGGGGAAACAATAGCAAGATGGCAAACAAATTAATTCTCATTTAAAAATGAAATTACCAACAAACTATTCTGTAACATATTGACCCCCGACCCGACCCGACCGAGTTGTCAAATAAGAAATGCACCTGTGTAAATAACAGGTGCATCTGGTCGAAGATATCAGGGGATAACCTTGACTGTGGACGGGTTGAATTGAGTGCAGATGCAATGCTCACTGAAGCAGGTGGACGTCAAACAATTATATAACCCGGTGCCACAGGAAGTTCTAGTTAGTTGGAGATCAGAGTTTGGGGTCAGTGGTTGCAGTTCGAAGCAGTGAGAACCAGGTCCCAGCAGAAGCTGGGCCCTCAGGCCCCCAGTTGAGCAGCCCAGCAGAACGAGAAAAAAGTGCTGCTGTAGCCGGAAGAGCTGGGGGGTAAATATGTTGCAGTCTTTGTTCAGTCTCCAACTCACCTCTCACACAATAACCCTTTTGTAACCCTTTCGAATAAAGTGTGAGAGGTACATTTTTCTAAAGAACTGTGTTTCGTTCGTCTTTATTGTGCTGTCTATGTTTCCGCATGCTTCTGCATGCATATATATGTGTATAGTTGAATCAGACTATGCTACATATTGATATTTGGTGCTGTGACTAGGATCTGGGACAAGTGTATGGTCCTTTTAGGGTTTTGAAATTCTTCAAGGAATTACAGAGGGCCCTGTTGTGTTTGGGAGGATAAAAGATGCATCTGTATTGTACCTTGATGCACACATGTTAAGATGGCCAACCGTGCAAAGATAGTAAAACAAATTTAGATGATAATTAGCTAGGCAAGTGTTACATAGGGAGAAGGTCGCCTTCTAAGTAAGATTTTGTTTTGCTGTGGGTCAAGTGATTTCTTTTTGTTTTTTTTTTCAGTATCGTTGTCCTGTAGAATAATTTTGTAAAATGTGTGTGTGAGGGGGATGGAGATGAATGTAAAGAAAAATTTCACATGAAATTTCGAAAAATAATTCAGGGATGATTGTAACATATTGACCTCCGACCCGACCGAGTTGTCAAATAACAAATGCACCTATGGAAATAACAGGTGCATCCGGTCAAAGATATCAGGGGATAACCTTGACTGTGGACGGATTGAATTGAGTGCAGATGCGATGCTCACTGAAGCAGGTGGACGTCAAACAATTATATAACCCGGTGCCACAGGAAGTTTGAGTTAGTTGGAGATCAGAGTTTGGAGTCAGTGGTTGCAGTTCAAAGCAGTGAGAACCAGGTCCCAGCCAAAGCTGGGCCCCCAGGCCCCCGGTTGAGCAGCCCAGCGAAATGAGAAAGAAGCGCTGCTGTAGCCGGAAGAGCTGGGGGTCAATATGTTGCAGTCTTTGTTCCGTCTCCAACTCACCTCTCACACAATAACCCTTTCGAATAAAGTGTGAGTGGTATATATTTCTAAAGAACTATGTTTTGTTCGTCTTTATTGTGTTGACTATGTTTCCGCATTCTTCTGCATTCTACGTATTCCCTTACAAATCATATATGCATATCCATTTAAATGTGTGCAAACAAATGATTGTTGTCAAATTGTTACTGTTTCATAGTAATATTTGAAACCATTTAACTGTGTGCCAACAAAGGAGCTTAGGCTCTTTCAAAAATGTATCAACAAAATTTGTTTACAAATCATATATTTAATTTATATGTTAAAACAGGATTTGGCATTATATAATCAACAATAATTGATATCCCATAAAACCCAACCCAACCAAACAAATGTTTAAATCTGTGCAAACAAATGATGGTAAATAGAATTGTATATATGAGATATATATGTATAAAGAGGATTTGGCATTAAATAACCTACAATGGTTGTTATGCCACAAACCAAACCATATATGTTTAATATATATGTATGAAGAGGATTTGGCTTTAAATAACCTACAATGGTTTATATGCAATAAAACCCAACCAGACCAAACTGTGTTAGGTACTCAATCTGGTTGGTAGTATCATGGTACTTGGTGCACTGACACATTTTGCATTGCTTCATTCTATGTGGGATTCAGAAGCTGCACAGATGAATGTGCAACAATCTTATTCCGAAACTTCTGCTTTATAAGTTCAAACTGGGCCATAATGCAATAGATGTAACCAAAAACATTTGCTGCACAAAAGGTGACATCACAGTACAATAACTAGATAGTTCAAGAAATTTTGCTCAGGTTTCAAGAATCTGAATGATCAGGCAAAATCGAGTAGGCTTAAAACCATGAATTTTGTAGCTGTGCCTCAAGCTGTAGAGACAAATCTGGTGAGTAGCCCTTGGAGAGTATCAGGTGAACTCAGTATCTTACAGTCCAGTGTGGTTTGTTACCTTCACAACCTCAGGAAATGCATCCATAAATTGTGCCTCATCTGAACTTTACACTCCACTAAGTATTTCATATATTATACATTTTTGTCTTTTTGTAAACTTTGTTTCACTGATTGACTGGAAAATGTTGATTTTTTTTTTCACTCCGGTAAGTATTTCATATATCATACATTTTTTTTTCTTTTTGTATAGTTAGTCTTACTGAGTGTCTGGAAAATCTTGATTTTTTTAAAAAAATTTATTTGATGAAATTATGTAATCTTTCATATTAAGCTCAGTTGGCTGGGACTATATAATACACTGACTGTATCTCTGCTGAGGGGTAAGCCCCCCCACACACACACACATGAGTGTCCTGCTTATGACACTAAACAACCTGATAGTGCAGCTTCAGTAATGCTGGAGCTTTGAGGAATGTGGAGTACCCCTAACCCTGCCATTGCTCCCCTGTCCATTTGGACCTGGAGTGGGAGTTCCTGTTAGGTTCCTATCTATGGGTCATATAGAACTTTTTGACATTTAAACTGTGAACAAATGATTTGTGCTAAATTGAATTGTTAGAAATATAACTGTTTGATCGTTTGACTGTATGTAAACAAATGACTAATGTTTAATTGAATTGTTTGTTATATATCACAATATTTGGAACCATTTAACTGTTGACTTATGCTAAATTGAATTGTTAGAAACAGAACTGTTTAATCCTTTAACTGTGTGTAGTATATAAAAAATGTTTATAAATCATATATTTAATATATATGTAAAAACAGGATTTGGCATTAGATAACCAACAATAGTTGATATGCCATCAAACCAAACCAAACTTTCATATTAAGTATAGTTACTGATTTCTGTATTTCTTGTTTATTTTCAGATTTAACTGACCTGAAATAACTGGGCAGATTAAGATTGGAAAGGTGTCTTTTATACAAAACTTCAATATACAGAATTGTGCTAATGAATTTAAATACTCAGCTTTGTTGAGAGTTCTTTGAAAAAAAAAACATGAAAGATCCAAGTTGTAAAAGAACAATTTCTCAGTTTTATTTAAATAAAAACATTCAAAAAATTCCCGAAGTTTCTTAAAGACTATTTTACAGCATTCAGTCATTAAATGATAATGATAAATAAACAAGATATTTATTCACATAATTACTGATATATAAAATGTCAGATATTTGTAACAAAGACATTTTGGGAAATAGTAATTTTTTTTTCATACATCAATTTTATATTACATGTGGCAGTCAAACATGGCTTGGGTGAATATAATCATTTAAGAATTTGGACTTAATCTGATGCATAGAGAAAGAAAGAATTTGGTGCTATTCTTTCAACTACTTTGAGTATGCCTTGAAAATCAGTATTCACTATTCTGGAATGTACCTGGGTTTGAACTCTGATCAGTGGATCAATTAGGAAATATGCAAACTATTCAGCTAGGCTCATTTTTTTTGAAGAGTATGTATTTACCCCACCCACCTGCTATGACCAGGATATGACACAAGGTCAATTCTTTAGTGGAGTATGTATTTAATCAACCTCTTCACCATGGGCAAGATGTGACACAAGGTCAAATTTTTCTAATCAGAGTGAAGCTCTTCTTTTTTTGTTCTTTTTTAAATTCAGATTTTTTCTTCTCCTAGATTGGTGGCCTAACCAGAACTAAAGAATCTAGTCTGCCCTACTTTTTACCCATAGCTGGACAGAGAAGAGATGGACTTATGACTTTCTCAAAGACATCAGCACAAAATGAAAGGCAAACTGCTTTCTCCTGGATTTGAACTCCATTCCATCTGCCAAAACTGTTAAGAAGTTCACCATTTTATTTAAAAGAAGAATTTGCAAACCTGTTTTTATTTAAGATTTACTTTTTGTGTACATCTCTGCCATGGAATCTAAATGTACAGCACCGACATCTATACCCTCTGGAAAAATAAAGAGGAATATATTGTCCTTGAAACGGAAACTTGAAGTTATTGAGGAACATGAGCATGGCAAGAGTCGGGCTGAGCTAATGGAAAAGTACGGTCTCAAAAAGACGACTATCCATGACATCCTGAAGGCAAAAGATAAAATCCGAGAGAGTGTGAAGAAGTTGGAGAATGGGCCTAAAGGTGCAGAATTATTTCGGTTAAGGAAGCTTCCCTTTGAAGGCTTAGATGAAGCAGTCTTTCAGTGGTACAAACAACAGAGAGCTAAGGGAGTGGCAACTCGAGGCTTGGATATCCAGTATGCTGCTGAAAAGCTAGCTGCTTGCTTAGGTCATCAGAATTTCAAATGTAGTGATGGCTGGCTCTGGCGTTTTAAGAGGCGGCATGGCATTGTCAACAAAGCTGCAAACAAAGAGAGGTTGACCAAATTGGTGAATCCTTTCACCGATGAACTGAAGCAGCTAGAAGAGGAAGAGCTCCACCATTTTCATATCTATAATGCTGAAGAGGCTGGGCTCTTGTGGCATTCACTCCCAAGAAATACACAGGCCAAAGATGAAGAGGAAGAAGAGACACCTTGCCCATCTTTGGCTGCTGGTATTGATGCTGCTGATACCATTCTTAGTATTATCACCAAAAGAGGTGGTAGTTTGATGAAACATTATGAAATGATGAGGATGTTACGGTTGGAGTTAGTGGAACAACAGCAACAGAAGAAACGTCAGCTGAAGATAACAGACTTTTTTAAACCAGTTTTGACTGGTGTAAAGAAAAAACAAGAACCTTCTTTTTCGTCAAAGGATGCCAATTTCTCTTTGACATCTACTTTTTCAACCAACCTTGGCATCATTTCGAACATTTCAAGCCCAGGGTTGTCTGTGAGTACATCGACTATGACACCTGAACTTTCTGAGGAATTTTTTCAAAACGATTAGAAAAAAATAGGAAAGTTAAATGTACAGAATAAAAACATTCTTAAAAAAAAAAATCACCATTTCTAATCTAAGTATTTATGTATTTTTTTTTCTCAATTCCTACAAGATTTTTTTTTTCTTCACCCTTCCCATGATCCTTTGTGACAATACAAATAGAAAAAAAACAATTTAACAAAATTATCAGTGTTAACATGCTTTTCAGGCACCTGATGGAAAAGTATGAAATCTGATAAATAATGAACATTCAAATTGAAGAAATGTTTGTACTTAAATCAAAAAAATCAAGAATTTCTTGTTAAATCTGTAAACTAAAAATAGTTCCAGAAAACATTTGTAAAAATAACAGTGAAGAGAAGGTACTTGTGTGAGTCAAAAGTTTTGCAATATTTTGGTAGTACGAGGTATAATTTGGCATCTTTGGATGATTTTACCGACGTCATGAACATGAATCATATTAGACTGTGGAATTCTGAGCTAACCTGATGGTCTCCAAGTGCTACTTACCAGATTTGCCTCCTTGGTTTGGAGTGCAGCTTTGGAATTCACAGCTTTAGACCTATCCGACCTTGCCTGATCATTGAGTTTTATTTAACACTAGTAGAATTTCTTAAACCATCTAGTTACTATACTGTGATCAGCTGTACTTTCACCTTGTGCACAACCAATGTTTTTGGTTGTTTCCACGGTGTTATGGTTCAGTTCAAAATTGTAAAGCAAAAGATCCTGAATTAGACTATGGACATGGTTTAGTTCATAAAAAGGACCCTATCAGGTGCTACCACTCCAGACCAGAGTGGACATGGGACTAATGGCAATAAAGGGGTACTCTTCATTCTCCAAAGCTCCAGCATTCACCATCAGACTGTTTAGTGTCATATCCAGGACACTTGTGGGGAGTTTTACCTCTCTGCAGAGATTTAGTTGGTGTATCCCATAGCCCCAGCTAACTGAGCCGCTGTATGGCTTTAAAATTATTCTTAAATTAAGCAATGCACAGTGTCTCAGAGCACCAATGACAATGATACTGCCAACATCAACATTTACCTCCAATAGTTTGAACTACTTATGCCACTGCAAATTAGCATGTAGCAAAATATAGCAAAACTTTTGACTCATCCTTTTAATAATGGCGAATAGTTTGTTATTAATAACAAGAGAAAATGTGAAGTCATTGGATTCTTCTTGTTATAGCAAACCACAATAATATTAATGCTTCTCTTGAGGAAGACGTGATTACAATGTCATAATTATCTCCCTTGTATCAAGAATTTAAATGATTAAAAATGACATTCAGTATGAATGCAAACCTCACAAAATTATCCTTCAATTTCGAATTGGATTCGAACTCAGTTCACTAATTTCATTTCCTACATCAATAACCACTACACGAAGCATGCCACTGCTATCTAAGTACTTCAAATTTTATTTAAATCTAATAAATCGGTAAATCATCTCAGTTTTGTTTTCAATGTAAAGTTTTTGCATTTTTGTTTTAAAAATACCTAAAGTGAAAATTACATATACAGCACTTCTAAGAATCATTTGAAGAAGAACAAGGAAAAGTAAATAAATTTGTTTTCATTTGATATCTTGTATAACTATACATAACATTCTTCCTTTGTATGTTAATCTTTTGTTACAGCTAAACAACTTAACCATACATTGAGTAGATTCTTTTAAGCCAAAATAAATCACTCATGGATTTTGGTTGAAACTACAAAAGCCAATAGTCAGATCCACAAGAAAAAAGCCAAAATGAATTCCAAAAATACCCATGTCCAACCATCTTCATTGACGACAATTTTTCTGGTTCATCTTAGCTGGGGATGCGGGACACTTCAGAACATAGATCACGGTGCTGATCTCCCATTATCCTGACAGACAGCACACAAAGTTTCCTATCCCATTTTGTCCAACAGTCAGCATCTAACTCCTGTCTATGTTTCCCATGTGAATGTATAGGATAGCGACCAGTCTGGCCAGCAGCACAATCTACCATTACCTTGGGCTGCAACTCGTCTACCTATCTCCTGAGAGATTCCTTGAATATATGGAGCTCTGGTTTCTGCGAAACAACCTGCACACCTCTTGTGTGGACCTCCCAAAACTAAAGTACTTAAAAAAAATAATAATACCCTTGTTTAAACATCTCTGACCATACTAGAGTCAAAGATGAGTTTATTATGAACATTATAAAAAAAGTAGCTATTTCATTACCATCAAGAAATTTTTCTCTTTCTATCTTATCATTAATCAAATCCTACTGACCTTTCTAACTTGTTTAGCTATCTTTTTAGTTTTTCTATACTCACAAAGAAACCAAACTAAACATGCTATTATCCTATTTACCCAACCCCTCCGCTCGGGCAGGATATGACACAAGGTCAATTTTTAAGCGAAGTTTAACAGGTTTGAATTCAGAGTTTTCCTTCTCCTAGACTAGTTGCCTCACCAAGGCTGAAGAACCTAGTCTGTCCTACTATTTACCCATAGCTGAAGGGAGAATAATTGGATTCATACCTTTCCCAAGGGTATTAGTGCTATGTGAAATGCAATCAGTCAGGTCCAGGATTTGAACTCATGTTGCCGTGTCCATATCCTGTGACGATAACCATTACACCACGGGCACCTTCTAAACATGCTATTATGTTCACTTTTGGACTAATACCCTTGGGGAAGGTATGAACCCTCTTATTACCCCAGCTATGGGTTAAATAGTATCACTGCTGTTCTACAAAGATGGCTTTGGCATTAAATAACCCATAAAGGTTGATATACCATTAAGCAAAGAAATCAAACTAAACATACGGTTACGGATGTCTCTGGAGACATACTGCTTAACCCTAACCTCAAGGTGTTGGGAGGTGTGCTCTATATATGTAGCATTACAGCAACATTGAAATTTATAACATCTGAACATTCAAAATTGCTTGATTCTGCCATCTACAAGCATATAAATAGTAGTGCAGTTAATTATAATGATGAGTGCTTTGGAGTCTTGCACAGAGCTAGGACAAAACAACATTTAGTCATCTTAGAGGCACTTTACATCTTATTTTACAGGTCAACTCTGTGCAAGCAAAATCCAAAGCACTCTTTAAGTTTAATAGGAAATAATTGTTGCTTGACAAGGGGTGGTTTTAATTAATTTTTTCTTTCCCCTTGGTCTTGCTGTACCATTCTCATTTTCACCCTGCTTTAAATCAATTAATCTGTTTACATTGTTTTTAAATGACTTCCGATAGGTTCGCTTTACAAATATCAGATGAAAGGGCTCTTGCGATTCCAATAAAATTTTTTTTCTCCATTTATTGCTATCTCCTTATTGCATATGTCACTTAGCATTCGTCTGTATATACATATATAGTAAAGTTGGTGACTATAACTGAAGGCAACTCGAAGGCTCCTTTTTCAATAGCTACTACAACGAGGTGTAGGGGAGGGTGCTATTCCTTTCCCTAGATGGCTTCACTTTACACTTGATCCTTACCTTATAATGCTGAGTGTTAAGCAAGGTGGCATCAAGTACCATTTTTTGAGTCTTTGGTGTGACTCGGCCTAGGATTGAACCCCGGCCTCCCAGACCATTGGCGAACACTTTACCCATTAGGCTAATGGCCTGGTCAGTATACAATAATTTACTTATATATTATTTTTTTATTTTTAAACATATTTCTATAACTCTGGCAGTATGAAAAAAAAAACAGATGTTGCAATTTGTAAATAAAAAATATTACTCAAAGTGATATCTAGAAAAATTCAATAAACAAATGTAAAGACTAAAAATATCCATACTGCTTGAATATAATCAACCAGCACCAACAGAGTTAACTAAGCTAATATGTAAAAGAGCTCAATACATTAAGTAGAACGAAACTAGAAAACCTAAAGAGCTAGAAGCAATCTACCAAGGTTTCATGTGCTGGATGATAAGGATAATTGTGATTAAAGAGGGTTGGGCAAACAGTTGGGCAGGATGACCAGCTAGAAACTACATACAGCAGCTCTGTACCGATACGAGATCTAGCCTTGAAAACCTGCTGGGAGCAATGGACGATTGGGAGAGGTGGCGAGAGAAAGTCAGGGATATCTGTGCTGATGGTGTGACATGATAATATATATATATATATATATATATATTGATAATATAGTTTGCTATGTTTATAAATCAAGAATGCTCAGTATCATTGATAAAGCCTATATAGTTAAATTAGGATATCATTAACATTTTCAACAGTGGATGATAACTGTCAGTTACTCACCTATATGTTCATCAGGCCAAGAGCTCTTGATCTAATTAATGCATTGGCAATAAACTGACAGCTACCAAGCAACATTGACTATGTCTACACTATCCTATTTCTATATATATTTAAATAAAACACTCTATAATTAAATATACAACAGCTGTTAGAAATAAAAAAATACATTTAAAAAAATTAATTCATCTTTATTTGTATTATTAATTATTTTTAACAGATATTTTTTTTCTAGAAAAAGTGCACTAATTACCAAAGACAAGTTGCAGTGTTGATGTTGCTGGAGCCATTGCATATTTCCTCTGTTTAGGTATGAACTGGAACTTGCATCTGTTAATTTAACTGTTACTGTTTGGCTATTTTTGGCTGCTGTCTACTTTCATGATGTCCATTCTAGAACTGCATTATTTTCTGTTGTCATTCTTAAAACATAATCAAGCCATGTCAATCTACAAACCTTAACTTAACTGACAGTCATTGTAAATCTTTTAGTGAAATTTCTCAAATGTAAATTTTCCTTGGAATATCATAAAAGAAAGGCACCAATACTACTGATATCATTACTTGCCAATCTCCTACATTCAGTCATATTAAGTCATCAAGTAATGGCCTACTGAGTAGAGTGTTCACCAAAGGTCCGAAGACCGGGGTTCAATCCCAGGTCAAGTCATACTAAAGACTCAAAAAATGGTACTTGATGCCTCCTTGCTAAATAAGTAAGTAATGGTGGTGACCCAAAAGCTCCCTTTTCAATAGCTACCACACCAAGGTGTAGGGGAGAGAGCTACTCGTTTCCCTGGATTGCACCACTTCACCCTTGATCCTTACCTTATAATGCTGAGTGTTAAGCAAGGAGGCATCGAATATCATTTTTAAAGTCTTTGGCATGACTCAACCTGGGATTGAACCCAAGTCTTCCGAACCATTGGTAAACACTCTACCCACTAGACCAATGGGATTCTTTTGATATTCCATCTTTTGGGATTTCAGCATAAGAAGTTTGTGATTTTTGAGGAATTTTATTGATATAATTAGTTGGTATGATAGAATTATAAATATAGGAATAAATGATAGGAATACTTGAAACCATATAACTATGTGGTAATTATTTGTATGATTACCAAGTTGCAGCATTGATGTTGCTGGGGCTGTGGCATATTTCCTCTATCTTCCAGTAAACTGGAACTTGCATTTGTTAATTTAATTGCTAATATTCTGTGATTTTTTGTTGCTGTCTAATAGAATATTAGATGGCAACCAAAATCCACATATGTCCACATATGCATCTTCAAACTAAAGTCTCTTGAAAACGGACAACTAGTACCGGTTAGGATCCCATGAATGGGTCAAATAGATCTGTTTAAAAATCATTTGTATTTAATAGGTTTGCTAATCTTTCAGGATATCAAAATCCACAACTGTGATATTCAGGATTGTGTTTTTAGGGATTATGATAGGCACAGAAATTAAGAATGAATCAAAATCTTTATTTCTTAAAATGACATTTTCAAATTTTATTGCAGGAATTTCTAAACCATATTATGCAGCCTGGAGAGAGTTTTCTTTGATGTGTTTCTTTTTGTGGACCCTCAGAGATGAACTTTGTGAAAAATTAGAGCCACAAACATCACAGTGAAAGGGTTTCTCTCCAGTGTGTCTCCTCATATGTCTTTTCAAGCTTGAACAAACTGAAAACTTTGATCCACAAACTTCACACTGAAAAGCCTTTTCTCCAGTGTGTGTATGTATATGAGTTCGCAAGTTTGAATTTTGTGAAAATTTTGCTCCACAAATATCACAATGGTAAGGCTTTTCTCCAGAATGTGTCCGCATATGCATTTTCAAACTTGATTCCCTTGAAAACTGTGATTCACAAATGTCACACTCAAAGGGCTTTTCTCCCGTGTGTGTATGCATGTGTCTTTGTAAGCTTGCATTCTGTGAAAATTTGGACCCACAAATGTCACAGGGATAAGGTTTTTCTCCTGCATGAATTCGCATATGTGTCTTCAAATTTGAATTTCGGGAAAAATGTGATCCGCAGACATTACACTCAAAGGGCTTTTCTCCTGTGTGTGTTAGCATATGTCGATGCAAGATAGAGTTTTGTGAAAATTTGGACCCACAAATGTCACAGTGATAGGGTTTTTCTCCTGTGTGCGTTCTTATGTGTTTGCGCAAACTAGAATTCCTGGAGAATTTTGAGGCACAAATCTCACATTTGTAAGGTTTTTCTCCAGTGTGTGTCCGCATGTGTATTCTTAAACTGGAATTTTCTGAAAATGTTGACCCACAGATTTCACAGTGGAATGGTCTTTCACCTGTGTGGATTTTAATGTGTCTCACTAGATCAAACTTTCTGTCAAATTCTTTCATGCACACATTACATTGCAAAGATTTTTTCTTGGTTTTAGTGTTTCCTTTCAAATGGCTGGAAATTTTAGATCCATCAGTCTTGGATTTCACTTTTGCCAATTCCATTTCATAACAAGACATTCTAAAGAATGCTGCATATAAGTATTATTCAGAATACTGAACCAATTTTTTTTTTTTTTTTTATCAAAAGGTTTTTTTTTCTTAAATACTTCAAGTTACCCTCAACAAAGAGGCATACTTAATATTGCAGTTATGGAATCAGCCAACCAAGTTCAGATATTAGATGAAGCTATTTGTGTTTCAATTCCATCTGTTCTCCCACAGTTTTGGATGAATAGTAGGCCAGACTGTATTCTTTAGCCTTGGTATGGTAACCAATCAAAGAGAAGGAAAACTCTGAATTCACTCTAGCTGTATATCACTTAAGAATTGACTTAGTGTCACATCTTGCCTGTAGTCGAGGGATTGGGTAAATAAATATATACCCTTAGCAAGGCCAGTCAGCCATTATAAGCAAAGGGTTATAAAATGAAAAATGAAGGTTAAGTATGTAAAGATACGCTAAAAGAGTCTTTCAAAGGGACAGCAAAGCCAAAATCCAAATTAAGGGTAAGACACTTATTAACCCTGAACTCCAAGCTTGGATCCAGGAGGAAAACATACAAGAGAGAGTTTGATCCACAGTGCAGATGTTTGAGGAAAGAATGGAATGTGTATCTGATGTTGGGAAGATTCAGAAAGGATGAAATTTTGCTCACAAGAGATCACAAAATATGTTCTTACTGAGAATTCTTGGATAGACAGAACCAACAGATGCAGCTCATCAGAATATCTCCCATAAAAATTATGAGAGCTGCGAGACAAACTGGTTATATTTGGGTGAAATGAATAATTTTCTAAGAGTCTTGCTTTTTGAAATGTACTTCAAAAAGTAAGGTCAATAATTCTTGCTGATTTACTGTACAAGTAGCTCTGATCATTCATAGCACTGAATTCTGCTTGCATTGGATATTTCTGAAATGAGAAGATAATTGTCTACAGTTAAGATATAATTAAAAGGTGTACAAAAACAGAATACTATAATCTTAGGAAACTGTCAGAGGAACCTAGAATATACCGATGGCATTCCTCCCCACCCACAAAAAACAGTATTTTTTGTATGACAATAAACTGTAACTGGTAGTGAGGCTCCAGTTCTGGAACTCTGTAGAATGTAAAGTCAACTCTTCATTGCCATCACTCGCACGTCCACTCTGTGAGGGTCTCATGAATGGGTCCATTAGATCTGTTTAAAAATTATTTGTATTAGGAATAACCTGAAACAGTATAAATGTGTACAAATTATTTGTTTTAAGAATAGTAACTTTAAGCTGTAATTGTTTATAAAGGAATATTATTACTAGTTACTTGAAACCATATAACTGCTCACAATACTTGATATCATCTAATCATGTGCAAATTAGGTGTGTCAATCTATTTAATACCAAATCCTCTTTATACATATGTTATATTGTCATCTACAGCATCATAACGACACAATAATAAAGACGCAGGAAGACTTCTTTATAAATATGTGTACCTCTCACTTTATTGTAAGGGTTCGAAAAGGGTTACTCGAAGTTTTCGTGTGAGAGAGATCTGGAGACCGAACAGAAACTGCAATATTCTGACCCCCACTCTTATGGCCATCAACGTTGTGTCTTTGTCATTCTCCTGATGCTCAACCGGAGGCCCTGGGGTCCACTCTGCTGGGTGCTGGCTTTCTTTACTGCATCTTACCAGCAACTTCTCTGGTCCCCAAACTCCATCGGGGTTCCGGAGGGCCCCCTCGGCCGGGTGTGGCTTTCCCTACCACATCTCGTCTATAACTCCCACTCCAACTGTAACTGGAACTGGAACTCAACTGTCTGACTTCTGTCTTGATTGAGTTATATAATATTTCAACGCCCACTCGATCGCCCACTCGATCTTTGAAATCGCATGTTTGATCGTCATCAAGCGGAAATAACTGTCATGCAGTTCACAGGTCACTCTCTTCCGGTGCATCAGTCTATGAGTGTACCATGGGAAATTTTTTTAGCTCGTCCCATTTCATCAGCCAATTTCCGCCCATGCGATTTCCTCTCATAACTGCCATTAGAATGTGTCACCTCCTTCCGGTGCATCACCTTGGAATGGCATTTTTGGCCGGGTCGAAGGTCAAAATATAACACATATATATTAAATATATATGATTTGGTTTAGTTTGGTTTTATGGCATATCAACCATTGTAGGTTATTTAATGCCAAATCCGGTTTGTACATACTTCTTAGATACACGGTGAATTCAATAGGTTTCCAGACTTTTTTTGTACAGTCATTCAAAATTGTCGTAGACTCTTGAAAATTCAGTATGTTATTGCTATACAACTTATGAGATGATGGACTAATTTTTATGATTTAAGGTTTAGATGAACAGCTACAGCAGGAATTGGAATACACCATACTAAAGCCTGATTGTCACAGCTGGTGAATTTCAAAAAAGCAATCTGGACGTGAGGACACTTTAGAAGAATGATATGCAATAAAATTCTGTTTCCAACTTGGAAAAAATGCCACAGAAATGTAAGGAATGCTTCAGACTGCACTTGGACCATCTTGCATGAATCGAGCATCAGTTTTTGAGTGGTATAAGAGATTCAAGGAAGGGAGGTAGTCTGTGAGGGATTATGAGAGGTGTGGGAGGAGTAAGGAAGTCTGAACACCAGAGTTGATTGGCCCAAGGGTTAGCGTTAGGGTTACTATGTTGAGGTTTTAAGGGAATTCAGGAAGAGATTCCGTCAGAAGAGGCCAGCACTCTTCAAATCGGGTCAGTGGCATTTCCACCAGGACAATGCACCAGTCTACAACTCCATCCTTGTCACAGACTATTTGACCAAGATGGGCATCAAGATAGTTCCTCACCCTCCCTATAGTCCAGACCTTGCTCCCGGTGACTTTTAGTTATTCCCTAAGCTCAGAGGCTTTCGTTATGAGACAATTGAGGAGATGAAAGAGGCTGTGATGAAGGTCATTGACATGCTCACACTAGAGGACTTCCATGGGGTGTTCCAGAAGTTGTTAGAACAGTACAACAAGTGCATTGCATCCGGAGGAGATTACTTCGAAGGGGACTAGAGTTTCATGTGTGTACTATCAATAAAAGTGCCCATACGAAAAAAGTCTGGAAACTTATTTAATGATCCTTGTATATATAATTTGTAAATATAAGTCAGCAATGTTAGATAGATCCAAGTATTTCTATGTATCACTAACAATTCAATTAAACATCAAATATTTGTTCAGGTACAGTTGAATTATTTAAAAGTTCTATTTCATACAATTCAGTTTAGCATAAGTCAAAGTGAAATATTTTCAAGTATTTTTTATGTATCACTAACAATTCAATTAAATATCAGTCATTCATTTACTTCCAGTTAAATGATCAAGCAGTTCTATTTTAAACAATTCAGTTTAGCATAAATCTATTTCTAATAATTCAATTAAGCATAAGTCATTTGTTTGCACTCTGTTTAAATGTCAAATAGTTCTATTTTACCCATAGATAGGACCCTATCAAGTGTTACCACTCCAGCTCAGAGTGGACCTGGGAGTAATCATAATGAAGGAGTACTCCACATTCCCCAAAACTTCAGCATAACTAGAGGCTCACCATCAGATTGTTTAGTGTTATATTCAGGATTGCTAATACTAGTAATTCTATTCAACATTATTCAACTTTTAACCAGCAACAGTTAAATAGATTCAAGTATTGCTATCTAATAGTAATAACTATATGGTTCAATTGTTTGTTTTCAAGTATAGTAAATGATAGAATAGTCTGACCCATAGATTAGACCCTTACATATACTAGCACTTTGACATCAGAGTGGACCTGGGAGTAATGGCAATGAAATGGGTCCTCCACATTCTCTAAAGTTCCAGGATTGTAGCCTTACCATCAAATTTTTTAGTGTCTCACCCCTTCGGAAGAAGTGTGGTCAATATATTCAACAGCCCAAGCTGACTGGGCAAACAAGGTCTGGTAAGTTATCAAATGTCTGGTATGTCATTTTGTCCAGAAACTATGCATATTTTGAGCAATTATGGCTTGGATCAAAGTTGTATCTTATTATGTCAACCTTTAATTTAAGTGGTTTAGTTTACTTCAATATGAAATTTTTCACTAACATTTTAAACTATTATAAAATATGCATCACCAGAACTTCTGTTTTAATTTTCCAAATTCCCTTTGTAAAATGTTGGTGGTAAATTTACAAAGCATGAAAAATAAAAATCCACTGCTTAGAAAATATCTACAAAATATGTTCAATAGCTAAAATTGCATCACTCATTAATGATTTCATTCTTTTTTCTTTTTTTTCCACCCCAGCTCAGTTGGTTGGGGTAGTAGAATACACCGACTACATCTCTGTAGAGGAGTAAGACTTCCCCAATGTGTGTCCTGGAGGTAAGGCTCCAGTAATGCTGGAGCTTTGGGGAACATAGAGTACCGCTTCATAACCATTGCTCCCAGGTTCACTTTGACCCGGAGTGGTAGCATCTGAGAGGGTCCTATCTATGGGTCAAATAGAACTGTTTGATATTTAAACTGTGCAAATAAATGACTGATGTGAAATTGTTACAGTAACAAAGATATACTTGAAACCATTTATCTCTGTGAGAAAAAAAAATGAGCTTGGCTTGTTTGAAAATGTTATCAACAAAATGATTTTACTAATCATATATTTAATTCATATGTATAAATAATCAGCCCATTGGACTAATAGGTAGTGTGTTTGTCAATGGCCCAGGAGACCAGATTCAATTCCAGATCGAGTCAAATCAAAGACTCAAAAAATGGTACTTGAGCCTAGCATTATAAGGTAAGGATCAAGGGTGAAGTGGTTCAGTCCAGGGAAAGGACTAGCGCCCTCCCCTACACCTCAGTGTAGTAGCTATTGAAAAGAGAACCTTCAGGTCACCCTCAACTGCGATCGCCAACTTACTTTTATGTGTATAAATAGGATTTGGCATAAAATAACCTCCAGTGGTTGATATGCCATAAACCCAACCCAACACAACCAAACCAAACATTCTTTCCTCCTATTCTTTTTATACTTTTTCCAAAATTAGAAATAAATATTGGATGTTCATCATTTAAATCTGATAATTACCAACGTGTGTTGGGCCATGTTGACAAATTGAGTAGACCAAGTATAGAAATGAACACAATCTGGGAAACAATAATTGAAGAAGTCAAATCAAATTGTTTTTAAAGTAAATTACTTTAAAAATATCAAGAATAACCGATGCCATTTTGAATTCATCTTCTGACGCTTCTCAAGAAACTTCTTGTGATGTTTCTTGAAATGATAGGCGTGAAAATCAATGACGTCATTATTTGAATAGCATCTTCATATTTCTTGAACGCCTTGTTTGATCAACAGTCAAACTTTAAAAATGATTTCCAGGGTTGAATCATTTCTATGCCCAGATAAATAAGGTTGGAGGAAGGCTGGAGGATACAGCGGCCGAAACATGTTGTTTCAACTAACAACAATAAAGATGAGGACAACAGTCTGAAAAATTACAACCAAAATAATGCACCTTTTTCAGTGTATCATTTTTTAATGTCACTGTATATTTCTTTGATGCTGATAATTTTCCAAGATTTCAAAATTTTTTCAAGGAAAAACTTTTTGTTGCTCCACAGATTTGGGGCAAACTACCACATTAGTTAGTTTTGATAGCTTAAGAAATCGAATCTTTTCATGTTTAAAAAGACATTTTACAATTTCCCATCAATCATATTTTTTGCCTTCATAATAAAATAGAAATTCAGAAGAATTTTCTGTACTCCTATTATTCTGAATTTTTTAAAATAAGTGTACATAATCAAAAAAAATATATTGTATTCAGGTCTAGACATGGAAATTTGAGTGTAATCAAAGCACATACAAAGAAGAGTGATAAAAATAATAAAAAAGAGTAAAAGATAACAGTTACAGGGAGAAATTAAAGACATTAGAATTAACTACTTTACTAAAAAGAAGAATGAAAGGTGATCTAAGTGAAACTTTCAAAATAATGGAATTTCTAATTATGGTAGACATGTTTTCAATATTTTTCCTCGAACAGGAAATTTACAGTCAAGACAGATTTCAAAAACAAAGTCTGCAAACCAATTTTATTTATTTTTTTAATAGAGTAATATATTCTAAGAACAAACTGCCAAATATTACCCCATGTTCATCATAAACAGTATCAAATATTTTTGAAAAAGATTAACTGGTCCAGTTATTGTCACATACAACAGCAATTACTTGATCATTTAACTGTTTGATTACATATCCTTGGTATAACATAAAACTGTTTCAGGTGGTGAGACCACTGAGTTAGGTAGGTTAGTCAAATAGATTAACCCCCTATAAGAATAGTGCTAAAGTAAATTAAATCAAAATTTCAATATGCTGCAACATTTTATATAGCAAAATTAAAATTTTAAAAAAGTTTGTCTTATATGTGTGAGAGTTCTTGGTGATAGAGTGGATATTTCAGCTCTTAGACAGAACGAAGTTTTGCGCAGTCAGCTGGGGCTGTAAAATACACCAATTGTTTCTCTGCAGAAGGGTAAGACCTCCTACCAGTGAGTATCCTGGATATGACAATAAACAATCTGGTGGTGAGATTCCAGAAATGCTGGAGCTTTGGGGAATGCAGAGTACCCATTCAGTCCCATTGCTCCCCGGTCCACTATGGCCAGGAGTGGTAGCACTTGATAATGTCCTATCTATGGGTCAAATAGAACTAAACTGTGTACTTATGCTATACTGAATTGTTTGAAATAGAACTGTTTTGACATTTAACTCTGTGTGGACAAAAACTATACTTATACTAAACTGAATTGTTTGAATTAGAAGAATTTTACAAAACTGAATAGCTTGAAATAGAAACGTTTTTGACGATTAAACAATATATGGAAGTTTTTCATGTAAAAAAATTGCTTTTAATTTAGCAACTGGAGTCATTTTAATCAAAAATTTTGGTTCACAATTTAAAATATTTTACAATGATGCCCAATATTGTTTTTGTTAATCTCCCAGAAATTTTCCAGCACAGTCGGATGTAGAATACACCAACTGCATCTCTACTGGGAGGTAAGACCCCACCAATCAGTGTCCTGGATATGACACTAAACAGTCTGATGGTGAGGCTCCAGTAATGCTGAAGCTTAGCAGAATTCAGAGAATCCTTTTTATTGCTATTGCTCCCAGGTTCACTCTGGCATGGAGTGGTAACACCTGAAAGGGTCCTATCCATGGGTCAAACAGAACTGCTGTGTGCAAACAAATAACTTATGCTAAATCGAATTGTTTGAAATAGAACTTTGATCATTGAACTGTGTGTAAACAAATGACTGACGTTTAATTGAATTGTTAATGATACATTGCAAACTTGGAAATATTTAACTTTGACTCACGCAAAATAGAAATGTTTGATCATTGAACTGCATGTAAACAAATAACTGATGTTAATGATACATAGCAATACTTGGAAATATTTAACTTTGACTCACGCAAAACTGAATTGTAAAAAATAGAACTTTTTGATCATTTAACTTTTAACATATCATGTATGTCTATTTAAATGTGTGCAAACAAATGACTAATGTTAAATTCTTACTGTTACATAGCAATACTCGAAACCCTTTAACTGTGAGCAAAAGAAAAAAAATGAGCTCAGACTCATTTAAAAATGTTAGAAACAAAATGTGTTTACAAATCATATTTAACAAATATATTAACAGTATTCGGCATTAAATAACCTAGAATGGTTGATATGCCATAAAACCCAACCAGACCAAATCATATATATTTGTCATATTTGTATGAAGAGGATTTGGCATTAAATATCCTTCAACTGTTGATATGCCATAAAACCTAACCAAACCAAATCGTATATATTTGTTATATTTGTATAAAGAGGATTTGGCATTAAATAATCAACAAGTAAGGTACCTAATTTTACATAGTTTAGTTATTTACTTTACAAGGCCAGATGTATGAGGCTCTCAGAGAGAATGGAACTCGCTAATACTGGTCTGCTAATCCAGGTTGGTGAGATGCTCCTGACTAAAGGAATTGTAGGGAGTTGAAGGCTTAGTATTTTAATGTAAGTGTTCAGTTAAAAAAAAAATCAAGTAACTGAAATTTACACTTACCTGAATGGTGAATATAATTGTTACATTTTTCTATAAATTTTTTGTGATATTTATTCAACGTGCTATTCTGTACAACTGCCCCCAACATGTATTCTACATCAATAATGATTTCGAGAGGATAAATCAAGGATCGGTCTACAACCACCATCGACTTAAACACGAATATATAAGTATGAACATAATAACATAACGATGTTAAAATTTGAAAAAAATAAGTTTAAAACCAAATTTTTGAAAAAAGGTATTTATGAAAAAATACATATAGGAAAATTGATGGTCGTACATACCTTGTTTTTTCTCTGCAATTGTCTGTCTTGGTGTTTCGGAAATATTTTTCGATAAAAAGAAAAAAAGTCAAATAATTGTTTGTTTCCTTTTTTTTTTTTTTTTTTTCATTTTGTAAATAATTTCCAGTCTGTCGCATGAATTTGTCAGATCGAATAAAAATGAATTTTAGTCTCTCTTACGAAACTTATAGATTAGGGGAAATAATTCAACGGTGACGACCGATCCTTATTCTTTCCGTAAAACATCAACCAAACAAATAACAGACCTGCGTATTTTTTGTTTGCTTCATAAAGTTGTGGAAATTTACCCATCTTAAAAAAAAATTACTAAAAACATAAATAATTTGCTGAATAAAATCAAAACTAATTTAAATCAACTATCAATTGGTTGGAAATACTTTATTAACTACTCATCAATGCTGAAAATAACTGTAGCAGAAAGAACTTCGTATTTTTGTTTGGCGCGTAATTTAATTTGACCGTTAGGGTCGCCGAACATTTTCACCCTATCAGGATGACTTATCCTATTCAGCCCGGGCCATATTTCCGAGCAGCACCAAAAATTGGGGAAAGCCGCCCAAACCCTTTCTCTTCCTCAGAACTCTTCAATAAGAACAGACGTCTTACTGTCTGTTTTTCAATAGCGGCAGCAGCATCACACCACTATGAGGAGAGCTATCTAATTTATGGACCCCTTGCATCTATTCTTCTAGACCAAGGGTTCCTAGTTGAATATGAATTAGATAATACTCTATAACAACTTCCTTCCTTCTTTCCATCCTACGAGACTTGTAGCATACCAGCGTAAACCCTTTACTTCATGCTGCCATTAAAACCTTCACATAAAACCTAACGGCGTCTTCGTTCTTCTTCACCAACTTTATTTTCCAACAACATTTAGCGAGGGGATAACATAACCAACGTAACACCAACATTAAACCTAATAATATACCATCGCTAAATAACTACTGGAAAAAGTTAGTATCATAAAACAAAACAAATTAACTGAATAGGATTTACACACCTATATATTTTTTAAAAATGGCTGTGATACAAGAAAATTCTAGAAAATAGGATCCTGATTCACTTATTTCGGAAACAAAGATGGTGGACGTCGGTAAACTAATTAGTGTCGGGAACCTATTGGTCAGAAAAGTCACGTGATTGGTGCTCCCAATTATGTCCACACCTTTGACTTTGTCTCGGGCAAAATAAACGGTGTGTCTGGTGCCGATCACGTGACAAGTTAGCTATACATACTCTAGACTTCCAATAACTCGCTCTCTTACATTTTGACTCCCAGAGACACCTCTCATTATCTCTTTAGCTCTTACATTCTGAATTCCAGCTTGCGACAGGTAGCTCCAGAAACAATGGGCGCGTGTATAGTATGCGATTCTTTCTAATGTTCTGCTTATCCATCGAAAGCATTCATACAACTTCAGACTCTTCAGCAAAACCAAAAAGAGACAAAAGGCCTGTGTATTAGTACTTTTGTGCAAAATACTTTATCAATATACACACATAGCCTATAGGACATTGTTGATATTTAGTCTACTTGCATACACCTAGATAATAACCCCCCCTCTCTCTCTCTCTCTCTCACACACACACACACACACACGCACACACACGAATATTTGACGGACTATATTTTGAACATTCGTAATATTTTTTAACAATGTACTTGTTGATATATAAATGTATTTTTGTTTGTATTGCTTTGTTGTGAATGTTCTTTTTGTCCATGTCGTTTATATCGTTTGCCTTTCAATTACGAGCCACCACAAATTGTGGGAGCAATATATTTAATGACGTTCACTACAACTGTTCCGTCAGTGAAACACTAAGAATACGCTATCTCCTACAGAAGACCCAACACCCTGTTGCGGAGCCGATAAGTATGTCGACCCCGCAAATGAATTTATGTGAATGAGAACAGCCAAAGCAATATGAAGGAACAAAGGTGAGATAATGATAATTACAAATGACAATTTATTTCGTCGTATTTACAAGCGTGAATGTAAATGTCGGTCGAGTCGTTGAGTTCAGCTAGATGGTCGGTGCTGGTCGTTGAGTACAGCTAGATGGTCGATTCTGGTCGTTGAGTACAGCTAGATGGTCGGTGCTGGTCGTTGAGTACAGCTAGATGGTCGATGCTGGTCGTTGAGTACAGCTAGATGGTCGGTGCTGGTCGTTGAGTACAGCTAGATGGTCGGTGCTGGTCGTTGAGTACAGCTAGATGGTCGGTCGAGGTTGGTAGATCGATATCCCTGGTTGTGACGGTATGTTGTGGTTAACCAAGGGTGTGTCGATCGGGTTGCTGACTCGAACGGCGGGTCGTACGTGAGTCAGGTGTTGCAGTGGTAGAACAGTCCGTAACAGCGAGTCGTTACGTGGACTGCGTTGTACCTTGCAAGAGCGTCGAGGTCGAGGAAAGGCTAGGGCCTTGCTGGGCCCCCTAGCCGTGCGGACGTATCGGACGGGAGTGAAGGCTTTGTCGTATCAAAGCCATGCGGACGAGCGGACGAGAGCGAAGGCTTTGTCGGGTTAAAGCCGTGCGGGCGAGCGGACGGGAACGAAGGCTTTGTCGGGATAAAGCCGTGCGGACGAGCGGACGGGAACGAAGGCTTTGTCGGGGCAAAGCCGTGCGGACGAGCGGACGAGAGCGAAGGCTTTGTCGGGGCAAAGCCGTGCGGACGATCGGACTAGTGCGAAGGCTTCGTCGGGTCAAAGCCGTGCGGACGGGAACGAAGGCTTTGTCGGGTCCAAAGCCGTGCGGACGAGCGGACGAGAGCGAAGGCTTTGTCGGGGCAAAGCTGTGCGGACGAGCGGACGAGAGCGAAGGTTTTGTCGGGTCAAAGCCGAGCTGACGAGCGGACAGGCCAGAAGGTCGAGGCTAAGATGGGCGTTATCTTAGCGCTGCGCAGATAGCGAAGGAGTAGCTAAAGGCTGGACCGTGCCATTAGCGCTGCGCAGCTTATCGGACTATCGGAACCGAGTGAGAGTTAAGACCGGTTGGTCTTAGAATCCGTCTTCGTGTTTGCCGCCTGGCCGTCTACTTCGACTGATCATTACTGACCGCCAGAGATGCTCTGACCCGCAGACAGTGACCTCTTATGGTCCTAAAAAGGACCTTTGTGCATACCTATGTAGGTGGGTGAAAAGCAGATCTACCACGAGAAGTGGGATCAACGTCGGAAGTTAAGGTGAATGCGACCGCACAGAATGCGGGATTCCTCCTTAAAGAGCTTCGCTTGGAGCGCGCTGTATTTATCCTACGTCCCACCAACGTACGAATATGGCACAAGGCCGTGTTTAAGGTGGGTCCTGTCGCAGGGCCGTAGCCCAACGCGATAGGCAGTTCCAAAAATGCCTCGGACCCCGTCGGCATTCCCCTTTTCGGGGCGCCTCAGGCGCCGGGCGATAAACCCAACCCCTCCGAAGAGGGTTAAAGCCTGGGGGGACGGCCCCCTGAGGCCAGAGGTGATGTATCCAGTGGTGGAACACACCCGACCGAACCGTGCAGCACTCAACCACAGCCGGTCGAGAGCGCCCCACCACAGGACACAAAAGAGCTTCGCCGGAGCGCGCCGTAGTATTTGTCGCTGCCTCCCACCAGACACGACTTGACACAAGGTCAAAAGCCCGAAGGCCAATTAAAGTGGGGATAAAGGGGAGGGGAAGGTCGGGAAGGAGCCGAGACTCGAACCCTGCTTGTCTGTGCTGCTCATCGGCTCACTTAGTGCAATGTGAGCCTGATGAGGCAAGCAGTTTCACGAACCCAAATGTGGGTCCGGGCACGTATGCCAGTAAACGGCTTAAACTAGACGCTTGGTCTAGTGCCGTACAAGGGGGACAAAGGAGACAAAAATGCAGCTCGCCCACCCGAAGGTAGCCTAGTCGAAACTAGGTGCCTAATTAAAGGCCCCAAGTCTGCCATTGTTCCTTTTCCAGGGCCACGCTCCGGACCGAAGTCCAGAACAGGCCCCGGGGCACTCGCCGGGGGCGCGCCGTGTATTTGTCGCTGCCTCCCACCAGACACGACTTGACACAAGGTCAAAAGCCCGAAGGCCGATTAAAGTGGGGATAAAGGGGAGGGGAAGGTCGGGAACGAGCCGAGACTCGAACCCTGCTTGTCTGTGCTGCTCATCGGCTCACTTAGTGCAATGTGAGCCTGATGAGGCAAGCGGTTTCACGAACCCAAATGTGGGTCCGGGCACGTATGCCAGTTTACGGCTTAAACTAGACGCTTGGTCTAGTGCCGTACAAAGGGGACAAAAATGCAGCTCGCCCACCCGAAGGTTGCCCAGCCGAAGCTGGGGGCCTATTCGGCCCCGAGTCTGCTCTTGGTTTCGAGCACCCATCCGGCACGAATGCCAGACGGCCCAGCTAAAAAGCCGGGGGCGTGCCGGATATTTGTCGCTGCCTCCCACCAGACACGACTTGACACAAGGTCAAAAGCCCGAAGGCCGATTAAAGTGGGGATAAAGGGGAGGGGAAGGTCGGGAAGGAGCCGAGACTCGAACCCTGCTTGTCAGTGCTGCTCATCGGCTCACTTAGTGCAATGTGAGCCTGATGAGGCAAGCAGTTTCACGAACCCAAATGTGGGTCCGGGCACGTATGCCAGTTTACGGCTTAAACTAGACGCTTGGTCTAGTGCCGTAGAAAGGGGACAAAAGTGCAGCTCGCCCACCCGAAGGTTGCCCAGCCGAAGCTGGGGGCCTATTCGGCCCCGAGTCTGCTCTTGGTTTCGAGCACCCATCCGGCACGAATGCCAGACGGCCCAGCTAAAAAGCCGGGGGCGTGCCGTAGTATTTGTCGCTGCCTCCCACCAGACACGACTTGACACAAGGTCAAAAGCCCGAAGGCCAATTAAAGTGGGGATAAAGGGGAGGGGAAGGTCGGGAAGGAGCCGAAACTCGAACCCTGCTTGTCAGTGCTGCTCATCGGCTCACTTAGTGCAATGTGAGCCTGATGAGGCAAGCAGTTTCACGAACCCAAATGTGTGTCCGGGCACGTATGCCAGTTTACGGCTTAAACTAGACGCTTGGTCTAGTGCCGTAGAAAGGGGACAAAAGTGCAGCTCGCCCACCCGAAGGTTGCCCAGCCGAAGCTGGGGGCCTATTCGGCCCCGAGTCTGCTCTTGGTTTCGAGCACCCATCCGGCACGAATGCCAGACGGCCCAGCTAAAAAGCCGGGGGCGTGCCGTAGTATTTGTCGCTGCCTCCCACCAGACACGACTTGACACAAGGTCAAAAGCCCGAAGGCCAATTAAAGTGGGGATAAAGGGGAGGGGAAGGTCGGGAAGGAGCCGAGACTCGAACCCTGCTTGTCAGTGCTGCTCATCGGCTCACTTAGTGCAATGTGAGCCTGATGAGGCAAGCAGTTTCACGAACCCAAATGTGGGTCCGGGCACGTATGCCAGTTAACGGCTTAAACTAGACGCTTGGTCTAGTGCCGTACAAAGGGGACAAAAGTGCAGCTCGCCCACCCGAAGGTTGCCCAGCCGAAGCTGGGGGCCTATTCGGCCCCGAGTCTGCTCTTGGTTTCGAGCACCCATCCGGCACGAATGCCAGACGGCCCAGCTAAAAAGCCGGGGGCGTACCGTTTAAGCGTTGAAAAGGGCTTGCTGATATTACGAAGGTGCTGTGACACACAGCTCCAGCCGCGTGAATATAAAATTCTTTGATAAAAAATGAGTGTAGCCGTAAAGTATTTTCCTAACCTGCTATAGGCTGGCGACGACTATTAGTTCAAGTCTTATCAGGTAATTTTTGGCTGAAGTGTTTTGTAAATGTTATTAATTTTAATTCATCTTTTTCTTTTAGCTATAACGAGATGTCAGGGCCGTTAGAAAGAAAAAGGGCTTAGTCAGTTCCGGTCGTACTCGGATATAATCGTCCTAACGCGGGCGTGTAACTTGATATGTTTAGGTTTATCGGCCGGTCGCGGCAACCCAAAAAGGGGTATCCTTGGTATAACATAAAACTGTGTTGGGTAGTAAGGCAATTGAGTTCGGTAGTTTAGTCAAACAGATTAACCGCCAATAAAACTAGGGCTTAAGTAAATTAAATCAAAATTTTAATACGCTGTAACATTTTATATAGCAAAATTAAAGTTTTAAAAAGTTTGTTTTATATGTGTGTGTGAGAGTTTGTAGAGAAGAGGAAAATCTCGTATTTTGGTTTAGCGCGCAATTTAATCCAACACTTAATTTCACCCAATCAGGATGACTTATCCTATTCAGCCCGGACCTTCATTTCCGCCTAGCAAAACGGGTGAGCGGCCAAACCCAGTCTCTTTGGCTTAAGACGGCGACCAGAACAGACGTTCGTCTGACCGTCCCTGCTTAGCGATGCTTTTTAACATAGCAACACCAGCAGCAACATGGACGCTCAACGAGGGAACCATCTAATTTATGGATTTCGTACAAGGAATCCCAGTTGAATATGAATTGGATGCATTCAGCATGCCTTCCACAGGCACCACTTCATGTCACCCCAAAAATTGGCTATGTCGATCCGAGCGTAACTCCGCTCTCGACACACTAGTTCCCTTTTCACCTCTGGTCCACATTAATGGAGATAACGCAGACTCTCCCCAAAAAATACCAGATACAAAACTACACGGTGACTCTAAACACAATCCCTCACACGTCCCGCAACACACGCTGCCATCTCAACATCCCGCTAAGCCATTTCGTCTCCAACACTAACAAGCCTAAACTCCACGAGTCTTGCAGCACCAAAAGCAAACCATATTCCATGCTGCTAATAAAAACTGTCTTTGTTGTGTGTTAAAGAAAAGTTTCGTAATTCGTTTGTGTTGCCTCAAAAATATAGTGTGAGAGAAATTAACAATTTCCCGAAACGCTATAAGTTCTTGGTGATAGAGTGGATATTTCAGCTCTTAGACAGAACAAAGTTTTGCCCAGTCATCTGGGGCTGTAGAATACACCAATTGCTTCTCTGCAGAGGGGTAAGACCTCATACCAGTGAGTGTACTAGATATGTCAATAAACAATCTGATGGTGAGATTCCAGAAATGCTGGAGTTCTGGGGAATGCAGAGTACCCATCCAGTCCCATTGCTCCCCGGTCCACTATGGCGTGGAGTAGTAGCACTTGATAGGGTCCTCTCTATGGGTCAAATAGAACTAAACTGCGTACTTATACTATACTGAATTGTTTGAAATAGAACTGTCTTGACATTTAACTCTGTGTGGACAAAAACTATACTTATACTAAACTGAATTATTTAAATTAAAAGAATTTGACTAAACTGAATAGTTTGAAATAGAAACGTTTTTGACGATTAAACTGTGTACTCATGCTAAACTGAATTGTTTGAAATTGAACTGATTATTTGTATAAAAATGGATTTGGCATTAAATAACCTACAAAGGTTCATATGCCATAAAAATCCATCAACCAACCAACCAACCAACCAGAACAAAGTCAATAATTCAAAATGCATTTTTTAGAATTTTTAAATAGAGGAATTCTATTCATTAATTCAGCAAGTTTAAGAAATAGACATTAAGAATATCAGTTGTAAAAGAGATACTTTAATGTCCTTGTGTAGACAATATTTTTCAGGTGTGATGGTGAAGAGGAAGGAAGACGTTAGTCTCTGAGTATTGGGTCCTAGTAGTCTGTCGAGTAGGCGTCACTCTGTATGTTGGAGTTAGGAACACAATCTGCTGGTTGAAAAGATCTCTATTTATGTGTATTAGGTCAATCAAAAGGATCGGCCGACAACATCTTTTATTTTTGGCGCGAACGCTTTTGATTGGTTCGTAATTCTTTATTAAATTTTTCTTTTTTTGCTGGACTGGAACGATACGATGAGCCGGGTGCGCATAACTTTATTTCTATCATTTCTACAGATAACATCTTAGGGTAAACATCCGGTCCTCTACACAGCTCCAGTATCTCTACACGGCTCCTGTTCTGGAGCTCTGGGGGATGTGGAGTATTCTTCCATTGTCATTACTCCCAGGTTCACTCTGGCTCGTAGTGGTAATACTTGTTAGGGTTCCATGTGGGTTAGATAGATTTGTTTGAAAATTATTTGTATAAGATAGTATTTCATCTTTAAGATGACTTAACCTCACGGTCAAATTCTTGGTTAGTTGTGTTTTACCACATATCAACCTTTGGAGGTTATTTAGTGCCAAATCCTGTTTATACATGTATATTATATATATATATGATTTGTATATAAATAGTTTGTAGGCATCAATTTTTACACGAGCTAGGGCTCATTTGTTTGCACACAGTTAAATGGTTTCAAGTATTACTATCTAACGCTAATAGTTCTAGCTCCACACAGTTAAATGATTTTTAGTTTGGTAAATGATTAAACAGTTCTATTTGACCCATATATGACCCTCTATAACTCTGGGTCTGAGTGGACCTGGGAGTAATGGCAATGAAGGGATACTCCACATTCCCCAAAGCTCAGGAGACTGGATCCTCTCCATTAGATGTTGTTCAGTCATATCCAGGGAATTTGCTGGAAAGTAACCTTACCACTCGTTAGAAATGCAGTTGGTATATTCTATAGCCCCAGCTCTCGGAGGTGATTCCCACTTTTAGAAGCAGTTAATGTATGCATGATGTACATACAAGAAGTATTTAGAAGAATACACAGACGTATTCCAACGGATAAAATATGCACTCATTGTTCCATAAGCAGTATATGAAAGGGGTATACAAAAATGGAAAGTCTTCCTGGAGTTTGTTGGTCCCACTCAATGATGAGGCGATAGACAACCTCTATCATCGAGAAAGATACATCTTATTTCTTCAAAGAACAAAGAGAAAAAAAGGAATCAAGATGGATTCTATGATTCCCATGTGGCCACAAGAGAGAGAGAGAGAGAGAGAGAGAGAGAGAGAGAGAGAGAGAGAGAGAGCAATGTACGTAAACATACACATGAATATCAGGTAGTAAACTATAATCTCTTGCCGAGTTTAACGAAGATAATTTTAACAATAAAGAATAATGTCTTTGATAATTAAATCAATTATATTATCTCTCTTTCTATTAGCAAATTGTTTTGATTAATGGATTGAAGATAATTGCATGTCAAGACGTCTCGTGTTATTTTTTGCGTAGAGGTTAAAGAATTTTTTTGTGTTTCTTATGAGTTTTTTTTTTTTTTTTTGCACACAGTTATATGGTATCAAGTATTCTTAACTGTGTTATAAGCAATGTGGGATAGAATCGAGTGAGCTTTGCAATTGACGACTTGAAGGTTTGTCTTTGTATATTTGTAGTGTCTCGTGATATCCCACGGAGACGATAGAAATAAGATTAATACTATCCTCCCGTTGGAATAAACAGTGGCAACCCGTCAAAAATGTGACCGTTAAGAAAGAATGTATGTCACAGAGGGGATATCAACAGGTGTTGGTACTTAGTAACCTCAGGTCGCCGGACACCGGAAGGGAGGAGAAGAGAGAAGCCAAATGATTGGCTGGGACCCCAAAACAGAAGTGGGGACTCCTTCCCCTCAGCGGAAGTAAATAATAAGAAAGTTAATTTTTGAGCAGGGCTCGTGGCAGACAGACCCATAGCCATTTACTCCGGGTTGAAGACAAAAGAATATCTGAGACACGAGGGACCCCAGGTTCTTCAAGCCAGTGTAAAAAAATAGAATAAAGTCTATTAGCCCGTGAAAGAAGAAAGATTCTCCTGCGGAACCCCGTCGAAAAATAAGATAAGTAACTTTGGGGCTATTTCTCCTTTATACTCAAGTTTTATGTACCGCTCTCTCTCTCTCTCTCTCTCTCTCTCTCTCTCTCTCAATTTGAAGAAAAATAAAAGTCAAGAAAAGACATTTATATTCGTGGACTGTCCATTTATTATATATTTGACACTTTGAAAGTGTATCTCTTTGTACAGTAAAGGATTCACGTATTTTAATGCTACCACGTGGTCTAAGTTGTTCTTTGCCGTAGCTTCTACGAATTTGTTACCTCATGCTTCCTTTTCAGCTTCTATTCGCCTTATGTTATCTTGCTTAGAATTGTCCTATTAATTCCTTAAAATATCACACGGGAAACCGGAGTTGCCAACTACTACAATATAATATTATTACGACTAAACCTATAGGGCCATATTCTTCCATTGTCTAGGGGAAGGAAGGAAAGCGGCCTGGTGGGTGTGTGGATAGTGTGAAATTTGGAACCCCTTGCCAGCAGCGGTCAGTCTGGCCCTAAATTAATCCCTCACGTAATATGCCAGTTCTTATATGCCCGAGGAAAAAACTCTGAACGAGGACTTATTCTATAAGGGATCAAGTGCCAACCTGCCCCGTCTTCACACGTGCAAAAATGAAGTCCCGTTTTGGGATTTTAGTCAATTTGCCGTCACAGTAGTATCTGAGTACCAAAGCTCACTGCTAATGATATTAGAGAACGAGGAACACAATTCAGACACTTGTAGCAGAGGAAATGTATCATGGTTTAATATTACCTCGTACCAAACAATATAAAACAATTCACAGCGATTTGACAACATATTAATTACCTGAGCAAACATGATGGAATGAATACAGAAATAATATTGTGAGATATGATCAAGTGAGCTTTGATATCGACAATTTGAAG
This sequence comes from Sepioteuthis lessoniana, assembly GCA_963585895.1. Taxonomy (NCBI): domain Eukaryota; kingdom Metazoa; phylum Mollusca; class Cephalopoda; order Myopsida; family Loliginidae; genus Sepioteuthis; species Sepioteuthis lessoniana. Next base: position 55,731,763 of record OY757908.1, read on the forward strand.
GGTTGTCTTTGTATATTTGTCATATCTGAGTACTAAAACTTACCACCACGATTATTACAGAATGAAAAATTCGGACATTTGTACCAGAGGAATTGTATTATGGTTTAATATTTCCTTGTGCCGAACATTATTAAACAATTGACGACGAATCAACAACAAAACGTTTATTCCGTGAGTAAACTTGATAAAAAGGATACAGGCATTACATAAAATACCCTGAGTACATTATGGAGAGAAATCTTATTTAGGAGTTGAAGAGTCCTTTATAGAAAACTATTGTATGAAGACTTTCGTCAAAGCGTGGTACCATGCGTGGTACGACACGGGGTTTGTTGGCGCGAAAGTACCCACCCTCGTCGTGATACACACCCGCACATGCGTGCCTCTTGTTATCGAGGCCGGAATGAAACGACGTACTTATCCGGCCTCCCACCTGGTGAGATTTGACACAAGGTCATTTTATTGTGATGCTACCGCGCACAGATCGAGACTCATACACGGCCGTCAAAAAAAAATGCTTGATCCCGTCGGCGTTCCCCATTTTGGGTGCCTCAGGCGCCAAGCAACAAACTAAGCCGACTTTGCCGAGCGTTTTCTAATGCTATATTGGTCACGCCTCCAAACAGCCATTCGGAGTACTATTTTGAATATCAAGGGATGTGATCCCTTCAGCAGTATAAGGTTCATTGTTGATTCTTGTTAAATTTGGCTTTCACTCGAGCTGTGTACCTTTGTTTACTTTCATGTTGTTGATTCTGACACTTAGTAATAAATGATTAAACACAACCGATGTTTTTTTCAGTGTCGTGAGTGAGAAAGCTCTTAATAAGGGCTGAGCAAACTGCTGCCTGTGGGAGCCTCTAAAAAATAAATAAAAATAAACACTTGCACTTGAATCAAGACTAAATTCTTTTGATTTTAAAAGATGCAGCTCTTTGATAATTCATGTCCGAGTGATACGGCCCTCCCACCAAATAGTTTGCCCATCCCTGCCCTAAATGAACGAACTCAAAAAGATAAAATATAGTGTCAGAAGTGGGATCATAAAATATAAGGACGGTGAACTTAGTTAATGACCCCGTACTATGACCCCGTTCTGTTGTACCTTGAATTAAGGGGGCTTATTTCTATTCATTTGCGAATACTGTCTGTCCTCGGGTGTTTTCTTTAGGTCCAATAATATTTTAGGAGTGTTAAAAGAAATTTAGCATTAAAATTTTAATATAAAAGGAATGACAATAAAATGGCAAATTTGCAATATCAGGGGATAATGTTTTTAGGAGACTTTAATGGGTAAATTCAAGCTTTTTAGGGAGTTATATTGTTATTATTTTTAACGAGGAAAGTTGTAACGTGCGTGTGTGTGTGTTTAGTTACTTCCTAGCTAAGTTTTAAAAGTAAATAAAGGTATGTAAAAGAGAGAAGTTCCAAGATGTACGAAGTCGAAATGTTTTTTAGGAATAGGTTTTAATTGGAGCATGGAAAATAGAGTTTGCGTTTGTGCTGCAAGCCTCGTGGGAAAGGAAAGAAATAAAGAGACTGAATGGAGTTATGGGAGAGTGGAGACGGTATTTTTGCTGCTAAATGCCTTTGCGAAAAGTGTAGTTATTTTTAGGCCTTGTTGGACGTGTGGGGGAGTTATGTTCGCCGTATGGAGGAAAAGTCAGGTTTGCTGTTTGAGGAAACAAACTTTGAAGTCACTGTGATTTTTTTGTGTCTGGTGGTTTTGGGGAGAGGCGTGTGTGTCTCCAAAAATGTTGCCCAGAGGTGAAATGAGAGCTAGGTGCCGGAGCGAGATTAGGCATCGTATCGACATAGCCAATTTTGGGGGTGATATAAAGTTGTTCCTGTGCGTGGCGTATTGAATGTATCTAACCCATATTCAACTGGGATCCCTTAGTCTAAGAAGAATAGACAAGGGGTCCAATGAATTATGCTGTTTCTCCCTCATGGTGCCATGCTGCTGCTGCTGCTGCTGCTATTGGAGCACAGGCGATAGACGTCTGTACAGAACCAAGCCGTTCTGAGAAAAAAAGCTGTGTTTGGCAGCTTACCCAATTTCTGCTGCCCGGAAAGGAGTTTCGTGAGAAATAGGATTAGTCATCCTGGTTGGGTGAAATTATACGTCGAATTAAATTGCGCGCCAAACCAAAATACGAAAATTCCTTCCGCTACAGTTGTAAGTTCCGCTGTTTTCTTGTTCGGATACTGATTCAAAAAGATATTACGGACAACAATGTTTTAGAAACAAATTTTATACAAAAGAATTACGAAAGAAACGATGGAAAGCATAAAGCGTGGCTAATTTTGATGTAATTTGAGGGACTTGGCTGCGAGAGAGAGAGAGAGAGAGAGAGAGAGAGAGTGTGTGTGTGTGTGTGTGTGTGTAGAAAACGAAGTTCTTTGAATTTAAGTAGTTTTGTGGGTTTCGTTGAAAACTTTCAGGTTTCGTTGAAAACTTTCTGCTTTCGTTTAATTTAGTTGAGTCCTAAGTAAATTGTCTTTTAGTAGAATTCTTTGGTTAAATTTTCAGCTCGCGTAGCAGGATTCACGGGTCGAATTTTCAGTTTTCATTTAATTTTAACTGAGTTTTGTAAAGTTGTCTTTCAGCAGAATTCACGGATTGAATTTTCCTCTTTCGTTTAATTTAGTAGAATTTCAGTAAAGTTATTTTAGGTTGACTTTAGTTGAATTCCTAAGACAGCTTCTTGCCTATTTGAATACTTTTCGGCTGTTCAAGAAGCGAGTTACGAAACCTTTCTGCGGGCTATTTTTTCATCCTTAACAGTCTGGCTCAGAGGATTTAATAGTAGTTGACAACAATGGTGGGAAGCAGCTTTTTAGAGTCTTATTGTAAAGGATTACTTCTCCCTTTTCCACACTGGCCAAATTAAGAGCCACACGTGGTCGGTTAAATTTTTACTGTATTGATTCCGGTATATCAGGGGGCCATCCGTTTGGGCAGTATTCAGCAACAATTTTTCACAGGAACCTTTAACAGTCAACATGGTGAACTAAAAAACAATGACTGTAAGGATTGAATTTCTCCTAAAAACAGATGAGTACCAAGCCAGCTACTTTGGTTTATTGAAATTAACTAGATATTCTCCAGTCATTAACGCGCAACTATCAGCGATCACACCCACATACGTATTCTACATACATTGTAGTGTGAATAATACTATTACCACTGCTTCTTCTTTGCTGTTAGAATTACTGCAACATTTGAAGATCACCTATTTTCGCCTAAGTATATTTGATGCAGGATAATCATTCTTGCTTATGCAAATCTTTATCATTTCAGAGGTTTCCAAACTCTGTTCTTAAACAAAACTTTTCCCCATACAAACTCTTTCGCATGAACAGAACTTTTGATTTAAATACTCTTTTGTAGAAATGGACTCTTATTTGTGACATGGATGTTGAACACACGCCGGGCTCACCATTATTTGTAGTGGACTAGAGTTAATGAAAATAACACAATTAACAAGAGAGCTGCAAAAATAGAGAAGTTGTATTCTTGGATAGATCTGAAAGAAAAAAAAAAAAAAAAGAAATGTAATTGTTCTCGTGTTAAGTCACTGTGGGTAGCAGTAAATTCTTAGCCAGCACGTGGAGTTGATAGACTATAGCCCAAGTTAACGGTCGTGACTTGATACGGTTCATGTGGCAATCAAACAAGTAGAGCTGCTATGAGACTCTGAGACACAATTGTATCCATCTTGCCTGGGTGACAAGTGAACTGTTCTCAGGTAGTTTTGGAAATGCTTTGATTTATAGTATATGGAGGTGGGGTCATATATACGTGTATTAGCTTTGCAAATCCCTAACGAAGAAAGTGACCGCGTTATTTAGCACCTCCGATTGGTAAAAAAATACGGTCGAGTGTTTTGATTTTTAAGGTTAGGTTTTCGTTCAAATTCTTGAATTTTCTAGAACACATGCGTGGGAGTTTTTTTTTTTAGGTTCACAATTGCGTCCCAATTGAATTGCTTTTTTCAAGATCCTTTTTTTTTTCCTATAACCACCATCACCCACTAGACAACTGTAGTTTTCGGGTGGATAATCTCCCTGTGTGTTGAACCCGGGATTGAACCAGTGACCTTTAGATTTCAGTCTAAAGCGCTTGTTACACCACTTCCCTCTTTGCGTTCCTCCTCTACTGTGCCGAAACCCGGGATTGAACCAGCGACCTTTAGATTTCAGTCTAAAGTGCTTGTTACACCACTTCCCTCTTTGCGTTCCTCCTCCACTTTCCTCTTTCTCTCTCTCTCTCTCTCTCTCTCGCTCTCCTTTTCACTCTCTCTGTGCTTCTTCCTTCGTTTCTCTTCCACTTTCTTTCTTGCTTCTGCTTCTGCTTCTCGCCGAGAAAAAGACGCCCGAAAAGAAAAACGAGTTGGTTTTTATTTACGTCACCTTACCCATAATCCATTTCCTTAGCCTATAAAAATTCCGGTCGGGCGCCTCCTCTCTTTTTTCCTTTAATGGGCTGAAGGTGGATTATTGAAACAGCGGTGGGTATTTTTCTTTTCTTTTCTTTTCTTTGTATCAGATCACTGACCTGCACCCCAGACACAAACGAACCCTCTTTTGTCGAGAGCTGCCGTTAGTCCCAATTTCATGTCCACACTCCCCCCTGGTCTCAAGATCACACATGTGGCATGGCGGACGTGGTCGTTTGTTGCTGGCACTCCTACGAAGCGGGGTTGTCTGGACTTCTTCATCTGAGCTCTCTGGAGTGCCATCGGAACTATCGGCATCAGCGTCGGGGTTCGCGGTCGGATCATCAGGCACGCGGGGCATAAGTCGGATCCACAGTTCGTCGTTGGATGATTCACCACTGCCACTACTTGCCAACGGATTCGTGTTTAGGGCGGGCCGGATGTCCCTCACATGGCGTGGAGTGCCATCGACCAGTACGGCCTGCTCACTGACGATGCCGTGATTTGTCCCCTTCGAAAACGGGTGGTGCACCGGCTATGGGGAGGCTTCACCCAGACGGTGTCCCCTAACTCATACGGCCCTCTTGTTCCCTGCCGATCAGGCAGACGCGCGTCAATGCCCTTGATGCGCATTCGGTACCGATGGATTGCATTGGCGGGTGCGCTCGCAGCAGTCACAGCATCCTTTGGCGTTGCATTATACCTATAGACCACTTCCGCGATCGTGCACGTCTTCCTAGCCGCGATCCTCTTCACGCTTCGGTGGCACCGCTCTGCAATGCCGTTGCCACTCGGCACATACGCACATCGGTGTCTGAGCCTGATCCCCCACTCGTCTACGAAACGCCTAAACTCCATGCTGCAGAGGATCTCTTCAGGCGGCCCCCTTTCGTAAAATATGGACTCCAATTCACGGATGACACTTGAGGAGTCCTGTCTTACTAACGGGCGCCAAATCGCGAACCTCATCGGTCCGCAATCTATTAGTGTGAGGAAGTGCTGGCTGCCATAATGGGTTACGTCCATACCCAGTCGGCTCCAAGTCGTGTCTGTTCCCAGCCGACCCTTCCGTCATCTAGCCGGGGCGGGGTCGATTGACTGGCATGTTTGGCATTCCTTGACCACCGCTCTCACTGCACTTTTTGACACTGACGGATTGGTCAATTGCACAAAATAGCATGTCCGTCTCATTCCGGGGTGCCCACTGTCGTGGTGTATCTCTCTGATCTTGTCCGCCGCCTCAACAGAGGCAGCACATTGTAACGGTACTGGCCCAGCTTCTTTCTTCATGGCGTCATACCATCTCTGTGGCACCCGAGTGAGCCTGTTAGCGAGGTTGCAGTTTGAGGTGACAAGTACCGCATCCACAGACAGATTGTACTCCGTCACCAGCTTTCTTATGGTCTCCAGCCTCCGTCTGATCAGCATCTCGCTGGCCGCCTTGGTGCGCACCCTGGCCTTGCCTGTCAGTGTGTCCGATATCCAGTGGTATACGCATAGCGAATCAGTGTGTATGCGTAATTTCCTGACTTTCCACTGGAGTGCCAGGTTGACGCCTTTCATCACCGCATCGAGCTCTGCCAGGTTGATGTGAGCAGCGTCATTCGTCGGTCGCAACCAGCAGGCGTCCTCAACCGCAGCTCCATCCTTCTCCAACAGCACACCAATCGCCAAAGAGCTCGCATCCACCCACACATTCAGTTCGTCTCCCTATACGCACCAATCTCCTTTTGCGGGGTCATCCTGCTTTACCCTTGCGATGGTCTCCTTCACCATGCGAACCAACAGATCGTCCGTTGTTTCGTCGTCCCAGCTTTTAGTGACTGCGCTTGCTCTCCTTTTTATGGTGCCTGTTGCCGCACGAGTCCATCCACACACTGGTAGGTGCCCCACAAGTTTTCCACACAGGGAGAAGACAGCTCGTCTCGTGAAGACATCGGGTACTTCAGGAAGTGCAGTTCCGCGCCCCCACTTCAAGGTCCCCCGCTCCTGTCGAACGTTCAGGCCCAAGACACGGGTGCCATCCTCCAAACGTTCTGGGTCCTTGCAGATCAGACCAAACTTGGCCAGTTGGGACCTTACGCATGATGACGACACAACGTCTTCGTTCACGTATATGTCATCATGAGTATTTTTCTTTTCTTTTCTTTTCTTTGTATCAGATCACTGACCTGCACGCCAGACATAAACAAACCCTCTTTAGTCGAGAGCTGCCGTTAGTCCCACTTTCATGTCCACCACAACTTACCAAACAAAACAAAATAAACAACAAATCTTCTATGCCTCATAACCTACTTACAGGGCTAAGTTTATCGCCTGGTGTCTGAGGCACCTAAAAAAGGGAATGCCAACAGAATCAAGCATTTTTTGTGACGACCGCGAATGAGTCTCGAACTGGGGGTAGGTCGAATAAATAGCCTGGTGTGGAAACTAACAGTGATCAGTTTAGCTGTCCTCCCAGACTGACGTCTTACCATTGACTCCGAACGGGTTGAACTTTGTTATCGTCCCAAATGCCGATGACTCAGAATCGCTATTTCTAAGTGTGAGGTAAGCAGCGACACTCACCTCGATAATCAATCTAAAAATAGACTAAAAACCGAAATTCATGATGTACAATGATTTTTCCGGGAACAAGTGGTATCCCGGCCATTTTAAAATACAGGAGTGTAAATCCAATATATATATATATATATATATATATATATATATATATATATATTAATTATTTATTGCCAACAAAAGTTATCTAAATGCCCAAATTCGAAAACGTTTTTATCTTGTCTCGCACGTAAAATATTTAAATTAATCAGTTGATTTATTGAAAGTTATTGGATTTTTTCTTTCTTTATCGACTACGCGCTGCCTAAATTGAAAGGAAAGGTGAAATTATTATAGAACATTAATATAGTTTCTTTTTAGTTTATTTAGTTCACGGATGTATTTATTTTGACGTTTTATGGTTAAGAAAGTTCAATCTAAAACCAAGCAAATACGAATTTCAAAAGCCACGCACTTATTCTAACGAAAGGTATAAACATTCACCATAACAAAATTATTCGAAAATATTTTCATATTACAGTCACCAAAACATCCCAGTTGCACTAACCTAATCCCATATTTAGGTGAGTGAGATGGGGACTATTTAAAAGATAACGTGACTTTGCGCAGAGGCGATACCGTAGTTAATGAGGATTTTCCGAGGCGTCGTTATTGCTCATTGATACTTTGTTTCGTCGATATATAGAAAAAAGGGGAGATAATTATATATTTCCTAAGGGTAAGCGTGTGGCTTTTTCCGAACTTTCTTCACTATAAATTATCAGAGTGAATAAATCTATGAGCTACAAAAAACAAACTTACAAGTTAAAAAAAAAGGATTGATCTTTGTTGAATGAAAGTCTCATTTTTCCCTTTCAATTCTAGCAACTTCCCCACGAAAACAGCAACGCGTATCCTAGAGATGACCTTGACATTGCTAGATTACCATCGATTAGTAAGGATCAAGGGTAAAGTGGAGCAATCCAGGGAACAGAGTAACGCCCTCCCCTACACCTTGGTGTAGTAGATATTGTAAAGGGAGCCTTCGTGTCACCCTCGATTAAGGTCGCCAACTTTATTGATAGGGTGTCCAAAAAAGGTAAGGAAAAACAACATTCCTTCCATCACACACAGACTTAACCAAATTGAACCAACTTTAAACTTTACTTATGAACTCGAAAAAAAAAAATTTCTCCTTCCCCCTCCTCCTACTCATACACGCACAGCCTACCCGACTTTCCTAGTCTTGACTATTCTATCTTTTATATAATTCATTCTTATGGCGTTAGTCTGGGTAGCAATTAAAAGAGATTCGGCTTCTTTCTCTCCGTTTCTTCTTCGTAGCCATGGGCAGGTCCCCGTATGTATTTTCTTTTGAAATGTCCGTGTAATTGGGGTGTTTTGGTTATTTTTTTCTTCCTACTTCTGTTTGTTTGTTTGTTTGTTTTTTTCGATTTTGTAATTTCTTTTTTCCTGTTTGTTCTTAAATGGAGCTCTTTTTTCTCTTCAGTGTTTGATGATTCCGCTATTGATGGCCGGAGGTATTTAAATTGATTAATCTTATATATTTTTAAAATCCAATTATTATTAAAGATATTCTTTTTATCTCGTTTTTTTTTTGCGCGCGCGCGAAACTGTAATATATATAAGAACTTTTTTCAAAAGAAAATGTCTTGTACAGGAGTGTGTGAAAAATTGATCACCCGGTTCCAGGGAGCTGCTTCTATTAAAGGCAATACCTATTTTCAGGGCTTAGTTCAATACGTGGAGACTGAGGCGCCCCATTAGAGTAATGCCAACGGGGCCAAGTATTTTTTGGACCTGCCGCATATATGTCTCGATTCTTGCATGCTGCACCCCTAGAATTAACCTTGTACCTTGGTGGGAAGTCTAAAGAAATTTAGTAACAATTTGTGATATAAAAAAACTTTAGTTAGTATCGAATTTTGCAATGTAAAAAAAATTTAATCTTGTGGTGGTAACATGTATTTATGGTCCCCGATAATTTTGTGTTTCCCCACAAATTTATGTTGAAGTTTGATATAGAGTGTTAATAAAAAAAGGTAAAAAGGCATAATATAGGCACATGGAAAAAAGTAGTAAATGAAGGAAGATATGCAACAAATGAGTAAAAGATATGAAACAAATAAAGGTTGTAAAACGGCGTGGACAAAAAGAACATTTAAAAGATAACGTGACTTTGTGCAGAGACGATACCGTTGCTAATGAGGATTTTCTAAGGCGTCGTTATTGCTCATTGGTACTTAGTTTATTCGATATATAGAAAAAGGGGAGATAATTATATATTTCCTAAAGGTAAGCGCGTGGCTTTTTCCGAACTTTCTACACTATAAATTATCAGAGTGAATAAATCTATGAGCTAAAAAAAACAAACTTACAAGTTTAAAAAAAAGGATTGATCTTTGTTGAATGAAAGTCTTACTTTTCCCTTTCAATTCGAGCAACTTCCCCACGAAAACAACAACGCGTATCCTAAAGATGACCTTGACATTGCTTGATTACCATCGATTAAAAACTTTCAATAAATTCACTAATTGATTTACATGTTTTATAAATTAACATCCACAAAACCTTATTGCATAGGTATTGCGTTTTTAAAAAACCTATAAACATGTTATTTCGTGGATTGAAATAATTTTTAAGTTCACATAACACTTGTATAAAGAACCAGGAGAAGTAGATTTGATTATTCAGTATATAATATGAGCATCATGCCTCTAATTTCATACTTACCTGAATTAGGTAAGAATACTTACCTGGCCTTTTGGCCAGCGTATTTTTATCCTTCGGTCTCAGGGGGCCTTCCCCCCAGGCTTTTACCTCCCTCGGGAGGGTTGGGTTTATCGCCCGGCGCCTGAGGCGCCCCTAATAAGGGGAATGCCGACGGGGCCGGAGGCATTTTTGGAACCTGCCGGATGCGCGTGGGCTACGGCCCTGCACCCGGACCCACCATAAAAAGGCCTTGTGCCATACTTGCCCGTTTGGTGGGGCGAGCAACAAATACCACTTACCTGAATTAGGAGAAACAGTGATCAGCTAGGCTGTTCTCCCAGAGTGAGACCTATCCATTGCACTACGGATGGGTTGACCTCTGCGATCGTCCCAAATGTGGACGACTCGGAATTGCAATTTCTAAGTGTGGGGTCTGCGTCCGCGCTCACCCCGTACATCTATCTAAAAATAGACTAGATTCCCATTTAGATCATTCTACGGTTATATTGTATTTGGAACTTCTTAAATAATTGTCTTCTAAAGATTTTTATTATATCTATTCACTAGTTGACTGAACTAGAGGACGGAATACGCCCTCACTGTTGGCTTGGTCTCCAGCAGGGTCAAATGGTCCGAACATTACCCAAAAAAGCCCCTCCTCTTAAAAAGAACGCACCTCCCTTACCTGCACCAACATCAATACCTACAGAAAAACAACCACAACCCTAGCACAGTCGACTGTGCCTGTAAGATACATCGACTTCATCTCTACAGAGGGGTAATACCACCCCCAACCATCGTCCTGGATAAGACACTAAACAATCTGATGGTGAGCTCCCAGTAATACTGGAGCTTTGAGGAATGTAGAGTACCCTGTCGTTGCCACCGCTTCCAGTTCAGCTCTGACCCAGAGTGGTAGCACCTGATAGGGTCCTATGTATAGGTCAAATAGAACTGTTTGATATTGATACTTTGTGCCAACAATTGACTTATGCAAAATTGAAATGTTAAAAATAGAACTGTTTGATAAGTTAACTGTGTGTAAACAAATCACTGATATCTAATTGAATTGTTAGAGATATGTAGCAAAAAAAAAAATGTAGCAATAACTGGAACCATTTTAATGTGTGCAAAGACAGAGCTTAAGCAAAAATGTGTCTACAAATCATATATATTTAGTATATGTCTATAAAGAGGATTTAACATTAAATAACCTACAATGGTTGGTATATCAAAAACCCAACCAAAACAAATCTTATATATCTAATATATATGTATAAAAAGGATTTGGCATTGAATAACCTACAACGGTTGATATACCGTAAACCCAAACCAATTAATCAAGCTCGGAACAGGTTAGCCCTCATCGATGTGACTTTCAAATCAAGCTGAGCAGACATTGATATGCCATTAAAGAAACCAAAGTATGAAAGAACTGCATTGGATCATCTCTGCTTAACTTTGTAGTAATTAGAAAAAGTAAAAGAAAAGAAAAAATAAATGGCGGCTAGAAGCGAATGCATGGGTTATTAGGTGCAGTAGCTTGATACCATGTCTATTGCTTGCGAGCCAATATTCCGAAACAAGTAACCAAAGAAGACCAATTTGGACTTATTAAACACCGAAGACAACTAATATATTTCAACATGTTATTTGGGAGAAACGATTGTACTCAAATAGTCCAGGAAGACATTTCTCACAACAAAGTGGCCGTGCGAGAATCCAAATAAGATGAAGTTGAAATTCAAGAAGTATAAGTTGAAACTTAAACAGTATCGTCTCCTTTCTTTCCTTTGTAGCAGCCACAGATCTATTTCCTTTCGAGAATCAATGCCCCCGCCAAGAGATTCGGTCACTCACTGACCAATCAAATGGCAGAGCGCATTAATTCCTTCTTCCTCTAAAGAATTATTTTTTCTAGTCCCTTTTTTGGTGTGTTGACGGTCAGAGAGCCATGAGCCAGCAGCACAAACAGACCGCTCTCACATCACTGCTACTGATTCCACTTGGAACCACATCGCTGAAGAACACGCTGCTGCTAGCTTCACACACGCTTCCTACGAACCAAGGACCAACATATTGACCAGCGACGCCAAAAGGGACACTTTCTCACTCACTCCTTTACGCCTGCTACGATAATAAACCTTTCTTTGTTGTGTTGTTTAAAAGAATTTTTGTTATACATTTGTGCCGCCAATTAATTTATATTGTTACAGAAATTAACCATTTCACTAAACCTTCGTTGAGGAATTCTTTTGCAGCCTTCCACAGACAAGAAGACGGCCAACAAATTAGGATGCAGGTAAAGAAGAAAACAAAAGGAGTCAGATCTCTAAACCCCAAATCTACGACGATCAACCAAAACTGTAAAAACCAAATAACCGACCCAAATTTTCTCGTACCCCTACAACTTCACTGATCTGACATGAATGAATTGTTTTAACATAGTTTTGCTCATTCGTTGATGAGAAAAGGGGAGATAATTATACCTTTCCTAAAGCGTGGCATTTGAAATCAGTATTTACTTAGGTTTCGATCAAACTTTCTTCACCACAAAAGGTTGGAATAAATAAATCTGTTGCCCAAATAAAGTAAAATTAATGTTCTAAAAGGAGACGATTGTTTTCTTTCAATTCGGGCAACGAATGATGATATTGAATTTCGCTAAAAAAAAAAAAAAAAAAAAAGGAATCCAATAAATTAACTGATTAGATAAAATATTTCCCAAACGAGACATGATGAAAACGATCTTGAATTTGTGCATTGAGAGAACTTTCTTCAGTCCAAATTAAACTAATCTTAAAGGATATTGAAACAACTTAGTGAATAGATATAATAAAAATCTTTAGAAGACAATTATTTAAGAAGTTCCAAATACAATATAACCGTAGAATGATCTAAATGGGAATCTAGTCTATTTTTAGATAGATGTACGGGGTGAGCGCGGACGCAGACCCCACACTTAGAAATTGCAATTCCGAGTCGTCCACATTTGGGACGATCGCAGAGGTCAACCCATCCGTAGTGCAATGGATAGGCCTCACTCTGGGAGAACAGCCTAGCTGATCACTGTTTCTCCTAATTCAGGTAAGTGGTATTTGTTGCTCGCCCCACCAAACGGGCAAGTATGGCACAAGGCCTTTTTATGGTGGGTCCGGGTGCAGGGCCGTAGCCCACGCGCATCCGGCAGGTTCCAAAAATGCCTCCGGCCCCGTCGGCATTCCCCTTATTAGGGGCGCCTCAGGCGCCGGGCGATAAACCCAACCCTCCTGAGGGAGGTAAAAGCCTGGGGGGAAGGCCCCCTGAGACCGAAGGATAAAAATACGCTGGCCAAAAGGCCAGGTAAGTATTCTTACCTAATTCAGGTAAGTATGAAATTAGAGGCATGATGCTCATATTATATACTGAATAATCAAATCTACTTCTCCTGGTTCTTTATACAAGTGTAATGTCAACTTAAAAATTATTTCAATAAACATAATAACATGTTTACAGGATTTTTCAAAAACGCAATACCTATGCAATAAGGTTTTGTGGATGGTAATTCATAAAACATGTAAATCAATTAGTGAATTTATTGAAAGTTTTTAATCGATGGTAATCTAGCAATGTCAAGGTCATCTTTAGGATACGTGTTGCTGTTTTCGTGGGGAAGTTGCTCGAATTGAAAAGAAAAAGTGAGACTTTCATTCAACAAAGATCAATCCTTTTTTTAAACTTGTAAGTTTTTTTTAGCTCATAGATTTATTCACTCTGATAATTTTTAGTGAAGAAAGTTCGGAAAAAGCCACGCGCTTACCCTTAGGAAATATATAATTATCTCCCCTTTTTCTATATATCGACGAAACAAAGTATCAATGAGCAATAACGACGCCTCGGAAAATCCTCATTAGCTACGGTATCGCCTCTGCGCAAAGTCACGTTATCTTTTAAATAGTCCCCATCTCACTCACCTAACTATGGGATTAGGTTAGTGCAACTGGGATGTTTTGGTGACTGTAATATGAAAATATTTTCGAATAATTTTGTTATGGTGAATATTTATACCTTTCGTTAGAATAAGTGCGTGGCTTTTGAAATCAGTATTTGCTTGGTTTTAGATTGTAGGGTATGTTGTTAAAATGCAGATAATATAAACGTATAAAACGACTTAGACAAAAGACTATTCACAATAAAGGAATATAAACAAACAAAAAAATTATATATTCACAAGCAAAAGAAAAAATGGAAATATTACAAAACAATGGAAGAATGCGGAAAAAAAGTGCTGTCGGACAGAGGCATTTGCCTCATTGGACATTATTTTACCAAACAGGAAAGGTGTTCACGAATTAAAAATCAAGGTGGACACAGGCGCAGAGGGAAACACACTCCCTTTATGAACATTCCTGCAAATGTTTCCAGAACATGTAGGCCGGAATAGACAACCACGTCCTGGCACAACACAGAAAGAAGCAGCAGTACTTACGGCATATAACGGCTCTAGTATACCACAACACGGATCCATACAAATTCAATGTGCCTACAAGGGTGAATGGAGGCTCATGAAATTCGACATAGTGACCTCCACTGGACCTACCTTACTAGGTTTACCCTCCCTTCAGGACTTAAGACTGGTTACCTTACACTGTTCCATCCAGAGAACAAAGTGCGCCCCAGTCAACCATGAGACAAATACCCCAGTTACTCCAATAGACAATACACCAATCAACTCCACGAAAGACCTGATTGAAGCATATCCGGATCAATTTGATTGAATTGGTAATTTTGCAAGGGAGTACCACATTGTATTTCGACCAAACAATCATCCAATAATTCATGCACCCAGGAAATGCCCCATTCATATGAGAGACGAAGTAAAGGCAGAACTAGATGAGATGATATCACAAGGAATAATCCAGAAAGTCGATGAACCAACAGATTGGGCTAACAGCATTGTGTATGTGTGCAAGAGCAACGGCAAACTCCGCCCATGTTTAGACTCCAAAGATCTAGATAAGGCCACCATGCGTTGCCACTACAAAACTCCAACTATGGAAGAGCTCTCACACAAACTGTCCGGCGCCAAATTCTTCTCCAAGCTGGATGTAAAAAATGGCTACTGGTCTCTCAAGCTTGACAGGGAATCATAGTTGCTAACTACTTTTAATTCTCCTTTTGGAAGGTACTGTTTACAAAGGATACCCTTTGACCTAGTTATGTCTCGGGATGTGTTCCTGCAGGGGATGGACATGATAATAGGAGAGTGTACAGTAGTTTTAGCGTTGATTGATGACGTCATTGTAAACGGAAAAACCAAAGAGGAGCACGACCTCAACTTGCGAAAGCTGATGGAGACAGCACAACTAACATTTAACAGTAACAAATGGGCTATCAACCAGGAACAAGCCATTCTTCTGTGCTATATTCGACAAGAACGGAATACACCCAGATCCCCCAAAAGTGGAGGAAAGAAAATCATTCCCCAGTCCAACTAATATTACAGAGCTACAGAAGGTACTAGGAATTATTACCTACATGGCACCATTCATTCCTAGGCTGTCAGACCTCACAGCACACCTCAGGGAACTCCGAAGAAAAGATACAGACTATGATTGGATCAATAGCCACTAGAAGTCGCTGCAAGAAATAAAGGACTTAATATGTTAATACACTATTACGACCCTTCTAAAAAGACCGTAATACAAGTAGACGCATCGTCTAGAGGTTTAGGAGAAGCCCTAATCAAAAAATGCACACTCATAGTTTTTGCTTCAAAATCCCAGACCCAAACAGAGCAGCACTACGCCAATATCGAGCGGGAGCTCTTAGCTGTTGTGTTCAGCTGTGAACAATTTTGCACATACGTTTACAGATGTGCATTGGAAGTTGAGAGTGACCACAAGCCCTTATGAATAATCTGCCTTAAGAACCTTACAGTAGCACCTCCCCGACTTCAACAGATGTTGTTAAGACTACAAGAGTATGACATGGTCATCAAATATCGACCAGGCAGAGAGATGCTACTGACAGATAGACTATCCAGACTTCTCCCCACCAAAAAAAAAGAACGAAGTTATTGACTTTGACGTTAAAGTAGACTTCGTACAATTCTCGACTGAAAAATTAACTCAGATCCGTCAAGCAGCCAATGCCGACCAAATATTGTGTGAATGAAGAGTACGGCTTCTTCAAGGCTGGCCAGAATCTCGCAGAGAACTACACAAAAAACCTTCAACCCTACTGGTCATATCGAGATGAGATCTCTATTGAGAATGGCATTTTGCTTAAATGAGACAGGATACTGATCCCCAAATCAATGCAGACCGAAACATTGGAAAAAATTCATTATGGTTACCAAGGAAGCGACAAATGCAAGCTCAGGGCAAAAACCTGTGTTTTCTGGAGTGGCATAAACAGCGACATAGACATAGCAATGCGCTATCTGTCAAGAACTCCAGAAGTCCCAATCTGCAGAGTCCCTAATGCCACATGAGATACCAGTACGACCATGACAAATCGTGGCTACTTATATTTTCAACCTCAACAGGCACAATTACCTCCTCATTGTGGACTACTACTGAAAATACCCTTTTATCCGCAAATTAAGGGAATTCTCCAGCAAGCAAGTCATCGATATTATCAAGCAAATCTTTGCTGAACAAGGAGTCCCGGAAGGGCTCATCAGCGACAATGGACCCCACTTAAGCAGTTTGCAGTTTAAAGAATTTGCTAAAGGATGGGTTTTCGAGCACATCACTTCTTGTCCGAAATACCCCCAATCAAACGGCATGGCTGAACACAGCATACAGACCATCAAGGGGGGCATGAAGAAGGCCATACTAGGCAACCGAGACATAGACATGAGTTTGTGTGCCTCTGATTGACTCCAATGGATCATGTAATCCCATCCACGAGAGAACTATTACTCAATCGGAAGCTGGTCAGCAATCTTCCCACAAAATGCACCCACAAAAATCCCCGAAAAGTGGAAATTCAGGAGTACTCACTCCATAGACAGTTGTTGCAGAAAAAAACAACACGATCAACAGGCAAAGGATCTATCCAACCTCAATACAGGGCAACTAGTGAGAGTACAAGACCATGATACGAGGGAGTGGACTCCAGCAATTGTTAGACAAAGATGCACTGAACCACGATCCTATATTATCGAAACCACAACAGGACAGGTTCTTCGCAGAAACCGTAGACATCTCAAGGAAGATGTCAGCAATTCTAATAAGACACTGACGTCTCACCATAATACATCCACACATCATACTGAGCCTCCGTCCCCTAACATTGCAAACACACATCCTACAGAAAATCCCAACATACACACTGACGTCTGCACGCCATCTGAAGTAACACACAAATATGCACATCAAACACAGCCAAGCGGTAACACACCATCAGAAACAATTACTAGATCGGGTCGTGTCATAAAACCTCCCCAAAAGTACAACCTATAGAAAGTGTTTATACAAAGATTTGTTTTTCAGTGAATTAACTGAACACTAATGAAAGGGGGATGTCATGACATGATTTACTTTCCTTTGGAAGAAGTAGTTTAAATAAAATAGTGGGCCTCGTGAGTATAAAGCGTCGCGCCTCCAGGCTAAAGCATTTCTCGTCGTTGTCTATCGCTTTTCGTATATACGTGGAGCATTCAATAAGTTTCCACACATTTTGTACAGACATTAAAAATTGTCGTACACTCTTGAAAATTCACTATGTTATTGTTAACATTATGAGATGACAGACCAATTTTTATAATTTCAGGTTCAAATGAACAGCTGCCGAAGCAACTGGAATACACCCTACTAAAGCCTGATTGTCACAGCTGGTGAATTTCAAAAATGCAATCTGGACATGAGGACACTTTAGAAAAACGATATGCAATAAAATTCTGTTTTAAACGTATGGAATGCTTCAGACTGCTTTTCGACCATCTTGCATGAATCGAGCATCAGTTTTTGAGTGATATAAGAGATTCTTGGAAGGCAGAGAGTCTGTGGGGGATGATGAGAGTTGTGAGGAGTAAGGAAGTCAATACACCAGATCCGATTGGCCAAACGGTTAGGTTTAGGGTTACTATGTTGAGGTTTTAAGGAATTTCAGGAAAAGATTCCGTCGGAAGAGGCCAGCACTCTTCAAATCGGGTCAGTGGAATTTCCTTCAGGACAATGCACAAGTCAACAACTCCATCCTTGTCACAGACTATTTGACCAAGATGGACATCAAGACAGTACCTCACCCTCCCAATAGTCCAGACCTTGTTCCCTGTGACTTTTGCTTATTCCCTAAGCTCAGAGGGTGTCGTTATGAGACAATTGAGGAGATAAAAGAGGCTGTGACGAAGTTCATTGACACGCTCACACAAGAGGACTTGAATGGGACCTTCCAGAAGTTGTTGGAACGGTACAAGTGCATTGCAGGCGAAGGAGATTACTTCGAAGGGGACTAGAGTTTCATGTGTGTACTATCAATAAAAGTGCTCATACGAAAAATGTCTGGAAACTTATTTAATGATCCTCGTACCAACTAACAAATACTATAACAAGTACTAATACACATGAGAATGGCAATGTATTCTGAGAGCGGTGTTTTCTCTCATGTTGGTCGTTTGTCTCCAATGGGATTCGACAAAATGTCTGAGACCGTGCGCGTGCGTGAGATTAGAATGCATCCAGCCGGAGGGCTGAACGAGAGAGGAAAAAAGGGCGAGTCCTCTGAGTCGTAGACTATATAAGCAACCACGTCACGTGACCGACTCCAAACACAAAATTTATTTTGCGTGGGACAAAATCAAACGCGACGACGTAGTTGGTTCTCTGTGATTTCTCCGTCCAATAGGTTTCCGAAACTAATTAATTTACTGACGTCCACCAAGTTTTATTTCGAGAACAAGTGAGTCATGATTCTATTTTTCTAGAATATTTTTCGCATCATGCAGCCACAGACGACCATTTAAAGAATATAGGAGTGAAAATCCTATAAGATCGAACTTTCTTCGCTACAAAACGTCGAAATAAATCAATCTGTCAACTAAATAAACTTAAAAGAAACTAAATTAATGTTCTGAAATGAGAATATCGCTTTTCTTTTTAATTCAGGATACGTGTATCACTTCCTTATGATAACAATGACTTTGTTAATGATTGTTGATGTAGGATTCCTAAATACGAACTCTCCTTTGTTAGCAGGCACAGGAAGTTCGGGATGAACGCCCTTTGACGAGCTGGGGAATTTGAATCAAGACTTAGAATTCTCGGCTCCTGACCACGATAGTCAAAAGGCAGAACATATTCCCCCATTGAGGGGGCGTCATATTCCTTGGACAGTTTAGGGAACTCCTCGTAAGAGGAAAAAAGAACTCTGAGTACGACTCGTTGTAAATGACTTTATATGTTGTAACATGTGTAGCAGAAGGAATTTTCGTATTTTGGTTTGGCGCGTAATTTGATTCGACGCATAATTTCACCCAATCAGGATGACTTATCCTATTCAACCCGGATCTCCTTTCCGAGCAGCTGAAATTGGGGAAGCTGCCAAACACAGCCCTTTTCCGAAAAAGGACTTGGTTCTGTACAGACGTCCCATCTGCCTGCTCTTAAATAGCAGCAGCAGCATGGACACAATGAGGGAACCTACCTAATTTATGAATCCCTTGCGTCTATTTCTCTTAGACCAAGGGATCCCAGTTGAATATGAATTAGATAAATTCAATACGCCACACACAGGAACAACTTTATTTCATCCCCAAAATTGGCTATGTCGATCACGATGTCTAATTCCGCTCCGGCATCTAGCAACTACTTCACCTCTGGGCAACATTTTCTGGAGACACCATGCTTCTCCACGAATAACCAGAACCACAAACTAACGGTGACTTCAACGTCTGTTTCCTCAAACAGCAAACACGACTTTTGTTTAACTACGGCGAACATAATCCCTCGCACGTCCAACGACACGCGCTGCTATCTTAACTCTTTCATAACTCCATTTCGTCTCTTTACTTCTTTCCTTTCCCACGAGGCTTGCAGCACAAATGCAAACTAAATATTCCATGCTGCAATTAAAAACTATCATAAAACCATTTCGACTTCGTACATCTTGGAACTTCTCTCCTTTATTTACCTTACAAACTTAGCGAGGAAACAACTCAACGTAAACACACACACGCACGTTATAATTTTTCCTCGCCCAAATAATAACAAATATATCCCTAAAGCTAAACATGTATTAAATATAGTATATGTGCATTGTCTATTTTTCTTAATTAATCTACCACTTTTATTCTGCTGGAGGGCTCGTATTTTAGGTACTGAGCTGTCAGACAACGACAACTCCATCATCGATAAAGAAAAAATCCAATAAATTAACTGATAAATCTAAATATATCACAAAATGGACATGATGAAAACATTTTTGAATAGAACTTACTTTCTGCATATGTTAAGAGTTAATTTGTGCAGTGAGCGAATTTTTTATGTCCACATTAAACGAGGTTTAAAAGACATGAAACATATAATATGAACTGATAAATATATTTAATTAAATAGGAGAGACAGTTTGTTACTTTGTGTTTTATCGTTGGTCCATTCAGTTCTTCGGATGAGTCGTTTGGCATCTGGATGGAATGATGTTTTACTAACGAAGATTAAAGAAATTGTCGATTGTAGCAATAATAACAAAAAATTGCGATGAAGAAATTATAGTTCAACGAGCATTTAGGATTATTTTTAGAATTTTAGATCATCGGGTTGAATGTGAAACATTTACCCTACACTTAGAAATAGCGATTCCGAATCGTCCATTTCGGGACGATCGATAAGGTCAACCTATCCGGAGTGCAATGGTTGGTTCTCACTCTGGGAGAACAACCAAGCTGACCACAGCCAGCTCCTAATCCAAGTATGTATATTTATCCAACTTGCCAC
The DNA here is from genome assembly GCA_963585895.1 of Sepioteuthis lessoniana. Lineage (NCBI taxonomy): Eukaryota > Metazoa > Mollusca > Cephalopoda > Myopsida > Loliginidae > Sepioteuthis > Sepioteuthis lessoniana. Next base: position 55,752,401 of record OY757908.1, read on the forward strand.
TAAGTTAGATTTGACACGAAGTCATTTTATCGGGACGGGGGTACGCACGAATCGAGACTCATGCGCCGCGGTCACAAAAGTGACTTTGGCATTAAATGACCCGCAAAAGTTGATATGTCATTCAAAAGACAAGGAATGAAAAACATGAACTGATCACCTCTGCTTACCTTCATTGAGCAGAGTTTTGTCCATTCGTTCATTTTAAAAAGGGAGATAATTATACCTTTCTTAAGGGTAAGCTCGTGGCTTTTGAAATCTGTATTTGTTTGGTTTTAGATCGAACTTTCTTCACCATAAAACGCCAAAATAAATAAATCTGTCCACTAAATAAAATAAAAAGAAACTAAATTAATGTTCTAAAATGATAATTTCACCTTTCCTTTCAATATAGGCAAGAAAATCCAATAACTTTTTAGCCAGAGGTGAAATGGTTATTATTGTTTTGCGAGGGGGAACCATTTTGTAGCCAGAGTTTTTGTAGGATGATTTTAGCTGGAGAAGTTGGTTTGTTAGTAACGAGGGAAAGTTTGTTGTTAGCGAGGAAGATGGTGGTAACATATGTGTGTTTACGTTGAGTTGTTTCCTCGCTTAGTATTGTTAGTCACCTCGCTAAGTTGTGAGAAATAAAAGGAGGATGAAGATGTAAGATGGCGAGAGTCAAAATGGGTTTTTGTGAATAAGTTTTTATTTGCAGCATGGAATATTGGGTTTGCTTTTGGTGCTGCAAGACTCGTGAAGGGTTGTGAGTATTGAGACGAAATTGAGTTATGAGAAGTTGAGATGGCAGCGTGTGTCGTCGGACGTGTGAGGGATTGTGTCCGTTGCATTTTGACGAAAGACATGTCGCAGTTGTAGGAATTGAACTTCCGATGTCACCGTGAGTTTCGTGTCTGGTATTTGGGGAGAGTAGGCGTTATCTCCATTAAGGTGGCCCAGAGGTGAATTGTGAGCTAGCGTGTCGAGAGCGGGATTACACTCAGATCGACATAGCCAATTTTGGGGTGACATAAAGTTGTGCCTGTGCGAGGCATGTTGAATGCATCTAATTTATATTCAACTGGGATTCCTTGCAAGGAATCCATAAATTAGATGGGTTCCCTCGTGTATCCATGTTGCTGCTGCTGCTATTTTAGAGCCGCAGTGAGATGTCTGGACTGGACGGCATTGTCCAGCTAAAAAGCATCGCTAATGAAGAACAGCCAGTGGGACGTCTGCACTGGTCGGTGTTCTTCAGCCAAAGAGACTGGGTTTGGCAGCTTACCCGATTTGTTGACCGGAAATGAAAGCTCCGGGGTGAATAGGATAGGTCATCCTGATTGGGTGAAATTAAGCATCGAATTAAATTGCGCGCCAAACCAAAATACGAATTTTTTCCTTTCTCTACAACTTTAAATAAATTAGCTGATTAATTTGAATATTTCACAAACGAGACAAGATGAAAACGTTTTTGAATTTGTGCATTTAAAGAACTTTCTTCGGGCTACATAAAACTGGCCTTAAAAGACATGAAACAATCCATTAAAAAACATTTAAAGACAATGATTTATTGCTTTACATGAGAACTTTCTCATTGAGAGAACTTTCATCTGCCTAACATTAAACTGATCTTAAAGCACTTGAAACAACCCATTCGAAATATATAGTCAAATCTTTTAAAGACCAATGATTATTTATTGCTCTACTGATAAAGATTAAAGAAATCACCGACTGTAACGACGATAGTATTTGTCGCTGCCTCCCACCAGACACGACTTGACACAAGGTCAAAAGCCCGAAGGCCGATTAAAGTGGGGATAAGGGGGGGGAAAGATCGGGAAAGAGTCGAGACTCGAACCCTGCTGGTCTATGCTGCTCATCGGCTCACTTGGTGCAATGTGAGCCTGATGAGGCAAGCAGTTTCACGAACCCAAATGTTGGTCCGGACACGTATGCCGGGTTAAAAAAAAGAACTGGCATGAAAAAATCATTGTACATCATGAATTTAGATTTTAAATCTATTTTTAGATTGATTATCAATGTGAGCGTCGATGCTTCCCTCACACTTAGAAATAGCGATTCTGAGTCATCGGCATTTGGGAAGATAACAAAGTTCAACCCATTCGGAATCAATGGTTAGACATCATTCTGGGAGGACAACTAAATTGATCAATGTTAGTCTTCACACCAGGTTATTTATCCGACCAACCCCCAGTTCGAGACTCATGTGCGGTCGTCTAAAAAATGCTTGATTCTGTCGGTATTCCCTTTTTGAGGTGCCTCAGACACCAGGCAATAAACTTAGCCCTGTACGTAGGTTATGGGGCATAGATTTGTGGTTTATTTATTTATTTATTTTTTTGGTAAGTTGTCTAGGGGGTGATGGTGGTTATAGAAAATGAGACAATTTCCTCGTCAAAGAAAGATTTAGAAAAAAAAACAGTTCAATTTGGGCGTATTTATGAACCTAAAAAAGCCCCACGTACGTGTTCTAGAAAATTGATGAATTTGAAGGACAATCCAACCTTAAAAATCAAAATAATCGAACACATTCTTTACCAATCAAAAGTGCTAAAAAAACGCAGTCACTTTCTTCGTTAGGAATTTGTGGAGTTAACACACGTGTGTGAGACCCCTGTGGTGTTTGAAGGTTTTTTAGCGTCGAGGTTACCAATGTGGGATTTGAAGGATTTTTAGGTAGTCAGTGGCTAAGGGCAAGGCTGTGTTGCCGTAAGATGTCTGACTCCATATTTTGGTTATTTTGTTTTACCCCACGTTGATTGGCCGGTGCAATGCCTTGCCCAAAGAGGGTCCACAAGAAATATACAAAAAGGAAAAGTTAGGAACAGATAGGAGACGAAAACATTTCTTTCATACTTTCCTTTATTTACTTGGTGAATGGACTAACCAACGCTACGTCCTAAAACATAGCGTGGTGTCCAAAGCACCAGATAGTAAAATCGGTGTTGTCGGTTCGACGTCACACCCGAAAAGAGGTCGGTTCACAGAAAACCTGAGTATTTATCACTCTTCACCGGCTCCAAATTCGCCACGCCAAAATCCTTCTAATTTTGGCGCGACCGCTTCTCATTGGCTACTTTACATTTTATTATTTTTCTTTTTTCTGATTTTAACCGGATGGATGCATGGAGCCTTATGCGTGGCGACGCGTTTATACATTTTGTATCTGGCAGCCGACGAGTCAATATCCGGTTGGGAGTTTTACTGTTAATTCCTAAATCGCCACACCCCCACCTCCAAATACTATAAATTCTAAAAATTGTCAAAAGCACTCGAGAACAGTTCACTTGTCACCCAGACAAGATGGATACAATTGTGTCTCAGTGTCTCATAGCAGCTCTATTTGCTTGACTGTCAGACGAACCGTATCAAGTTACGGCCGTCAACTTAGACGATAACCTATCAACTCCACGTGCTGACTAAGAATATAGTGCTACCCACAGTGACTTAACACAAGAACAATTTCATTTCTTCGTTTTCAGATCTATCCAAGAATAAACTTCTCTATTTTTGTAGCATTCTTGTTAATTGTGTTATTTTCATTAACTCAAGTCCACTACAAATAATGGTGACCCCGGTGTGTGTTCAACACCCATACCACAAATAATGGTGACCTCTTGACTATAATACAGTGGTAATAATACCACAAACAATTTTGATTTTTCACATGAGTTTTTAACAAACATTGCGACAACAGTTAAACACAGGATTTGAAAACACGTATTCCTCATCACCAGCGTAAGTTTTCGACGACAGCCGATCTTTCAAGTTTAACAACCAATTAACGATGGAAACCGAAGAGAACTCCTGGTCACTAGAATGTCAGAACTCCATAGCTCATCATGTTCCGTCTTTCAACACAAACAAACCAAGATTATGGTTTCACTAGCTTAAAGCCATATTCACCAATCAAAGAATTACCTCACAACAAAAATACAACCCAATTCATTGGAGAGTCACTTGCAGTCTTGCCCATAACTCGGCAAGATATAGTTAGGTGTTAGAGTGGAGAAGCAAAAAAAAAAAAAAAACACCGAAGAAAACATACCAATTGATTTACCATGACCAGAAAATCCGGCGAACGACATACGGAAACACTGGATAGCTGTTTCGACCATATTAGGTCTCATCATCAGTGTATATCGTGATATCCACCACTTGTGCGCGATATAGATTGATAGTTTAGTGGTAGAGTTTCGGCTCTACAGTCTGTGGTCGCAGGTTCGATCTCCAGCGGTGGAGATCACGGTATACACTGCTGAAGAGACCTAATAGAGTCTAAATAGCTATCCATTGTTTACGTATATCGTGCATGGGTGTTCGTCCGATTTTCTGGTCATGATAATTCAATTCATAATATAATTCCTCTACTTAAAAAAGAAAATGAACAAAATATACCAAGTACAAATTTAACCAGTGATTGCTCGGACATTCAATATAACAGATTAAACAGGTGTCCAAACACCGGCTGTATGCATCTCTCAAACTTCGGTATCCCCAATATCATCACAACAGCCAACAATTTTAATCGGCACTCTTTCAGGAGCTACCGCAAACCTTGGGAACTGCCCACATCAAAACTACAGCAGAACATTCTTGCACTAGTGGACGATAGTATATCAACTCCACATACTGGCTTAATATTCACTGCTACCCATAGTGACTTCACACAAAAACATTTTCCTTTCTTTGCTTCCAGATCTATCCAAGAATTAAACTTCTCTATTTATCTAGCTCTCATGTTATTTGGGTTATTTTTATTAACACTGGTCCACTACAGTAGTCGTCGTTATTTTAGGTTTAAGTATCAGACTCCTTGTTCTTCTTTTTAGCCCACCAAACGTGTTGTCTTCTTTATCTTTGGAAGGCGGCAATAGAGTTATTGAAAGAAGGAAAGAGACGAAGATACCTTTCAACTCAAACTTTATTTGTGGGTTTAACGACTATTCTTCTGGTACGGGAAACCAGTAGATATCGCCAAGTCTCCCAGACAAGGCGTTAAAACATATTAGAGTCATTTTCGGTGAGTGGTAGTATAAGCTTGGTGGTTATGTCCAGTAGGTGTTTTTCAGTGATATATGTTTAGCAGTGACTGCTTACTAACTGCAGACAGTCTGCTGCGAAGTCTCGGGGCTTGGTAAACAGGTGCGCTACCTTGCTAGCAGCCGACTGAAAGAGGATCCTTCCAGCACTACCTGTGAAGGCTGAAGTGAGAACAGATTTCTCTTTGATGCTAGTAAATCTATCTTTCATGTTTAGCAAAAAGAATTTCAAATCATTATTTAGTGCGGGAATTGTTTTGGTCGTTGGATTTTTGAAATTATATATTTCGTCCAATCAGAATGACTGATGCTATTCTGCCTGGGTCACCTCCCCGGGTAACATAAAAGGCCGCGCTAACCATTCTCGCTCTCTCTCCTCGCTTGCTAGCTGCAGAACATACCATCAACATGAGAGAGCACATTCTCTCTTCTTCACTGACTCTTCTTCACTGACTCTCTCTCACATATGTCGAGCAGGACAGACCATCTTTTTCCTCTCTCACCGCAGAGCAATCCACTAAACATTATGAGGAGAGCACATCCAATTTATGGGTTATTGGTGTCTGGGAAATCATTCTTTCATCATTCATTTTTCCTTCTAAACCAACGGATCCTCGGAGAAACAAGTTGGATATTTTCAACTCATGTTTTAACTTCAGCATTTTAATTCCTGTCCTGACGACAGAATTTCAACTCCTGCTTGGACTCCAGTATTTTAATTCCTGTTCTGATTACAGCGTGTTAATACCGGCTCTATCATTTACAACCGTTACTCCTCCCTGCGACTTACAGCACTAGGGGTCTTTTCTTCTCAAGCTGTTAATAAAACTTCCAAATTGAAAACTATCAATATCTTCGTCAACTCATTTATTCTTCCTTTTAATATAAAAAGAGGCAACACAACTCTACAACCTCAACTGCCATTTTGCATAAATGGTAATATCATCTGCCCTCATGTTATAACATAAACGTAAGTAAGGATTCTGATATTCTTACTCTTTGTTTAAAGCAAAAATACTCCTTCACCATAATATTCGTGTTAGTCACACAAACACACATACATATACGAATATTTAACCAACGATATTCGGACATTCAGACTGTTTTGTAATGTTTCCTTTTTTTTTTTTTTTGCTTGTTAATAGATTTTTTTTCCTGTTTATTTTGCCTAGTTGTGAATAATCTTTTGTCTAAATCGTTTGTCGCAGAAAGAACTCTATTCAGTTGTGCGTTCTGTTCACCGTTAAATTAAGTAGAAAGATCTATTTTCAGTTGTGCGTTCTGTTTACCGCTAAATCAAGCGGAAGGCTCTATTTTCAGTTGTACGTTCCGTTTACTGTTAAATCACCCCGTGATTTTCGCATTCAAATGCATTGTCAGACGCAAGAGTTTGAGGGCCGTCGGAAATTAAAATTACACATTTTATCCAATGAAAATGAGCGATGCCATTCAATCCGGATCATTTTCTCGGACTAAATAAAAGCTGAGGTGGGGGGGAGTCCTCTTCCTCTTTCCTCGCAGGGGGACCAGAACATGAAGACCTATTCCTGCATGAGAACAAATCAATTTAGTTTACCTTCTTGGTGAATCCGTTTTTCTCTTGTTCGGCCTGAGAGAGAGCAAAAACCAGAACCAGTATTTCTTAAGGAGAATCTTTTATCTCTCTCCATCAGTCTCAAAATATCTGGACCAGTTTTTGCCTTATGAACCAAATTCCAGTCCACATGTATTCATTCTGCTTCTTACAGCTTGAAGACTTTTCACTTATCTTTGACTGTTCCAGTGAATCTTACCAGTATTCATTTCTGCATCTGACAGCTTTGAAGACCTTGCCAGTACTTTGTTCTGTTTCTTTCAGCTTGAAGACCTATCATTTCATCTCAAGCTGGAAATAAAGCTTAGAAACTCTAAAACTTGATATTTTCGTTATCCTTTTCATTTCTTATTTCGTTAATATAACGTGAAGGTAATCAATTCAACCTTTGTGTTACCATTGCGTTATACGCTTATATTATCTGCATTTTAACAACATATCCCACAATCTAAAATCAAGCAAATACGGATCTCAAAAGCCACACACTTACTCTAACGAAAGGTATAAACATTCACCATAACAAAATTATACGAAAATATTTTCATATTACAGTCACCAAAACATCCCAGTTGCACTAACCTAATCCCATATTTAGGTGAGTGAGATGGGGACTATTTAAAAGATAACGTGACTTTGCGCAGAGGGGATACCGTAGCTAATGAGGATTTTCCGAGGCGTCGATATTGCACATTGATACTTTGTTTCGTCGATATATAGAAAAAAGGGGAGATAATTATATATTTCCTAAGGGTAAGCGCGTGGCTTTTTCCGAACTTTCTACACTATAAATTATCAGAGTGAATAAATCTATGAGCTAAAAAAAACAAAATTACAAGTTTAAAAAAAAGGATTGATCTTTGTTGAATGAAAGTCTTACTTTTCCCTTTCAATTCGAGCAACTTCCCCACGAAAACAACAACGCGTATCCTAAAGATGACCTTGACATTGCTTGATTACCATCGATTAAAAACTTTCAATAAATTCACTAATTGATTTACATGTTTTATAAATTACCATCCACAAAACCTTATTGCATAGGTATTGCTTTTTTAAAAAACCTATAAACATGTTATTTCGTGTATTGAAATAATTTTTAAGTTGACATTACACCTGTATAAAGAACCAGGAGAAGTAGATTTGATTATTCAGTATATAATATGAGCATCATGCCTCTAATTTCATACTTACCTGAATTAGGAGCAACAGTGATCAGCTAGGCTGTTCTCCCAGAGTGAGGCCTATCCATTGCACTACGGATGGGTTGACCTCTGCGATCGTCCCAAATGTGGACGACTCGGAATTGCAATTTCTAAGTGTGGGGTCTGCGTCCGCGCTCACCCCGTACATCAATCTAAAAATAGACTAGATTCTCCTTAGGATAATTCTATGTATTGGGACTTCTCAAATAATTGGCTCCAAAAGACGTTTATTATATATCCATTCACTGAATTGTTTCGATATCCTTTAAGATTAGTTTAAAATGGACTGAAAAAAGGTCTCTCAATGCACAAATTCAAAATCGTTTTCATCATGTCTTGTTTGGGAAAAAATTATCTAATCAGTTCATTTATTGGATTCCTTTTATTTTTTAGCGAAATTCAGTATCATCATTCGTTGCCCGAATTGAAAGAAAAACAATCATTTCCTTTTAGAACATTAATTTACTCACTTTTTACTTTCTTTGGGTAACAGATTTATTTATTCCAACCTTTTGTGGTGAAGAAAGTTTGATCGAAACCTAAGCAAATACTGATTTCAAAAGCCACGTACTTACCCTTAGGAACGGTATAATTATCTCCCCTTTTCTCATGAACGAATGAGCAAAACTTCGCTAAAAAATTCATTCATATCAGATCAGTGAAGTTGTAGGGGTACGAGTTGGGTTGGTTATTTGGTTTTTACAGTTTCGGTTGATCGTCGTCGGTTTTGGGTTTAGAGATCTCATTCCTTTGGTTTTCTTCTTTATCCGCATCCTAATTCGTTGGCCGTCTTCTTGTCTGTGGAAGGCTGCAAAAGAATTCCTGAACGAAGGAAAGAAAGGAGACGATACCGTTTAAGTTTCAACTTATTCTTCTTGAATTTCAACTTTATCTTATTTAGGTTCTCACACGGCTACTTTGTTGTGAGAAATGTTTTCCTGGACTATTTGAGTACAATCGTTTCTCCCAAATAACATGTTGTAATATGTTAGTCGTCTTCGGTGGTTAATAAGTCCAAATTGGTCTTCTTTGGTTACTTGTTCTTTCATCCTTTGGTTTCTTTAATGGCATATCAACCTTTGAAGGTTATTTAAAGTCAAAGGTGTCCTTTTAGACGATTAGTCATAGTAATACTTAACCCATACCTTTCTCAAGAGTATCAATCCGAATATTTAAGCAACTGAAGTTCAAACTCGCTTACTACGATGTCGTTAGCAGTTACGCCCCAGGGACTCCGCCTCCTGTTCATTTATTAAATCAATTTTGTGAAAGCAGGCCAGGTGAGCCAGACAACCAATTAAAGTAAATGACATCAGCTATTATCCACTCATTGCCACTTGAAGAATGAATTGTCAAATGTCCTTTATATTCCGGGAGAGCTTAATATAGACGTGTAGTGGTTATGATAAGTTGCATATAATTATTCAACAAAAAAGACAAAATGTGTTAAAATGAGAAAACAACGAACTTAAATTGAATTGAAGAATTATAAAAAGCATGTATTTATGCACAAACAATAACAAAAGTGTAATGCAGGCAAGAGAAACATGTAAAGACTTGTTTCTGCCAAAGATTATTCAAATGAAAAGTTCTGTTCATGCTAAAGAGTCTTTAGCGGTATATTGAAATGGTTAATATTGTTTAGCGAGGGAAGGTTTGTTTTTTAGAAATAAGTTTTTATTTGCAGCATGGAATATTGGGTTTGCTTTTGGTGCAGCAAGACTCGTGGAGAGGCTGTGTTTTTGAGACGAAATTGAGTTTTGAGAATTTGAGAACGTTGAGATAGCAGCGTGTGTCGTTGGACGTGCGAGGGATTGTGTTCGTTGTAGTTTAACGAAAGCCATGTTGGTCGGAGGAATTGAAGCTTTAGTGTCACCGTGAATTTTGTGCGTTTGGTGGAGAGTTTGCGTTGTCTCCATTAAGGTGGCCCAGAGGTGAATTGTGAGCTAGGTGTCGTTTGCAGAATAAAAGCATCGCGTTGACATAGGCAATTTTGGGGGTGACAAAGTTGTGCCTGTGCGAGGCATGTTGAACGTATCTAATTTATATTCAACTGGGATTCCTAGCAAGGAATCCATAAATTAGATGGGTTCCCTCGTGTGTCCATGCTGCTGCTGCTATTCTAGAGCCGCAGTGAGACGTCTGCATTGGTCGGCGTTGTCCAGCTAAAGAGCTGCTATTGCTATTGAAGAACGGCCAGTGTGACGTCTGCACTGGACGGCGTTCTCCAGCCAAAGAGACTGGGCTTGGCAGCTTACACGATTTGCTGCCCGGAAATGAAGGGCCGGGATGAATAAGATAGGTCACCCTGATTGGGTGAAATTAAGTGTCGAATTAAATTGCACGCCAAACCAAAATACGAAATTTCCCTTCTACTACAAGTCTATTTCTGCCAAAGATTATTCAAATGAAAAGTTCTGTTCATGCCAAAGAATCTATTTCTGCCAAAGTGTATTCATATGAAAAATTCTGTTCATGCGAAAGAGTCTATTTCTGCCAAAGATTATTCAAATGGCGTAATGATTATTCAAATGTATGTATCTTTTTTTTTTATAAAGGTGGTGTTTTAAAATTCCTCAGGTCGAAAAACAAAGATGCAAGTCAGTTGACTTAGCCACTCCAAAAAACAAGACGAAATTCAAGATGGCGTCGCCCTATCACCATTTCGGCGGGAAAATGAAATTCTTAAGCAGGAGGAAGGCGCCATTTTGGCTCCGACCGTACAGCTTTTTAAACGAGAAAAAAAAAGCAGTAAAAAAGTATTACTCACTTTTTTCGTGGTTTCTGTAAAAAAAAATTTAAGTGAAGGAGGTTCAGCACGTGTTACTGAAGACCGTAGCAGCAGTGTCTGCGAAAGATATTTTGTCACCTAGGTTAGCGCCTGGTGATGAGTCTGTGAACCAATTGAGAAACTTTGTCTTTCTTTTAAGTCTTTCTGTACTTCGTTTTCATGAAATCGAACTTTCGGATGTCTTAGTAGTTCTTGTAATCTTTTTTTTATGCGTCTGTGTTTTAATGCTTATTGAATATGTCTTTGTTTTGAAAGTGTTATATGACCGAAAGAGATATATTCTTATCTTTCGTACAGACAAAATAATGACTCCAATTAGCGTCTACTAAAATATTCACCGGATGTTATCGGTGCTGAGACTTTCTTCAAAATGGAAAAAGGGGCTTCTGTCACAGGATCAACGCATAGCGAAAAGTCGATGAAAATAATTAAAAGTAATTTTTCGGCCAATCTGTGACCTTCGTGGTAAAAAACAAAGAAAACCCAATTTGAACCGATGGGAAGATAGAACGCTATAAAAGACAAATTTCTCAACAGCGGAGCCAGATCAGAAGAAGGCAAACGACACCCGCAGACCAGAACTCCAGCTCTGAGAGACAGAGACAGAAACTGAGAGGCGAAACTCGAAACCAAGCATCACCCACATTGACTTTCGAGTCTGATTGGGTGCCTCTTTCATATGGCCTTGTGCCACATCTAAGCAAAAAGCTTAGTAAATTTCCATCACCCACATTGACTTTCCTCTTCACCGCTTTGAAGGAAGCAACTAAGTCGTAAATCACCAAATACCCCTCTCCTCTCCGCACTCGTAACATCTGATTGACCGCGTGCGCGTAAGTCTAACAATCCTACCACTAATAAGCATAGGACATTTTTCTACTTTCTTGAATTCCATATTAACACAAAAACACAAACCCAGTTATTTGAACTTTTCACTTCTTTGTTTTCAATACAATTGTTAAAATTTTTACATGCCTTCGTATTCTTTGTTTTGCAAAAAAAAAAAGAAGGAATCCAATAAATGAACTGATTAGATAAAATATTTCCCAAACAAGACATGATGAAAACGATTTTGAATTTGTGCATTGAGAGAGAATTCCCAATACAGAGAATTATCCTAAGGAGAATCTAGTCTATTTTTAGATTGATGTACGGGGTGAGCGCGGACGCAGACCCCACACTTAGAAATTGCAATTCCGAGTCGTCCACATTTGGGACGATCGCAGAGGTCAACCCATCCGTAGTGCAATGGATAGGCCTCACTCTGGGAGAACAGCCTAGCTGATCACTGTTGCTCCTAATTCAGGTAAGTATGAAATTAGAGGCATGATGCTCATATTATATACTGAATAATCAAATCTACTTCTCCTGGTTCTTTATACACGTGTAATGTGAACTTAAAAATTATTTCAATACACGAAATAACATGTTTATAGGTTTTTTAAAAAAGCAATACCTATGCAATAAGGTTTTGTGGATGGTAATTTATAAAACATGTAAATCAATTAGTGAATTTATTGAAAGTTTTTAATCGATGGTAATCAAGCAATGTCAAGGTCATCTTTAGGATACGCGTTGTTGTTTTCGTGGGGAAGTTGCTCGAATTGAAAGGGAAAAGTAAGACTTTCATTCAACAAAGATCAATCCTTTTTTTTAAACTTGTAATTTTGTTTTTTTTAGCTCATAGATTTATTCACTCTGATAATTTATAGTGTAGAAAGTTCGGAAAAAGCCACGCGCTTACCCTTAGGAAATATAATATAGGATTAGAGACTTCGCCACCAAATACGGTCAACAGCTCAAACTAGATAAGGCCAAGGAGGCGAAGTCTATAGACGATAGACTTTCCCGGGCGGTGGCTGGGGGGGACTCCCTAGGTGTAGAACTAGCTAGGAGGGACCTTGAGCGTGAGAATAGCGAGCGCTACAAGGGCTACGTAGTTAGATCTAGGTTAAATAGAGTTCTCTACGAAGCTGTGAAATCGAACGCGACTGCGCGTGAGGAAGAAGTGCGAAGGTTCCCCGATCGGTACGTCGCGTCTGTCAAGACCGCGGACGGGCGACTGCTGCATTCGAGTCGTGAGATACGTGATGCCTTTCGGGCGCACTTTCGGGATCGCTGTGCCCGCTGTACTGATCTCCCGCTCCGGGAGTTTCGTAGCTATCTTGCCGACTTCCCCCGCCTTGGGGCGGCTGAAGCGGCTAGCTGCGAGGGTGTGGTTACTGAATGCGAAGTCCGTGATGCGTTGAAGCAGGTCGGCCTCAACAAGTCGCCGGGACTAGATGGTTTGCCCTACGAAGTGTACTTGAGGATGTCGCACATGTTCGTCCCTATTCTGACGGATGTGTTCAACCATTGGTTCGCCCAGGGAGCCATCCCTGGTAGCGTTACCAAGGGCGTGATCACATTGCTGAAGAAAGGTGGCAGGCATGTTTGGGAGGGTTTAGATGACTACAGGCCCATAACTCTGCTTAACACAGAGTTAAAGATTTTGGCCCGGGTCTTGGCGAATCGTTTACAGCTTGTCATCAGTGATCTGATCGGCCCTGAACAGACCTTCGCTGTGAAGGGAAGATCGATCCAGGACAATCTGCACTTGATTCGCGAGGTCCTAGAGGGGATAGAAGACGACACAGAAGCCGCGCTGATCAGTTTAGATCAGTCCAAGGCCTTCGATAGGGTAGACCATCGGTTCTTGGCGTCTGTTTTGGAGACTGCCGGATTCCAACCGGAGTTCCGCAGATGGATTAGCATGATGTACCACAACCCTCAGGCAGTGGTGCAGGTGAACGGAAGGCGTTCGAGGGTATTCGCGATCGAGCGTTCGGTCCGGCAGGGCTGCCCCCTGTCTCCTCTTCTCTATGTCCTCGCGTTGGAGCCCCTCCTGCGCAGGCTTAGGGATGAGAGGACGAGTCCGTCCCTGCGCGGTATACCCTTTGTTAGCAGCCTTGCTGCAAGGGTTTCCGCGTTCGCTGATGACATCACAGTCTTTGTGTCCCGCCGTCTGGATATAAAGGCTGTGAAAGAGGCGGTTGTCGAGTACGAGCGGATCGCAGGAGCCAAGGTCAATTTTGACAAAAGCGAAGGTTTGCGGCTTGGTGCTTGGAGGGGTAGCAATACTCTTCCAGGGCCCTTCCGCTGGAGTGACGGACCCGTCCGCATCCTCGGGGTGTGGTTCGGGCCCGACCTCCAACTGGAGCGAAATTGGTCGGAAGTACAAGCTAAGGTGAATGCTCAGGTGGGAATCTGGCTTTCAAGGAGGTTGTCCTTAAAGGGCAGGGCGGAGGCGTGCGCCACGTACGTCTTCCCTCTGATCCTCTACCGATTGGCTGTACTTCCTCTGCCTAAGGCACGTCGGTTGGCACTGCAACAATCCCTCTCCAGATTGCTCTGGGGAGGTGCAAGGCCGATGGTCCGTAGGCAGGTCTGTATCCAACGTACACGCAACGGGGGTCTGGGTATGCCTGATCTGGAGAGCCACTGGCTTGCTGAAAGACTTGCATACCTCGGCCGGTCCTTGACGGGGGACTCAGTGTGGAGACGAAAGGCGAGTCGGACTTTTCCTCGCCTCAAGTCAGACCCAAAGGCTGAAGGTCGACGTAAGCCTTTGGGCGAAGCACTGTTTGTCCGCGAGTGCCGAAAGGCCCTTCGTAACCTTCTTGGGTCCAGTGACCTTTCACGGCCTCGGAAAGAGCTATATCGGGAGTTAGTGGTGGGTTCCGCTTCTGATCCTCTTAGCGAGCGGCGAGGCTGGACGGCGGAGGAGATCCGCTCTCACTGGAATTGGGCGCCAGGATCGAGCTTCTTGAACAACTCCGAGTTCTCGCTCACCTGGCGACTTGTACGGAATGCGTTACCCCTTCTCGGCTTGAACTACAGAGCGGGCATAGCAGACATGCCTGATTGTCCTCGCTGCGGCAGTGGATTAGAAGAAACGGCTGAGCACGCCTTCTACTATTGCGAGCGAGTTCGCCCGTTCTGGGATCACGTCGGGGAGTGGACGGCTCGCATCGAACCCAAGCAGCTCGTGCTGCTCGACGTTGGTTACGTCGTGGACAACGTTCTTCCTCCGTTTCAGGGTGAGAAACGTGTGGTGTTTCTCGCGATCCTGGCTGTAGCTCGAATGGTGATTTGGATCACGCGAAAGAAGGGATTGTATGACGATGCAAACTTTTCTCATCGCGATCTGGTTTTGTATTTTCGGCATCAGCTGAGGGTCAAAATCAGATGCGATAGAAAACGCTTGGATCGCATAACATTCAACAGAAGGTGGGTGAATGCAGCGAGCCTGGTCGTACGAAAGGGGGCAACGTTGGAGTCATCCTTCCCTCCTCTGCCCGCCCATGGCGTCTACGGTACGGGTCCTTCGGGACCCCACCCCCGGTAAGTAGGCAAAGCTTTCCCCTTGTAACCTAGTTAGCAGTATGTTGTCAGTCATTGTCCCCGTCATCTAGTCATTAGTATTCAAGATCTTCCCCATCCCCATTATTTTTCAACCTCAACCCATATCCCAGTCCGCTTTTACTGAAGATCTTGAACATTCATATGTATAAAAATCATATTACCAACTTGTATCGACCCACACCGTCCCCGACCCTTTATTTTCTTTTTCCCCCTATAGATTAGGATCCCAGTCCCACCTAGGGCAGGTCCGACTTGTTTCCGGTTCTTTCGCCCCGGAAAACAGTCGGCCTCCAATTTTATAGACGGGGGGATGGGAGGGCAACCGAACGGGGGATTTTTCCTTTGTTTCTTTGTTTTTGTATATATTTCGGGGTTTTTCTCCCATCCCCATCATATGAATTCATTTGTAAAAAATCACAATTTGTAAATAAAATCATGCATCACTTCCGGGGTTTTAAGTAGGTCTTTCTTCATAGAGCAAATGTGGTATTTTTGTGGTAGCAGCGCGCATGGCGACGGATGAATGACTATATATTGTATTGTTGAATGGGTCGGCGAATGTGGCTAGCTAGGTCCCCTTAGTTAAAACGTAGTTAATGCAAGACCGCACCCTTCCCCTTCCCCCCAAAACTTAAGGCCTCGTGCCTTCCTGTAAGTATTTAACAGGAAATAAATACCCTTAGGAAATATATAATTATCTCCCCTTTTTTCTATATATCGACGAAACAAAGTATCAATGTGCAATATCGACGCCTCGGAAAATCCTCATTAGCTACGGTATCCCCTCTGCGCAAAGTCACGTTATCTTTTAAATAGTCCCCATCTCACTCACCTAAATATGGGATTAGGTTAGTGCAACTGGGATGTTTTGGTGACTGTAATATGAAAATATTTTCGAATAATTTTGTTATGGTGAATATTTATACCTTTCGTTAGAATAAGTGTGTGGCTTTTGAAATCAGTATTTGCTTGGTTTTAGATTGTAGGGTATGTTGTTAAAATGCAGATAATATAAACGTATAAAACGACTTAGACAAAAGACTATTCACACCAAAGGAATATGAACAAACAAAAAAATTATATATTAACAAGCAAAAGAAAAAAATGGAAATATTATAAAACAGTATGACTGTCCGAATATCGTTGGTTGATTATTCGTATATGTATGTGTGTTTGTGTAACTAACACGAATATTATGGTGAAGGAATATTTTTGCTTTCAACAAAGGATAAGAATGTCAGAATTCTTACTTACATTTGTGTTATTATGTAGGTGTATGCAAGAAACTAAGATATTAAAAAGTATCCTGTACGACTATATGTATGGGTTGACTTCATGCTAAGTTCAGTCATGACATGAGTTACCTTCCCTTGGAAGAAGCAGTTACTTCCCTTGTTTGAATAAAATAGTGGGCCTCGTCAGTATACAGTGTCGCACCTAAAAGCTAAAACATGCCCTGTCGTTGTCTATCGCTTTTCTTATATACCTACTAACAAATACTATGACATGCTGGCAGCGGTAAAAGACAAACATAGAATACTACACGGAATGTAAAAAGACAACAGGAGAGCGGTTTTAAAGTCTGACAACATCTTATTCTTCTTACCGGCTTTTGCGAAACGAGAAGCACCCATGTGCGTTTAAGAAAAGAAAAAAAAAAGACGCCATACTGGAATTTTTCTGCTACAACTGTAAGTTGCCTCGAACTTCTTTTTCAAGTGCTTGTATTGCTTAAAATAATAATGGCAATAATGTCTAACCATACCTGTGAACCATTTATGTTCTGGGAAACGCCAAATTTGGTGGAATCCCAGAAATTTTTCAAGCAACAGTGTAAGTTATTCTTCTCCATGAAGGGCATTGCTGAGAACAAATAAGTTGACCACATTCTTTTGTTATTGGGAAAAAAGGTTTAAGACGATATAACTCATGGTCATTCGAAAACGATGCCGTCAGACGCAACCCAGCGGTGATTTGGGATAAGTTTCTAGAACAAATAGAGCCACAAGTGAACTTTCGGATTGCATGCTTTTGTTTACAAAATTATTCTCAGACAGAAACAGTGAACATTGACGATTTTTTTGCGATATGTAGGCTTCAGGCATAAAAATGCAAGTTCAGGGACGAACGTGAGATGGAAGAAAGAATAATTGACCAGATTATTGCAGGAACAAAATTCCCAGAATTACAGAAATAGCTTCACAGCAAGAACAAGGTATGGTCCTTGTCAGAAGAACTCAACACCAGTAGAAGTTACGTGGCGTAAAATTAACTACATGAGACAAAGGTGCGAGCTACAAGGAAATGTTGGTCGTTTGCCTCTAACGGGATGCGACAAAATGTCTGAGTGCGTGCGTGTGAGAGAGAGTGGGACGCATCCAGCTGGAAGGCAGAACGAGAGAGAGGAAAAGAGGGTGAGTCCTCTGAGTTGTAGACCTTATCACAGGAGGGCAGATAATATTACCATTTATACAAAAATGGCAGTTGAGGTTGTAGAGTTCTGTTGCCTCTTGTTATATTAAAAGGAAGAACAAATGTGTTGACGACGATATTGATAGTTTTCAATTTGGAAGTTTTATCAAAAGCTTGAGACGAAAGGAACCTTTGTGCTGTAAATCGCTGGAAGAAGAAAAACAGTTGTAGAGTTGAGAAGAAATAAGGACGCTGAAGTCAAAGCAGGAGTTGAGATGCTGTCGTCAACTGAGCGTAAAGCATCAGGATAATTAGTATTGCTCTTAAACTCTCTTTACGGAGGCACTTGGCAAGGGAGTAAAACCTATTTTGGATGCTCGTCTTTCCATAGCGAGGCTGACCACTTCAATATCTCCGAACTTGCAAAGGTATGAGCAAGAATGTCGCCGTAATTCTGTGTGGTACGTTGAAGATGGATACATTGGTCCTTCGGGTTTTCTTGTATTACAGGCTGCAGCTTGTACAGATATGATTTGACGTTTTTGAGAAACAGCTTCACTGCCTCAAATTTAATTTGGAGCGGAACGTCTCAAGCGGCGAAGCTCCAAGGGCAAGCGTACTTAACTGGTGCGCCATCGGCACGGAAGATCTCTTTTGTGGTATCCCTTTTAAGACCGTTAAGTCGTTTAGTCTTGACCTCCGAGGACACAATGGATAGGATTCCTTCTAACAAGGCATCACCTACTTCTGGGGTGGGCAAAATGGTGGTGCCATCGAACTATTACTGCTATTTTCACCTTGCCTGTTTGTGCACCTCGGGGTCTTTTGTTGAATAATAGACTTCCGTCCAGCTCTCTTATTTGGTTGTCCGGTGGGGATCGGAGTTTCTGTCGTGCTTCTGCAAGATGATTGCAGAGAAAGCTATTCTGACCCAATATGGCTGACAGAGTTGCTAATGCCGGGTTGGGCCAGATGGGTGAGTTGTCTCTGGTCCTCTGGATCGAGCAGCTGTAGCCCTAACTAGTTTGGTTAGACTGCTGGTCTTGATTGTAAGGGTACCTGGGATGTTGTCTCCGTCTATCTTTTTGGCCCTCGGATTGGCCCTTCTTCGCATCTGGCTCGATGTTGAGGGAGAAAGTATTCAAAAGTCGTTTAGATCCTTTCTTTCTTTACGCTTCTTTGACTCTAAGGTATTGCTTGTTATTTTTACTTGTAATCAGATTTGAACCTGCAACCTCCCGATGATTTCACTGAAATGTTGTTGTTTTTTATCAAATGCCAATATCACTTACGCCAGGTGTCGTGATGGATACATTTCCCCCAAATAATAAGGAATAATTACTATGCTTTAACACTTAGACCCAATTATGGTTAATGGAATTAGAACAAAATGTACCACCGCGGATTAAATAAAATATTACGACTGAAGTTCCGTGCAAGCTCCTGAGTTCGACCAGAAACACCTGTAGAAGGCCGAAGGACGCATTAGCCGAAACGTTGTGAATACAACAATAAAACTGAAATCAATAGTCTGAATACTCTAAATGATAAAAATTATCAAGCTTTATCTCAGAAATTTAGAGAAATATTATCGGAGAGTATTGTAATTTTCACGAGGCGGCTTATTGTACGAGATAATGTGGGATTAGGTATTGTTAATTTTCCCAGGCGGGAAAGTTTTTGTCAAAGCTTGGTGTAACCTCGGATTAGACAGGTTAGAGCACATGTTTTTCATGTCGTTTCTAACGAAGATGTCAGCTGAATGTATTTTTGCTTTACGAACACTAGCCTTGAATGAAATAGTGAAAAATCCAAAAGTAAAAAATAGTATTTTGACTCTTAGTTCGAACAATGGAAAATTGAACTGATTCGGCGTGTGAGTCATTTTAATATGTGAGCGGAGAATTATCTCTATAAGCATCCATTTTTATCTATTCATTCAGACAGAAGCGGAGAAGCCAAGAAGAAGGCAAATAAGGGACAGGCTTTGCAAGTGAAGGAACGCAGACCAACACACACCTACAAAAGACCCTGGAATTTACGTATCTTCTGATTTAATTTCGTTGACACATTTGATCAGATTCCAAAATGCTGTCTTGTATTCTTTTGTGCAATAGATTGCCAACATATATTCGATTGTAAATTCTTTTTATTCATTTTTATTAAATCTTCTATATTTAACCAAGACTGGCATTCTTATTTCATCGGCAAAGCTCACCCTATTCGATTCAGGGAAGTTCTAAAGAAGATTAAAGTTCGCTGTGAGTGTCGGCAATTTGAAGTGGAAAAATTATAAACAAAAATTTCATAGTTTTGTTAGAGTAACCTGCAAGCAATACATATATAACATTCTTTGGGTAACCTGTCCATTTATAGTGTGGTGAAAGTTCGCAGGCCTTCGTCGGTAAGAAAAGTATTTGGCCTGTCAGTTCAGGAAGAGAAGTATCGGCGATCAGCTCATTCTGTGTTGTTAACTCCTTGGCGACTGCAGGTTAAATAGAGAGAATTCCCTTTTTTCTCGCAGAAGCTCTGGGTTTTTGTATCATTCCGCCGGTTGATTTGATTGGTTCAGTTAAACCAATTTACTTCAGAGAGGGAATTCGTCCGCCAATGAAAAATGCGTCTAATCACTGCCACATTATCTCCTGCTTTGGCTTAAGTCCAATTTGGAGAAGGTCTTACAACCGTGCAGCGATTAAGCGAAATCTTGAAAGTGTGGGATGAGCTACCGTCATTGCATTCAATCGTCGAAAGTCTCCAGTTAGACGCCAATCTGCGGAGCGCTTCGAAGGGCGTATTATTCCCAACTGTAGCTTGTGGTAAAAATCGGCCTTCGCTGCTCTCAATTTCTCTGCACAGAGGCGGCGAGGACATGAAAACGCAGGGGGACCAGCGATCTCGATATGGTGTTTTATGGAGTAAGTAGGCTTGCTCATAAGAAAATTCAGGTTGGTCAATTCAGGAAAAGAAGATAATAATGCCTGAAAGGGGTCATCAGAAGCGGCGATGAAGAATATTGGGTTGATAGATGGAACCATAGATTTCAAACCCGGGACGGAAAGTTCTGTATTAGCATCAATAAGCCGGCGTCCGCGCACTGCAAAAAATCCGAGCCCAGAATAATGTAGGGCAGATCGGCGATCGTGAAAATCCACGTAAAATCTCTTTGCAATTCCAAGTCCAAAGAACGAGAAATTTGACCTTACGTGGGGATCGGTGAATGATTTAGGCTTGCAGCGAAATCAGTGACACTGGGGTTTCTCAATAAGTTTCAAAGGCCATATGCTGCAAGCGGCGCCTCTATCGACCAAACAGCGTGCTTGGGATATGGAGTCTATTAGAAAAAAAATGCACGGTTATACAGGTAGTGCCTGAGGGTGACTGTGCCGTACTCAGGTCCCCGAAATCAGTTTCCCTGGTTTGTAAAAGAACTAGGCAGTCTGCAATTATGTGCTGCGGTGCGGAAACAACTGTGGTAGAAACACAATCCTGGTTTGTTTATTTGGTGACTGTATGGCGATAGCGATCGGCGTCGGAATCGACATCTGGGCTATTGAAATCTGGTGACATACAATTTTCTCACCTCGTTGGTGAATCGCTCTCGGGCTTGAAGTATAGCCGAGGATTGATGTCATGTGTTGGCGTTGGAGAGAACGAGGAGACCTTAGCCTGTGGTTGGGGTGTAGTGTAGGAGGCGGGCTGCCTTACAATATCAACTATTCTGTCAGCCGACGTCGCGAGGTGATCAGCAGAGGTTATCTACCACAGGCACCAAAATCGCCCGAGTATTGTGCGGCGGCCTCGAAAAGAAAAGCTGCTTAATAAGTGTGCTGTTTACAGGGGCATCTTCTGCAAGCTCTTTGATGCGCCACAACAGTTGGCTCGGTGATCAAAGTCTGAACCGTTCCTCCGCGGACAACGACGTTCAAAGCAGAACCTCACGTTTCATGCTCTCGTAAGTGGATCCAGGGAGTGGGTCGGTAATAGTGTCCTTTATAGTAGGCGTCAATGACGCCAGGATGACACTAAAAAGTACATAGAGTTCCCAGTGTTTTGCTGATATATTGTTCGCAGCAAAATACGATTCTAATTGCCCGAACCAAACGCTAACGTTCCTGGAAAACGCAGGTAAATAAGTGCTACCCATTTTTTGTTTTATTCGTCAGCAAACCACGAAACCAAGGGAACGAAAATAAAATAAAAAGAATCTTCGAGCGGAAAGGAGAAAGCGGATATATATATATATATATGTGTGTGTGTGTGTGTGTGTGTGTGTATTTTTTTTTTATAAAAGTGGTATTTTAAATATCCTCAGGTACAAAAGCAAAGATGCAAGTCAGTTGACTCGGCCACTCCAAAAAACAAGACGAAATTCAAGATGGCGTCGCCCAATCACCATTTCAGCGGGAAAATGAAATTCTTAAGCAGGAGGAAGGCGCCATTTTGGCTCCGATCGTACAGCTTTTTAAACGAGAAAAAAAAAGCAGTAAAAAAATATTACTCACTTTTTTCGTGGTTTCTGTAAAAAAAAAAAAAATAAGTGAAGGAGGTTCAGCACGTGTTACTGAAGACCGTAGCAGCAGTGTCTGCGAAAGATATTTTGTTACCTAGGTTAGCGCCTGGTGATGAGTCTGTGAACCAATTGAGAAACATTTTCTTTCTTTTAAGTCTTTCTGTACTTCGTTTTCATGAAATCGAACTTTCGGATGTCTTAGTAGTTCTTGTAATCTTTTTTTATGCGTCTGTGTTTTAATGCTTATTGAATATGTCTTTGTTTTGAAAGTGTTATATGACCGAAAGAGATATATTCTTATCTATCGTACAGACAAATTAATGACTCCAATTAGCGTCTACTAAAATATTCACCGGATGTTATCGGTGCTGAGACTTTCTTCAAAATGGAAAAAGGGGCTTCTGTCACAGGATCAACGCATAGCGAAAAGTCGATGAAAATAATTAAAAGTAATTTTTCGGCCAATCTGTGACCTTCGTGGTAAAAAACAAAGAAAACCCAATTTCATCTGATGGGAAGATAAAACGCTATAAAAGACAAATTTCTCAACAGCGGAGCCAGATCAGAAGAAGGCAAACGACACCCGCAGACCAGAACTCCAGCTCTGAGAGACAGACAGAGACAGAGACAGAGAGGAGAAACTCGAAACCAAGCATCACCCACATTGACTTTCCTCTTCTCCGTTTTGAAGGAAACAACTAAGTCGTAAATCACCAAATGTCCCTCTTCTCTCCGCACTTGTAACATCTGATTGACCGCGTGTGCGTGAGTCTCACAATCCTACCACTATTAAGCATAGGACATTTTTCTACTTTCTTTAATTCCATATTAACACGTCTACACAAACCCACTTATTTGAACTTTTTACTTCTTTGTTTTCAATACAATTGTTAAAATTTTTACGTGCCTTCGTATTCTTTGTTTTGCAACTGTGTTCGTTCTTTCCTGGCAACCATACACAGATATAACAAAAGCTACAGCCAACACTGGTTACATTTGTATTCGGCATGTCTTCATTTGGTGCTTTTGGCTTCGTCACTCTAAGCACCTAACTATATCTTGCCGAATTATGATTAAGAAATCCAGTGAATTGAGATGTGTTTTTGTCGTCGTGCTTGCGTTGTTTCGAAAATGTCGGTATATATTTCGCTGGTGGAATATATTATGTGGTCGTATTCTTCCTTGTTGAAATTCGTTGGTGTTCCATCCACTGACAAGTGTAAATTCTAGAAGTAATTTGTCTTGGGGTAAAGAAGTAATGTTACGGTAGCCAATAAGAGTCATCATCATCATCATGTCGCGCCGCCTGCGCGGATATCCCTGACCGTCTCCCGCCATTTCTCCCTATCATCCATCGCCTCCGGTAGGTCTTCAGGGTTACATCCCGTGTCCTCACACAGCTGCTGTATGTAGGTTCGTGCTGGTCGTCCCACTCCTGCACATCCATGTGCGGGGGTCCACAGGAGTACATCGCTTATGAGCTCGTCCTTGCTTCTCCAGCAGTGTCCTGCGTGTCTGGTTCGTCGAACTTGTATAGTTTTTGTGATGGGGGGCAAGTGTCCGTATAGTTGGAGTCTCGTGGGGTGTTGTCGCCAGGACTTGTTTAATACTGCTCTCAACATTCTTGTATAATTTCCGTCCAGCCTCCTTTCCAGCCGCTTCGTAAGCGTCCATAGGGGAAATGATAAAAATAGGGACAAACCGAGTTAAGAGGCTGTTTTTCTCTGGTAGGGGTGAAGTAGGAACGTCTGGTGTAGCCTCTCCATGTGCGTCGAAATAAATTCTGTTATTTTGTTTTAGGGTATGAAATTTCTGCTTGCAACTTTTTTTTTTTCGTCGGAAAATTGCGTGTAATTACTATAGTGTAGAATACCTTCTATATGTGCGAAAAGGTTGTACAATTAGTTGGAGAATTTGTATGTGTTTGCAGCTTTCATTTCTTATGTCTACGCACCGTAGCAATAATACTTCTGTATTGCCCTTGAAATATACATTCAAAATTTGTCTTTAATTGGAATCACTTTGAAAAAAAAAAATTAATTCTCACATTCAAAATTGTTCTGCGTTGTTCAGGAAATTTTGCGTCATCATATTATAGCAGTTCGAGGAATTGTTATTTTCTCTAACACTATATTTTTTAGGCAACACAAATGAATTACGAAACTTTTCTTTAACAACACAACAAAGAAAGTTTTTATTTGCAGCATGGAATATGGTTTGCTTTTGGTGCTGCAAGACTCGTGGAGTTTAGGCTTGTTAGTGTTGGAGACGAAATGGCTTAGCGGGATGTTGATATGGCAGTGTGTTGCTGGACGTGTGAGGGATTGTGTTTAAAGTCACCGTGTAGTTTTGTATCTGGTATTTGGAGGAGAGTATGCGTTATCTCCATTAATGTGGGCCAGAGGTGAAATGGTAGCTAGTGTGTCGAGAGCGGAGTTACGCTCGGATCGACATAGCCAATTTTTGGGGTGACATGAAGTGGTGCCTGTGGAAGGCATGCTGAATGCATCCAATTCATATTCAACTGGGATTCCTTGTACGAAATCCATAAATTAGATGGTTCCCTCGTTGAGTGTCCATGTTGCTGCTGCTGTTGTTGCTATGTTAAAAAGCATCACTAAGCAGGGACGGTCAGACGAACGTCTGTTCTGGTCGCCGTCTTAAGCCAAAGAGACTGGGTTTGGCCGCTCACCCGTTTTGCTAGGCGGAAATGAAGGTCCGGGCTGAATAGGATAAGTCATCCTGATTGGGTGAAATTAAGTGTTGAAATAAATTGAGCGCCAAACCAAAATACGAGATTTTCCTCTTCTCTACAATATCAAATCTGGGTCATCATTTGTACAAAAAATTAAGGTTCGCTGTGAGTGTCTGCAATTTGAAGTGGAAAAATAAACAACGATTTAATCCCTTTACTCAAAATTTAATAGTTTGGTTTGGGCAACCTGCAGGCAATACACATATAAAATTCTTTGGGTCCCCTGTCCATTTATGGTGCAGTGAAAGTTCGCAAGTTTTTGTTTGTAAGGAAAGTTTGTATGTATATGTATTTGGCTAGTCATTTCAGGAAGCCAGGTAGGGGTGAACAGCTCATTCTGTGTTGTTAACTCCTTTGCGGCTGCAGGAGAGAGAATACCCTTTTTTCTCGCAGAAGGTCCAGGTTTTTGTATTCTTCCGTCGGTGGTTTTGATTGGTTCAGTTAAACCAATTTGTTTCGTCTGAATTCGTCTGCCAGTGAAAAATAAATCTAATCACTGCTTCATGTGTAAAAAAAAAAAAGAAAGAACAAAAAAAAAAAAATGCACTTTTATAGGGAATATTACGATTTATAACTAACATGCCATACCCATTTTCTTTTGAAGTTTTAATGATCATGGCACAAATAATCTACATATTTTTAATGTTAATAAATTCTCAAAAAAGGTTGATCTCCCTTAAGCAATGTTTCTCTATTGGTTCTCTTGCGGTCTTCCGTATAGTAAATTTCGTCCAATTGTTGTATTTTGGCCTTTGACCCGGCCAAAAATGCCATTCAAGGTGATGCACCGGAAGGAGGTGACACATTCTAATGGCAGTTATGAGAGGAAATCGCGTGGGCGGAAATTGGCTGATGAAATGGGACGAGCTAAAAAAAATTCCCATGGTACTCTCATAGACTGATGCACCGAAAGAGAGTGACCTGTGAACTGCATGACAGTTATTTCCGCTTGATGACGATCAAACATGCGATTTCAAAGATCGAGTGGGCGATCGAGTGGGCGTTGAACTATTATATAACCCAGTCAAGACAGAGGTCAGACAGTTAAGTTCGAGTTGCAGTTACAGTTGGAGTGGGAGTTATAAACGAGTTGTGGTAGGGAAAGCCACACCCGGCCGAGGGGGCCCTCGGGAACCCCGATGGAGTTTGGGGACCAGAAAAGTTGCTGATAAGATGCAGTAAAGAAAGCCAGCACTCAGCAGAGTGGAGCCCAGGGCCTCCGGTTGAGCATCAGGAGAACAAGAAAGACACAACGTTGACGGCCATAAGAGTGAGGGTCAAAATATTTCAGTTCTGTTCGGTCTCCAGCTCCCTCTCACACGCAAACCTTGAGTAACCCTTTTCGAACCCTTACAATAAAGTGAGAGCTACACATTTTGTTAAAGAAGTCTTCCTGCGTGCGTCTTTATTATTGTGTCGTTATGATGCTGTAGATGACAATATAACACAATGAAAACTCATTTTTAAAAAAAACTAAAAAAAAAAAACGCAAAGATAGTAAACCTTTTTTTGTGTGTTTTTTTTTAAATCTAATCAGTCAAATCTATTTATTCAGTATTTTTATATTAATTATCAAAATACAAGCCACCTACTGTGAGCGAAAGAATTTAATTTACGGTTATCAATTTTAAACTTCTAAAAAAGAAAAAAGTTTAACCTGATATTAAGTAAATAAAATAGTCTAGAAGAGCAATATTGTGCTTTATTTTACGAATTTTTGAACAAAATAAAAAGGTATATAGGGTACAAAATGTTTTCGTTGTATGATGAGAAATTATGACGTTGGTAACTTATCCCCATTCACCTGTAATCTTCTTTCTGTTCGCTGAAACTGCAAAGGAAGGAAAGACGAAAAGAGAGAATGGGGTGTAAAGTATTTTTGGAGGTTTATGTTTGTTGATTGTTATTACCTCTATTTGACCGTATTTAGTTTTTTTTTTTACCCCGTCTTAATTTGCTGGGCGTCTTTTGTCTGTCAAGACTGTAAAGGAAGAATAAGGAATTAAGGCTGAGAGAGAAAACATCTTTTCAATTTCAAGTTTATTTCATCTAGATATGCGCTCGGCTCCGCTCTGTAGTAAGGTAATCTCTTTCTGTCGCTTCTCCAAATCAGGCGTTGAAATATGTAAGTCATCTCCGGTGGTTAATAAATTCAAATTCGGTGTGGTTATGTCCGGTGAAGTTTTCATGTTGCTTGTTTCGGAGTGTTGACTCGCAAGCAGCAGACAATGCCAAGTTCATTGACTAGGCAAGACAAGCGTGCTCACTGTGTTGCGGAACCGATAAGCATGTCGACACCGCAAATGTTTTAAGTTTAATGCGTGTGAGTAATTGACAGCCAAAGACAATGAAGGAAACAAAGGCGAGGTAACAAATATAACAAAAGTGACAATTTATTGTCAGACTTACAAACGTGTGTGTAAAGTCCGTGGCGGTTGTATTTGGTCTTCAGCTAGATGGGTGATGTCGATAGCTGGTATGGTCTAGTCGTAGATGTACGCAGCTGGATGTTGGATGAGGGTTGCTGGCGTAGGTCGAGTCGTGGAGATACAGCTAGATGTTTGATGCGAGTAGCTGTCGGTTGAGTTGTAGAATGCAGCTGGATGATCATAGCGGGAAGCTGAGGTCGGTTGAGTCGTAGGATGCAGCTGGACAATCGTTGCGAGAAGCTGAGGTCGGTCGAGGTTGGTAAATTGATATCCCGGTTTTGACAGTACGTTGGGTTAACCGGGGGGTAGATCTGGTTGCTAACCTGTACAGCGAGTCGTACATAGGCCAGATGTTGCAATGCTAGGGCAGTCCGTAACAGCAAGTCGTACGTGGAATGGATGCAGCATTGAAGGGGCGTCGTGGTCGAAGTCGGTGTTGGCAGCTTTGTCGCGTAGAGTCGGGCGAGCTGGTGACTAAGACAAAGCTGTGTCTTAGTACTACGGACCAAGGGAACGGACGGGGAAACCGTGGCTAAGGTTTGCCACGCCTTAGCACATGTGAGGTCGAGCGAACGAGTCGGTGAGGCTAGGGCTTCGTCGTGCCCTTAGTTGTGCGGACGTATCGGAGGCTAAGGCGTTGCCGTGCCAAAGCCGTGCGGACGTATCAGGACGGTAGCTATGGCTTTGCCGTGTCAAAGCCGTGCAGACGTATCCGACGGTAGCTATGGCTATGCCGCGTCATAGTTGTACGGACGTGTCGAGACGATAGCTCACGCTGTGCCGCGCCAAAGCTCTGCATAATCGAGCAAACAGGCCGGGAGGCCGGGGCTAACATTGGCGTTATCTTAGCGCTGCGCAGATAGTGAATCGGTAGCTAAAGGTTAACCTGTGCCTTTAGCGCTGCGCAGCCAAATGGACGAGCGAAACCGATGGAATGGTTAAGAACGGATGGTCTTAGAGTCTTCTTCGTGTTTGCCCCGGGCCGTCTGCTTCGACGAGTCAATAAAGACCGTCAGAGCTACTCCAATCCGCAGAAGGTCCTTTTGTGTATATCGATGTGATGGGAAGGCGAATGAACCACTTAGATGTAGGATTCAACCATATGAAGTCCGCCCAAACGGGCTCCTGAGAGCGTCCGTGGACTATTTGCCAATGTCTCCCTCCAGACAAGGCTCGACACAAGGTCAAAAGCTCGAAGGCCGATTAAAGTGGGGATAAAGGGGAGGGGAAGGTCGGGAAGAAGCCGTGGCTTTAACCCTGCTTGTCTGTGCCACTAAGTGCAATGTGGGTCTAATGAGACAAGCAGTTTCACGAACCCAAATGTGGATCCGGGCATGTATGCCGGGTTACAGCTTGAACTAGACAGTAAGGTCTAGTGCTATACATGGAGGACAAAGGAGTCAATGTTGCAGCTCGCCCACCCGGAGGTAGCCCAGCAGAGAACGTGAGCCTTACGGCCTTACGTTCTTTTGCGGAGCCCAAACGGCCTCCTCAGAGCGTCCGAGGACCTCCGAATTTTTCTACCGCAGAAGCCTTTTTTACATAAAGGGGACGCAGCGCCACTCTGCCGAGTTGTGTAAATAGAAAGTTCTTCAATAAAAATGGGCGTACGGATAAATTACTTCTTTAGCCTGATATAGGCTAGCGAAGATAATTAATTCCATTTTTATAGCGTTGTTTCGGGCAGAAGTGTTCAGTAATTATTGATAGTTTTAATTTATCCCCTTTTTTTAGTTGTATCGGGAGGTCAATGTCATAAAAAGGGCTTCGTCATTTCCGATTGTAACCGGATGTTGTTTTTCTAGGGCGAGCGATTAAACTGATCTGTTTACGTTAGTGAACAGGTCGCGGCTGGGTAGAAAAAATCCTTTCGTCTCAAGGGTTCAGGCAAGTGAGAGCGAATATCTTTCTTTTTCCTGCGTATACATTGCCCCACTTCCTGTCAGGGGCTTCTGAGAGTTTATCCATTCCTTAAATTTAGTTTTTACCGAAGTTAATTTATTTTTATTTGATTTCTTTTCTTTTCCCTATTCACTACAATAGATAGGGATACTTTTTATCATTAAGGGTTTTCCGAGTATTGTCTTCATCTTTATTGCTATTTCAACAACGTTTCGGCCGATATGTCCTCCGGCCTTCTTGTTTGTCGAACTCTGGAACTTACACAGATCTCCGAACTACGTCCTTTATTGAAACCACGGGGGTCGCCTGTGCTGATTCCATTAGCCATAACCGGGTACAAGTGTTAAGTTAAGAAGCTTAGAGAACCAACACCTATAACCATTACACTATGTGTCCTGTTGGACAGTTTAGAGTGAATTTTTGGGACTTATAAACTTCATGTTCTTACTTGACTTGGATTGCTACAATTAGTTGGTTCGCTAAGCTTCTAAAGAGACAATCATCAGGAGGTTGCGGGGTTAATCCTGACTGCAGGCAAGTAACACTACAGGAATACTAAACACTTGTACCCGGTTATGGCTAATGGAATCAGAACACCTGAAGAAGGCTGGAGGACATATGGGCTGAAACGTTGTGGAAATAACAATAAAGATGAAGACAATATTCCGAAAACCCTTAATGATAAAAATCATCAAGCTTCGTCTCAGAAATTTAGACAAGATAGGGATACTTTTAAATTCAATTTTTATTTTCGGGGTTTACGACTATTTTGTAGAGTAGAATGCTTATCTGAACCAGTAGAAATAATCGTGCTTTCTGGTCAAGGAGTTAGAGAAATCTTAGGAATCATTTTGGCAAATTATAAATCGTTGGCTTCGAGTATAGGGTGTTTGAGAATCCGCCGTGTGTATCTGTGATCAGTCGGTGTGTCCAGCTGACACTACTACGAGCAGGAGACATCACGCACTGCTCGGCCAGAGGTCTTAGCAGACACGTGTGATCCAACTGGATGTCGAGAGAAAAAAAATGCTGTCTGTCTCAGTTGAGGTGGTAAAGAATTCTGAGGTGGAATTTCTTTTTGACACTAAGAAGCCCATTTTTTCAGACATGCGCTGATTGCGCTTCCTCTCAGAGGCCCCGAGGGAGATTGTTATTTATTCATTTTATTTTGTATTTATTCTATTTTTATTTTTTTAAAGTTATTTCTTTATTTTTTATGCTGTCTCCACAGGCATCCATATAAATAATATAGACAAATCGTAATAAAAAAAATGAAGACAAAATCTGATTCTCAATGGAATTATTCATAAACAAAAAACAACTATTTACCTGCATCTTCATTTTGGGATTTAAATTAACAAAATGATTCATGGAGGCATGACAACAAAACAATTGAAAACACATGTTTACTTCATAATTTTCAAGAATAATGTCTTTAAAAAGAAACCTTATCTTTTTTGCTTTAAATACTGAAAATTGGATTAAAATTCGATGATTAGCCGATTTGTGAGAAAAGTTTCTCAAAAAACAAAAAACAGTACGTTAGTATGGGTGTGTTTTGTACATCCCTTATAAACAGTCCAAAACGGAAACGTAGAACAACAAAAGGACAGAAACAAACCCCCAACAATTCACAACAACAAAATGGGACTCGTCTTAAACTAAGCTAAGCTTAATGAAGACTGGATGGTTGAATTCTAAAGAAACAATATTTGGTCAAATTTATGCAAGGAACTTATTTTACGTATCACCGAGAGTTTAATTTTTTCTTTATTGTTGGCAATAATTTTTCTCACAATCCACACAGAAAAGTGCTTGTTCATTTATTATTAGGGTATAGATTCGTTTTTATAATAACTTCTATCAGCTTTAATTTTTTTTCTTAAAGGAGCGCAGTGTTTAATAAACACTTCAAAAGAAAAATTAAACTACAAAAGAAAAGAGGTAAGTAATAATAGTGACTATTTTTTGTTATTGTTTTGTTGCGTTTTTTTTTTTTCAAAATCCTTTTTTTTTTCACTTCAAAATCGAACGCTATAGAAATAAATATTAACGAATATTTTATTTTATTTTAATCTAATTTAATTAGATTTATTTTGTTATATTTATTTATTCATGTTCGATTAAAATTGAGAAATATGTATATGTTTTTTGTTTTTGGTATTTTATGATCTAAGCTTTTGCTTATTGCAACATAGTCAGGTGTAGATCAAAAAATGGTTGTAAATAAGAGCGTGTTGTGGTTGATTGATTAATTTCAACGGGATCTCAACTTGTCTAGGGTGATTTTATGCCTTATAGTTAGGGAATCGCGTTCAGTATACATTTATATTTACACTTTTTGTGCAGTCATGTCTGAAGAGTTTTTTTTTTTGTTTTTTTTGGCACACAGTTATATGATATCAAATATTCTTCTCTAATACAAATAATTTGCACACAGTTGTATGGTTTCAAGTATTTTTTAAAAATCTGATACTACTAATTACATAGTTTTAAGTAATTATTTCTATTTAATTATAATCATTTGTTTGTACTCAATTGTATGCTTTTAAGTAACTAGTAATAATAATCGTAAGTTAACAATTACAGCTTCTAGTGACTTACAGTTATATGGTGTCAAATATTCAGATTTGATACGAATCTTTTTTAAACAGATTTATTTGACCCATGGAAAGGACCCTAACAGGTACTACCACTCCAGGTCAGAGTAAACTTCTGAGGAATGGCAATAAAGGGGTACTCAACACAGCTCCGTATCTGGAATTTGAGATGCAGTTTTGTGTCATAGTAAGAACACCCCCATTTTTTCGGGGTTGGGGTATTTCACCCCCCCACGCCCCCAAAAAAAGAAATGGAAGTTTTAAAAAAAATTTTACTCTCTAAAATGAAGGAAAGATCTTCGTAACAGACGTATTCAAAATGTACGGTCTTAATATCGACGCACTATATAATATCGGTTTTTTGGTCAGAAGTTTGGAGCGGAGATGGGCCCCGCCGAGTTTGTTAGATGTCGCATGAAATGACCCAAAGAAGAGAAAGCTATGTAAGTTGCGGCCTGACTTGGAAGAAGATATCCTTATCTTCTTTAATCGTTGACAACTCCCAATTGAATAAACAAACTATAAACAAACAGACCCACTTCACCGTTGTACTTTTGACAACGGTCGACACATCTTGATGAAAAACATTTTTAAAACACGTCGAGTGTACTATAAACTTGACTCAGTTGGCTGATTTTCCGTAGGATCATTTTTTACCACCGTAAATTTTCTTCGAATTGTGTGTTATGCAGAGATTAAGATTTTTTTAAATTTTTTCGAAAAGTTAAGTTTTAAGAGAGGGTTTACTTTGCTATATACATTAATGTTCGAAACTGTCCCTGATTTTGTATCCGGTGTCGGGCTTTTTAGTATTCCCTTTTAAATAAATATGCATAAAATCATGCATACTACTACTACTACTACTACTACTACTACTACCATATATATATATATAGAATACTATTGTTATCATTTTGTTTACAAATGTATATATGTATATATGGTATACTATTATCATCATTATTATTTTATAAAAGTATATTTATTTAGTATATATATATATGTATATATATATTATCAATATTATTACTACTTTATATATATATATATATATATATATATATATATATATATTATCACACGCACATATATATATATATATATATATATATATATATATATATATATATATTTATTTATTTATTTATTTATTTATTTATAATATTGAAAATACTTTTTTTTTAAATTGCATAATCTTAACTGTTGTTACTTAAAAAAAAAAAAGAAGAAATTTAAAAACAAAAAATTAATTAGAAAGTTTACAGTGTTGTTGGTGCTTTTTCAGATTCTCCACAAAGTTTGAAGAGTTTCTGCATTAAAGATTATCTGTGATAAATATCTTTTTTAAATAGAAATTCTTATTCGAAATGTTGATTATATCATAATACAAATTTATGAGTAAAATAGTCAACTTAATTACATCTTTATTTTTAAAAAAAATCTAATAAATCAAATTTAATTTATCTGCTTTCTGTGAAATTTTCATTATCATGATTATTCATGTTTAACACTCTCTCATAGATTAGGGCTATGAAATTCCGATAAAAAAAAAAAAGTTAAAAACATATTTTATAAATAATACCTGCTAACCTTTTAGAATTTGTAGCAGCTAAATTTAACATTTGTTTAACTTTTTATTTGGTTCATATAAACAGAAAAAAAAAATTTATACAGTTCACTTACATTTTGAAACCAAACATTTACACAGTATTTAGAGCAAATACACGGACATGTTCACACAAAAATGCAATAAGCTTGTAGTGAAAATAAGCTTACACGAGAAGAAACAAAATTATAAACAAACACACATTCCAGTGGTATTTTTTTGTAGTGGCATAAAACAGAAGTGTTTGTTACACATTAGTTTGTTTGGATCATAGATTTAAATTACATTCAGTCATACTGTTGTGAATAAGGTGATGTATGTAGCTGGATAAAAATTCAATGTTTAGTTCTTGTGCATAATACATACCTCTTACTTTTAGGCTTAAAAATGTGGAGAAAAATAGTACATGTTATGATTAAATCATTTCGGTACTTAAAAATAAAGTTAACAAATAAAGTAGAAAATTTGTCTAGAAAAAAAAAAAATTGTATGTTTTTTTAACCATTTTTAAATTACTAAATTTGGAAGTAAGTGGCCCTGTCAGCTGAAGCTGTAGAATATACTGACTGTATTTCTGCAGAGTAATAAGAACTCCCTGCAATGAGGGACCTCAATATGGCATTAAACAATCTGATGGTGAGGCTCCAGTAATGCTGGAACTTTAGGGAATGCGGAGTACCTCCTTATTGCCATTACTTTCACATTCACTCTGAATCATAGCACTTGAATGGGGTCATATCTATGGGTTAAATAGAAATGCTAGACATTTAAACTGTGTTAAACTGAATTGATTGAAATAGAACTGCTTGATCATTTAACTGTGTGTAAAAAAATTGAATTTTAACAGCTTTTTATCAATTTTTTTCTAATCATTTAACAAAATTTCTCAACATTGGTTCAATTTCATATAAAAATTATCCAAAATCTTCTCACTGTATGTTATTTGTAATTCTTTTCAAGGATATAGTCAAGGTATCTTTTTTTAGTTATTGGGTCAAATAGAAATGCTTGTCATTTAAACTGAGTGCAAATAAATGACTTATGCAAAAATGACTTGTTAAAAATAGAAATATCCTGGAGCTTACGGGAATGTAGAGTACCCCTTTGTTGCCATGACATTTAAACTGTGTGCAAACAAATGACTTACATTTAATCAAATTGTTAGAAATAGAACTGTTTGACCATTTAACTGTGTGTAAAGAAATGATTGATATTTAATTGAATTTTTAGTGATACATAGCAATAGTTAGAACAATTTAACATTTGTTTAACTTTTTATTTGGTTCAAATAAACTAAAAAAAAAATTTATACAGTTCACTTACATTTTGAAACAACACATTTACACAGTATTTAGAGCAAACACACGGACATGCTCACACAAAAATGCAATAAGCTTGTAGTGAAAATAAGCTTACATGAAAAGAAACAAAATTATAAACAAACACACATTCCAGTGGCCTTTTTTTAGTGGCATAAAACAGAAGTGTTTGTTACACATTAGTTTGTTTGATCATTTAACTGTGTGTAAACAAATGACTGATGTTTAACTGAATTGTTAGTGATACATAGCAATACTTGAAACCATTTAACTGATTGAGTAATGTTGAATAGAATTACAAGTGAAAGATAGCCATAACTGAAACCATTTTACTGTGAGGAAACAACAGCAATACTAGTGTGCAAACAAATTAGTTCTTACTCATTTAAAAGTGCAATTACTTTAAAATTATGTGTGCAAACAAATGACTGATGTTAGATTGTGACTGTTATATAGCAATACTTATGGAGATGCCCGTGGTGTAAATGGAGGTGCCCGTGGTGTAATGGTTATCGTCGTAGGAAATGGACACGACTACACGAGTTCAAATCCTGGATGAGACTGATTGCATTTCACATAGCACTAATACCCTTGGGAAAGGTATGAATCCAATTATTCTCCCTCCAGCTATGGATAAATAATAGGACAGACTGGGTTCTTCAGCCTTGGTGAGGCAACTAGTCTAGGAGAAGGAATACTCTGAATTCAAACCTGTTAAACTCCGCTTAAAAATTGACCTTGTGTCATATCCTGCTTGAGCGGAGGGGTTGATAAATATGATATAGCAATACTTGAGGCCATTTAACTGTGTGCTAAAGAATGAGCTTAGGCTTGTTTAAAAATGTTATCAACAAAATGTGTTTACAGATCATGCATATTTAATATATATGTATTAACAGGATTTGGTATTGAATAATGGTTGATATGCCATAAAACGCTATCAAACCAAATCATATATATTAAATATATATGTATAAAGAGGATATGGCCTTTAGTA
Organism: Sepioteuthis lessoniana; assembly: GCA_963585895.1. Taxonomy (NCBI): domain Eukaryota; kingdom Metazoa; phylum Mollusca; class Cephalopoda; order Myopsida; family Loliginidae; genus Sepioteuthis; species Sepioteuthis lessoniana. The sequence goes on from OY757908.1 coordinate 55,787,961, forward strand.
ACCTACAATGGTTGATATGCCATAAAACCCTACCAAACCAAATTATATATATTAAATATATATGTATAAAGAGGATATGGCCTTTAGTAACCTACAATGGTTGATATGCCATAAAACCCTACCAAACCAAATTATATATATTAGATATATATGTATAAAGAAGATATGGCCTTTAGTAACCTACAATGGTTGATATGCCATAAAACCCTACCAAACCAAATTATATATATTAGATATATATGTATAAAGAAGATATGGCCTTTAGTAACCTACAATGGTTGATATGCCATAAAACCCTACCAAACCAAATCATATATATTAGATATATATGTATAAAGAAGATATGGCCTTTAGTAACCTACAATGGTTGATATGCCATAAAACCCAACCATATATATTTGATATATATGTATAAAGAGGATTTGGCATAAAATAATCTACAATGGTTGATATGCCATAAAACCCAACCAAACCAGAAAGTAATGCATCTTATACAAACACTTAATTCTCTTCTAAAAACATTAGAAAAAAATGTGGTGTTTATTAAAATTCATTATCAAAAAAGTTAATTAAATTAATGAAGTGAGGGAGAGTGGTACAGGAAAGCAAGCAAATAAACTAAAATGTTTTACCCCCAATATTTTGAATAAACTAAGTTAGATGGTTTCAAGTATTGCTATGTATCACTAACAATTCAATTAAATAGCAGTCATTTGTTTACACACAGTTGAATGATCAAACAGTTCTATTTTTAACAATTTTGCTTAAGTCATTTGTTTGCACTCAGTTTACATGTCAAACAGTTCTATTTGACCCAACGACTGAAAAAAGATACCTTGACTATACCCTTGAAAATAATTACTGATAACATACACGAAGAAGATTTTGGATACTTCCTCTACTTAAAAAATGTAAATATAGATCTATATCCTTGCCCTTGATAATGATTAATTTTTAAATAAAACTTGTTTAAATTATATATATATATATATATATATATATATATGATTTGCAAAGACTAGCAATGAAACAACCATATCTGTCCAGGATTTGATTTCTAATTTCAGTGATTCTAGAGCACCTCTAGAATCATTATCAGGAAAGACAATAACATAAGGTATTTTGGTAGCATCTTGTAAGTTCTTTTATAAAAAGAAATGCCAAAATAGCATCATCCTTATCTACTTTGAGGGTTTCATCAATTGATTTTTCAGCAGGAGGTTTATAGTTTAGATTCTCCTGTTCCTCATAAAGGACACAGTATTTTTCTTTATATATATATATATATATATATACTATAAAAAGAAATTTTACTTTTTTAACGATGCAGATATACATAATTTTTAATTATTTTTTTTAGGATAAATAAATGATGACACTTAATTTGACTTCTGGTTGACAGAGAAATAAATTTATGCTTTAAATATTACAGCTGTTATTCGACAGAGGCATGATATTAAATATATTGAATTATATATAACATTATCTCGTAATACTTGGCCCAGTTTGCTGGAGCTGTAGAATACACAAACTGCGTCTCTACAGAGGGGTGAAAAAAAACCAACAACAAGTGTCCTAGCTATGACACTAAACAATCTAATGGCTAGTCTTCAGTCCTGGAGCTTTCAGGAATGTAGAGTACCCCTTTGTTGCCATGACATTTAAACTGTGTGCAAACAAATGACTTACATTAAACCAAATTGTTAGAAATAGAACTGTTTGACCATTTAACTGTGTGTAAAGAAATGATTGATATTTAATTAAATTTTTAGTGATACATAGCAATAGTTAGAACAACTTAACTGTGTGCTAACAAATTAGTAATTTTGAATAGAAATATTTGTGTTGATTAGCAATACTTGTAACTCTTTAACTGTGTGCCTAAATTGAATTATTAGTGTTACATAGTAATGCTTGGAACCTTTTAACTATGTAAAAATAAAACAATTTATGCTAGTTATCAATATTTGAAACCATGCGAGTACAAACAAATCTGCGTTTTCTTAAATAGAGCAATTATATGTGAATTGAATTACCATCACCAGAAAATCCGGCGATCACCTACACACGACATACAGAAACACTGGACAGCTGTTTTGACCTTATTAAGTGTCTTCAGCAGTGTATACCATGATCTCCACCACTGGAGATCGAATCAGCAACCACAGATTAATTGGCCATGCAATTTCCATGACTAGTTGATTTGGCATCACTTGTGAGCGATATGGACCGATGGCTCAGTTGTAAAGTTTCAGCTCTGCAATCTGTGGTTGCTGGTTTGATCTCCAGTGGTGGAGATCATGGTATACACTGTTGATGAGATCTAATAAGGTCAAAACAGCTGTCCTGTGTTTCCGTATGTTGTGTGTAGGTGTTTGCCGATTTTCTGGTCATGGTAATTCAATTCACAAAACAATCAAATGATTATTATTAAATAGAACTATTTGTGTTTGAATATTTAGAACCATTTAACTGTGTGCAAACGATAGTAATACTTGTGTGCAAACAAATTTACTTTGACTGATTTAAAAACAAAACTACCTGCAAACTATTGACTTACAAATATTTTAACTGTATGCAAACAAATGAGTTCTGGCTCATTTAAAAATTTTATTGACCAACTATGCTTTTACAAATCATATATATGTATATAGAGGATTTGGTGTTGATATGTGATAAAACCCTACCAAATATAAACTCATTATGCTATATGTAATATAACATTATATGATATATATGTTATGAAATCTATGAAGTAATTCATCTGATAATTAACCAAAATGTCTTAAGTCATTTTTCTTACTATTATATCTGAAATCATACAATTTAATCTTAAGAATTTTAGCACTATTTTTGCTTTTTTAAAATTGAATTAGGCAATTCTTTTTCAAAATTACATAATTCTCTTAACAATTGCTCATTTGGTTGGGGCTGTAGAATACACCAACTGCTTCTCTGCTGAGGGATAAGACCACCCCCAACCAGGGTCCTGTATATGACACTAAACAGTCTTTTGGTGAGGTTCCAGTAATGCTAGAGCTTTGGGGAATGCAGAGTACCCCTTCCTTGCCATTGCTCTCAGGTCCACCCTGGCCTGGAGTGGGAGCACCTGATACAGTCCTATCTGTGGGTCAAATAGAACTAAACTGTGTAGTTATCTTAAACTAAATTGCTTGAAATAGAACTGTTTTTGACATTGAAACTGTGTACTTATGCTAAACTGAACTGTTTGAAATAGAACTGTTTTGACATTTAACTGTTTGTAAAGAAAAGGTATAATTATATTAAACTGAATTGTTTGAAATTTAATTCAGCATTAAATGACACTAAAAGGGTTGATATGCCATAAAAGAAACCAACCCATCTATTAACAAAAAAATCCAATTGATCAAGAGACTTAGTTTTTTAAATCTGCCTTGACAGTAGATTTTCAGTTTAAGGAGAAATATTAACCAAAAAAATGTCTACCATGATTAGGAATTCCATTTATTATTTTAAATAATAGCAAAATCCATTTCCTTTTCTACTTACAGATTTATTCAAGTTCAATGGTAAGGAAAAAAATCCTGAATCTCCACCTTTTTTATCATTAAGATTTCTGCCTATCAACATGTTACTGTTTACTTCAGTTGGTCAAAACACATGTCACAAGGATTAATAGAGAAGTTTTTGCAATAATAAAAGTCTCTTCAGAAATACTTGAAGTAAAGAAAGCAACATTTTAATAAGGCAAAATAAAAAGCAAAGGTTTTGTTTTTAATATTTATAACCTTCCTTACATTCAGACTTCACAAATGGAGATGGCTAATGAAACAGATACTAAAAGCAAGGCACCTGTTCCCCCTGATTCTGCCAATAAAGCTAAAATAATCACCTGTAGTGTGTGCATGAAAACATTTCGTTACAACTCACATCTAAAGCAGCATATGAGGACACACACTGGAGAAAAACCCTACCAGTGCGAAATTTGCAAATCACGTTACCCTACTAGTTCACAGCTTATAAGCCATGTACGAACACATACTGGAGAAAGACCCTTTCAATGTGAAATTTGTGGCTCTAATTTTTCCTTTAGTTCAGCTCTTAAAAGGCATATGCAAACTCACACAGATGAAAAGCCTTTCCAGTGTGAGATATGTGGAGTGAATTTTTCTAAAAGTTATAACCTAAAAAGTCACTTTCGAACACATACCGGAGAAAAGCCATTCCACTGTGACATATGTGGGTCAAATTTTTCGTCAAAGACATCTCTCCAAATCCATTCCCGAAGACATACTGGAGAAAGACCATTTCACTGCGAAATTTGTGGCTTAAAATTTCCTGGAAATTTTATTCTCAACAAACATTTGAAAACCCACACCGAAGGAAAACAGTTCCATTGTAATATTTGCAGTGCAAAATTTGCTGAAAATTCCATTCTGAGAACCCACATGCGGACACACACAGGTGAAAAACCTTTTCTTTGCGATATTTGTGGGTCGAGTTTCTCGGTTAAATCAAGTTTAAAAGAGCATTTGCGTACTCACACTGGTGAAAAACCTTATCACTGTGACATTTGCAATTCAAACTTTTCTGCATACTCAAGTCTGAGGAAGCATACTCTAATACATACTGGTGAAAAACCTTTTCCCTGTAATGTTTGCGGATCTAAATTCTCACAGAGTTCTACACTGAGGACACATATGCGGACACACACCGGAGAAAAGCCCTTCCCTTGTGATGTTTGTGGCTTGCAGTTCTCACAGAGCTGTAGTTTGAAAAGACATGTGCAAAGACATCATGGCGAAAAACTTCTTCCATTATCAGAACAATGAATAACTTGATTTTCTTCTTTTTTTTTTTTTAACATTTTCTTTCAACCATAAACATATTCAGTCATGGATATTGCATAACAAAGACCAACATTTATCTATGTTGTTTATACTAATAATATTTAATCTTATTTTTCCAAGAATTATTCACTCTATTCAACTCATTCTTTTTGTTGTTTTGTCACAACTACCACTTTTCAACAAATATATTTTAGAAGTTTCTCCACTTTTTCAGTGGGCTTATAATACACTGACTGCAAAGGGTAAAAAAAACCCAAAAAGGGGTATCCTGGTTATGACACTAAACTGCATCTAATGGTGAGGCTCCAGTTCTGAAGATCTAGGGAATGTGAAGCACCTGTTCAATGCAAATACTCCTTCGTTTACTCTGACCAGGAGTGGTTGTACCTGTAAGGATCTCATCTATTTGAATTATAGATGGTATCCTAACAAGTGCAATATCTATTTGATAATTATTTGCATTAAATTGGAATACTTGATACCATATAAATGTGTGTAAATTATTTGTATTAAGAATAGTTATTTGATGCTATAATTGTTTACTTAGGATTATTATTTGTTTCTTGAGACCATATAACTGTTTTCAGATATGATTATTATTTAATAGAAATATTTACTTGAAATCTTATAATTGTATATAAATTATTAGTATTAGATAGAAATACTTGTAATTATGCAACTATGTGCAAATTGTTTGTTTGGCATATCAACCTTTGTAGGTTATTTAATGCCAAATCCATTTTTATATGAATGAACAGTTCTATTTCAAACCATTCAGTTTAGCATAAGTACACAGTTTGTCAAAAACATTCCTATTTCAAGCTATTCAGTTTATTCAAACAGTTCAGTTTAGCATAAGTATGTGTTTAGATATCAAAACAGTTCTTTTTCAAGTGATTCAGTTTAGCACAAGTACATATTAAAGTTCTATTTGACCCATAGATAGGACCCTTATCAGATGCTACCATTTCAAGCCGGAGTAGACTTGGCAGCGATGGCAATGAAGGGGTACTCTGCATTCCCCAGAGCTCCAGCATTACTGGAAACTCACCATCAGATTGTTTAGCGTCATATCCAGGACACTCGCTGGCGGAGGGGTTTTACCCCTCTGCAGTGGTGCAGTCAGTGTATTCAACAGCCCCAGCTGACTGGCAAGCAAATTATTTGTATAGGATATATTCAAAATTCAATGATCTGCTTCAGGAGACCCTAGGTATAATAAGAAATGATAAATTAGAATTAGTAAAGTTAAAAAATTAACACAGTATTTAAATGGTTATAAGTAAAGAAGGATTTAAATGTAATAAAATGTAATAAATGTTGTATTGATAATACACTGACTGTATTATGTTTTAACTTTCAAACAGCATCCATATTTGGACTTACCTTTCAGCTGTAGAATAGTGCCACACAGCCTCGGGATCTCACTTTTTAAAATGTATCTTTATTTTATTAATTTTTTTTATTGTTTAACACTAATTCAGCAAAACTTATATTGAAACATTTATAAATAATAATTGTGTATAATCATTTAAAATTTTCTACCCAAAGGCCTTAAATTTCATTTAGTTAAGGGCTTCAGCAGGTGAAAGTTCTGCTCTGACAATATCAAATATAAGAATACACCTACCATGGTCATGGGTGACAAAAATAAAATCACCATATGCACCACAGATGTTACACACAAAATGTTCTTGCTGAAAGAAAAACTAACTTTACCCTAAAATATTTTCTTGAAAAAATACAGTTAAACATCACATTTATTAATAGCAATTTATGTTTTCATTCTAAACAATATTTTTTCTGTTTAGATATAAATGTAATGGTCTGTCCTTAATCTGTCCCCAGAAAGGTGATTCTTGTTGAAAAATTGTCGGAATGAGCTTGAATATGGACATAATAAATCCTACCATTTTTATGAAAATCAATCCTTATATCATCATCAAGACATGCTGACAGCACAGATTCCTTTAACTCTCTCTCTCGCCCTCCATTCCTATCAGCTATCACTCTTGGTAAGTTCTCTAGATGGCATCCAGTGTCTGCAAAGAGCTGGTGAATGTAAGTTTTTGCTGGTCATCACACACTGGTGTGTCTATGTGTAGGGATCCATTGGAGAACATTGCCTGTGAATTTATCCTTACTTCTCCAAGCACTGCCCAGCATATCTTTTTTGATAGTTTGTGAGATGAGAGGTAAGTGGCGATACAACTACTGTTTTGTGAGTTCTGCTTTCAGGATTTGTTCAAAACAGCATGCAGCACACTTGTTTAGTTTTCATTTAGCTTTTTATCCATAGATTTTGTTAAAGTCTAATGGGTGCAACCATACATTAGTCCTGATATGACTACAGCTTGGAAGAATTCCCATTTTATTTTATCAGAGATCAGATTTCCATATGGTTGTTAACCTGTTAATAGCAGCCTATGCTTTATCTATGCATATGTTGACATTGCATTCAGTAGATGCAATATTGCTACCAAGGTTTATGAACAGGTCTACTAATTTCAGAGGCTTTATGTAGGTTGGATGAATAGTGTATCAAGAAAATATCTCAAGGATATGATTTATTATATGTTTGAGGATTAAATGAAATTAAAAATATATCAAAGAACTTCATTAAATTCTGTATCACTTATTATTCAGAAATAAATAATCTGAAAAATGTTTTTTGTTATACTTTTTAAATACTTGGCTGAGTGAAAAGTTTTGCAATATTTTGGCCATGTGAGGCACAATTCATGAGTTTTGTTGAGGCCATGAAGGTGATAAACCATACTGAACTGAGAGATGCTGAGCTCACTGGATTTGCCTCTTTGGTTTGGAGTATGACCTTGGAATCCATTGTTTAAGGTCTACCTGACCTTGCCATTGGCCTATTGGGTAGAGTGTTTGCCAATGGCATGGGAGACTGGGGTTCAATCCCAGTTTGAGTCATACCAAAGACTCAAAAAATAGTGCTCGATGCTGCCTTGCTTAACACTCAGCATTATAAGGTACTATTTACCAACCCCTCCGCTCGGGCAGGATATGGCACAAGGTCAATTTTTAAGCGGAGTTTAACAGGTTTGAATTCAGAGTTTTCCTTCTCCTAGACTAGTTGCCTCACCAAGGCTGAAGAACCTAGTCCGTCCTACTATTTACCCATAGCTGGAGGGAGAATAAGGGGGTTCATACCTTTCCCAAGGGTATTTGCCCGAAAGTGAACGTAATAGCGCGACTGGAGTACGAACTCGCGTACTACGATTCCGCAGTTCATCGCTTTAACCATTACACCACGAGGACATTATAAGGTACTGTTCAAGAGTAAAGTGGCGCAATCCAGGCAATGGAGTAGCACCCTCCCTTACACATTAATGTTGTGGCTATTGAAAAGGGAACCTTCGGATCGCCCTTGACTATGGTCGCCGACTTTTTTGACCTTGCCTGATCATTGAGGTTCTTGCAACCTGAGTGAGATTTCTTGAACTATCTGATTACTATACTGAGATCAACTTGGCATTCACCTTTCATGCAACAAATGTTTAAGGTTGGTTCCACAACTTTATGGACCACTTCAAACTTTTAAAGCAGGTTATCAAATTAGACTATGCTGTAAGTTCATCAGTGCAGCTTTCAAATCACACACCAAATGAAGCAATGCACAATGTATCAGTGTACCTATTACCACAATACTACCAACCACAGTGGATACCTATCAAGGCTTGAACAGTTTAAATCAAATGATATACAATATTCAACAGATTTTTGAATGAAACACACACACACACACACATATATATATATATATATATATATATATATATACTGTTGATTAAGTGAATGTGTATATATGTGTGTATGTATATATATATATATATATATATATATATATATATCAACAGTGTATGAAGTGAATGTAATTCTGAAGATATTCAGATTATAATAAACTTGCAAGGGTCCTATTTTGAAAGTATTTATTTTTTATTTTGTTTTTCTCAGCACCAGATGATATCCTAATCTTCTTGTTAACATTTGGGCCCCACAAAAATATGTTAGAATATTAAGCAAGTTTTTGTTTTTATTGTCATTTGTTCTAGGTTTTGTTTATTTTTACCAAAACTCAGAAACAGACTTTTACCTGCTTGAGGCCTTTCTCTAAAGAAAAGTAATTTTTAAATCAGTGTCAATAATGAAGAAAAAATTGTTTTTGTATATATATATATATATATATATATATATATATGATAAATATAAGTGGCTAGAATGTTTGCCAATTGCTCAGGAGACTGTAATTCAATCCCATGTAGAATCATACCAAAGACTCAAAAAATGGTACTTGATACCTCATTGCTTAACACTCAGCTTTATAAGGTACAGATCAAGGGTAAAGTGGAGTCATCTCAGTAAATGAGTGGCACCCACTCCTACAATCTCCATGTAGTAGCTATTGAAAGGGGACCCTTCCGGTTGCCCTTAACTATGGTCACCTACTTTTTGTATATATATTTATATATATGATGAAAATATAAATATATGTGTGTGTGTATATTATATTTATACGTGTATATATATATATATATATATATATATATATAATAAAAATATGAAATAAAAATATTTGTAAATATATATATATATATATAAGAAATATGTTGTGTGTGTGTATATATATATATATATATATATATAAAATAAAAACATAAATATATATGCATGTGTGTGTCTGTGTATAAAACATATAAAATACATATACAGGTTAACCTCTACAATTATCCAAAATTTGAATGATATGGAACTGTTATTTCTAAATGTAGCATCTCTGTCCACACTCACTCCGATAATCAATTAAAAAATTAACTGTTTTAGAAGAAGCTTGTTGTGCAATGATACATTGATGACTGCATTGGTAGTTATTGAAATAGTTGGGGATTTCATTAATCTTTATTGCGTGTCAATGTGCCATGTCATATTTTTAGGTGCCAAGCTTGACTAGAGACAGTCTATGTGACTTGTGGAAAGTTGCACTTGTCCTCTCAATACTGTGTCTGTTTGTCTTCCGAGTTAATTTCGCTCACCTTTTATACTTGTGGGAATTCCGCCTTGCCCATGCACCTTCATCTGCAAAATCTCACCCCAACATCCTCCTGTATTTTTCTACAGGTTTGCATTGAAGTGCACAAGTTTCAGATGGGTCCTCAATGGAAGAAAATATCGAAAACAAAAAGCTTGAATAGATGTTGTTTAACAGAGGAGAGGTGTGTGGGATACTCCACAAAATGACGGTGTGTGGAGTCTACAGAAGAGAGTCTACATAGTGAAAGTTTAGACTCCACACACCGTCATTTTGTGGAGTCTAAACTTTCGCTATGTAGACTCTCTTCTGTAGACTCCACACACCGTCATTTTGTGGAGTCTAAACTTTCGCTATGTAGACTCTCTTCTGTAGACTCCACACACCGTCATTTTGTGGAGTCTAAACTTTCGCTATGTAGACTCTTTTCTGGCCTCCTCTCTGGCTCTATCGTTCCAACAGACTCACTTTACTTGTATATATGATGGTGTGAACATTACAAACTTCCAGATTTTTGGCCACCAATAGACTGGATATAACAATATTACCAGGCTGTTTGTCTCTTTGGGACAACCTAAAAAGTGTAATGATAAAATTGAAGCTCTTTTAATTTATGCCTCCATTTCTACTTTGGTTGGATTCGTGATTCCCGCACAAAATATATTCAGCCACACACACACTCAACATATCCACACAAATACGTCCCGGCCCCTATATGGATATATGCATATACATACATACACACACACACACATACATATATATATATATATATATATATATATATATATATATATATATATATACTCCCCTACCCCCGTAGGGTTGAGTTCTCTAGCGAAGAAGTATTCGTGTTGCCATTAGCGCCTTTGCAAGTCTCTTCGTATTTGAATTGAGATCTCGGCGGCCGTTTGAACGGATGTATGTAAACAATACTAATTGTGATTCATAACCGTTTAAAAATGTACTTCGTAGCTAATTTCTCCTTGTAGTTAAATGGTTAGAAGCTCGGCTTGGTGTTTCAGTCAACCAGGTTTCGATCCCAGCTACGGGGAGATACTGTCTAGCCACACTGATGAGTTCTGATAGAACGAAACAGATCTGTCTGTGGATGACAATAGATATATATATATATATATATATATATATATATATATACACACATACCTATTGTCAACTCTTGACCATACACTTATTTATACACCTGCAAGTACTCACACTTACTCATGTCTTTACACATACATATAAGTCTGTATTCTACCACACCAGTGTCTCATACACTTGCTTTTGAGAAAAGTGCATCAAAAAATTTGCTCACAAGAACCAAGTTGATTGGTTGTTATTGTTGACTTTCTTCTTTATTATTAGAACAATAAATCCTAACTTCTGTGTCACCATTTGTTACGGGTATGACAATTTCTCTTCTTACCTGCAAGTAGATTTTTCTATTCTGGCTGAAATAAGGCAACACACGCACACAGAAAAGATGAAAATAAAAACGAGCAGAGATAAAAGACAAGTGTTAACATTACAAAGACTTTTAGAAAAATATTATCACATAAGTATTGGCAGTGCTGGGGCTTATCTATAAGCAAAAACATGCATGAACCCTTCAGTCCTGATATATATATATATATATATATATATCACGTAGTTCATTTTCTATCTCAATGTTATGATCTATCAATTTATTTATCTATCTTAGTCTCTTGATATTGATCTATCAGCTAAGTAGCCTCGATAGTGTAGTGGCTAACGTGCTGAATTGCAAGATTGTAATAAGCAAGTTCAAACCCCAGTCACACTATTATGGACTAATACCCTTGAGAAAAGTATAACCCCCCCTCCATTACCAAGACTATAGCTCCAGTCTTTGAGTTTGCTGGTGTAGAATACCTCTTCATTGATATGACTTCCAAGTCCACTCTGACCCAGTGTGGTAGCATCTGTTAGAGTTCCATCTATGTGTCAAATGGATGTTTAGAAATTATTTGTATTCAAGAGTTGGTTGGTTGGTTGGGTTTTTATGGCATATCAACCTTTGTAAGTTATTTAATGCCAAATCCATTTTTATACAAATAATCAGTTCTTTTTCAAACAATTCAGTTTAGCAAAAGTACAAGTTTAATTGCCGAAAACATTTTTATTTCAAGCTAATCAGTTTAGTCAAACAGTTCTAATTTAAACAATTAAGTTTAGTGTAAGTACAGTCTCAATGTCAAAAATAGTTCTATTTTGAGCAATTCAGTTTTGCATAAATATGTAGTTTAAATGTCAAAACAGTTCTATTTCAAGTAATTCACTTTAGCATAAGTGTGCAGTTCATTTCAGATAATTCAGTTTAGCATAATTATGCAGTTTAGATATCAAAACAGTTCTATTTCAAGCAATTCAGTTTAGCATAAGTATGCAGTTTAAATGTCAAAACAGTTCAGTTTAGCATAAATATGCAGTTTAAATGCAAAAAACAGTAAACTCTCCAAACTACAGTTCAATTTGACCCATAGATAAGACCCTGTCTGATGCTACCACCCCAGGCCAGAGTGGACATGGGAGCAATGATAATGAAGGGGTACTTGGCAATCCCCAGAGCTCCAGCAATACTGGAACCTCACCATCAGACTGTTTAGTGTCATATCCAGGACACTTGTTGGCGGGTGGGTACCTCTCTGCAGAGAAGCAGTTGGTGTATTCTACAGCCCCAGCTGATTGGGCAACAAGAGAGCTGTGTGTGAAAAACAAAACCAAAAAAAACAAAAACCACAAAACTCTTCGGAAACAACAGCACAAAATCTTTTTAAAAATATTTACACTGAAAGCGATTCCATAATGTTTAGGTTTGAAATAGCTCTAGTTGGGTTGATATGCCATTAAAATCAATTGAACAGCCAAGTGCCAATATCAGTCACTTTGACGATTCTTGTGATAAACAAAAACTTGATTATCCTGGGAAACAAGTTAATTTTTTTTAGTACCTCCAGGAAGATCACCAACTGTTTTCCAGACCTAATCCCGAAAACAAGCTGGCCCATCTCTAAATCGAGATGGGTTCTAAAATTTGGGAGCAAAAAATAAAGTGGAAGTTTGAACCGGAATGGGAATGCAAGAAAAACAGGGATACAATAACTAAATAAAAACATATTTGGCTGTCAGAATCCTGGAAGAAGTCTTCCTGTATCCCTAAACTAACAAATTTGTCTACAAGTGGAGTTTAAAAGTGTTGCATTGTGCTGGGCAACTTCAGGTTTGTAATATTTAATCGACGTGTTTTTTTTTTTGTTGTTTTTTTTTTTTGTTTTTTGCTTAGATGTGATACAAGGCCAGAAATATGGGGTACTTGGTGAGACTCGAACTCAATGAAAATACTCTGCAAACCTAGCTTGTCGACCAATCACTCTTAGTGTTCTACGTAATTTTTTTAATGGGGAACTATTTTCGTGAAGCCACTAAAATTATCTTCCCTTGGTGAGTTTTATTTATTCATTTATTTATCAATTACACTCATATGAGAAGCGTATTATAATTTATAGAATTGTTCCTTGTTAAGATTATCATTATTATGGTTATTATTATTCAAATAATAATTTTGGAGAATAAAAATATTTACGCATTTTTGCCGCTTACTTTTAACTGCGTGTAAAATAAATAAATAAATTAAACTTACACACAACAACAACCTAACTGTAGTTGCAGACGATTTTATTGATTACGTTATCGGCTGTAAAGCGATTTGGAATTTTACCACGATGTATTTTTGATCCATTTTATATTTGTAAGTACTTTTAGTAATTACATTTTTTTTTTTTTTTCGTTTTGTCAGTTTTTAAAATCTACATCATTTTAAATTGATATCTAAATGTAACTTAGAAAAATTGACCGAAATGATTCCTTGGATCTGGAAGTTGTAATAAGTTTACTAAAAAAGACGACTGCACCCCACTGCCTAGAGACTACTAATTATTTGTGTTATTTTCTAGAGCCATAAACTTGTGTCTCTATACAAATATATATATATATATATATATATATATATATATATATATATAGTACCTTTGGGCTATGACTTATAAAAACTAAAACGCTGCGGTAAATTTTTAGATTCCTACTTTGAATTTATTATTAATTTTAATGAAGATGGCGTCTTTCGGCATTGCGATAAAAATCATTTCTGGAGATAGTTAAGATTATTCGGGATAATCTTCTGTAATGAAACAAAAATTAAATGTTATAATCTCCTTAATTAATTACTAATTTTTAAAATTTATTTTTAACTTATTATTTGGGACACTAAACGACGAGATAGCCAAAGAATATCGGTGTAAAAATTCTGAAGTTCAATTCGTTACGTGGATTTGGTTGATAAAATCGAATAATAATAAAGAAGTTTTTCTGATCTCCTGTTAGTTGCAACAAAAACTGTTCAAGACCAGACGCTAAAGAATATAAATTCCGATATCCGAGCCTACAAGAACTTTGGCAATGTTAGTGTTCAATTTTATTTTTAAAAAAATGTTGAATAAGTGTAAACATTTGGTAGCCTTAATGAAACACGTAAAAAATGATATATGACTGTACGGGAAATTGCTCCAAACTTGTAAAAAGTTTATTCTATCAAGATAAATTTGTTAAAAAAGACTAAAAAAATATCAAGATTTTATAGTAAAAATCATTTCCAATACATTTTTATTGTTAAAACCATTTCCAATGCACAAATCATTTCCAATGCATTTTTACTGTACAAATCATTTCCAATGCATTTGTATTGTAAAAAGCATTTCCAAAGCACAAATCATTTCCAATGCATTTTTACTGTACAAATCATTTCCAATGCATTTTTATTGTAAAAACCATTTCCAATGCACAAATCATTTCCAATGCATTTTTATTGTAAAAATTATTTCCAATGCCTTTTTACTGTACAAATCATTTTCAATGCATTTTTTTCTAGTTAAAATCAATTCCAATGCATCTTTATAATAAAAATCATTTCCATCTTATCGGCTGGCGCTGTAGAATATACTGTCTGATCCTCTGCAGAAGGGAAGATCCCCCACCCCAACTAGTACTCTAGGTATGATTGCATTTGATGGTGAGGCTCCTGTCCTGGATCTTCGGGGATTGTAGAGCACCCCTTTATTACCATTACACCCTGGTCCACTTTGACCTGTATTGGAAGTACCTATTAGGGTCCCATGTATCGGTTGAATAGAACTATTTCAACTATTAACTAAGTATTGTTATTAGTTATTTGAAACTATAACTGTGTGTAAATTATTTATATTGCATAAGAATATTTGATATATAGAATCACTACTGTTAAATAACACTACTTTAAACTCTTTAAATGTGTGCAAACTAATGATTAATATTAAATAGAATTATTAGTGTTTGAGAGGAATACTTTTAACCTTGTAACTGTGGGCAAACAAAAGGGCTCTAGTAACTTGTTTAAAGTTAATTACAAACTATTCACTTATAAATCATATATATTAGGATTTGGCATTAAATAACCCACAAGGGTTAACTAACCTACCAAAAAAATAATTTTGAGCTGTACGACAGAAAAAAATTGATTTGTATTGTTTAGAAGAGCTTTATATTTTTTACTTTTTTCTTTCTGGTTTTGTAATTCCTAGATGCCACCAGTGTGCTGATTTTCAAGACAAACCTGGAAAATAAACAGTAATTCAAGTGTTTTTTCTAAAAGATCTGACTCATTTTATTTAAAAGTTTAATTTATTATATGAATTAGGTAAAAAATATTTTATCATTTATTTGTTTGAGTTTTATGGCATATCAACCTTTGTAGGTTGTTTAATGCCAAATCCATTTCTATACAAATTATCAGTTCTATTTCAAACAATTCAGTTTAGCATGAGTACACAGTTTAATTGTCAAAAACATTTAATATTTCAAGCTATTCAGTTTATTCAAGCAGTTCTAATTCAGTTAAATCAGTTTAGTATAAGTATAGATTTTGTTTACACACAGTTAAATGTCAAAACTGCTCTATATTAAATAATTTAGTTAAGTATAAGTACAGTTTCAATGACAAAAACAGTTCCATTTCAAACAATTCAGTTCAGCACAAGCATGCTGTTTAAATGTAAGTACACAGTTTAATTTTCCAAACCATTTCTATTTCAAGCTATTCAATTTAGTCAAACAGTTCAGTTTAGAATAAGTATGCAGTTTGTTCTATTTGACCCATAGATAGGACCTTATCAGGTGCTACCACTTTGGGCTAGAGCAGACCTGGGAGCAATGCCAATGAAGGGGTACTCCGCATTTCCCGAAGCTCCAGCATCACTGGAACCTCACCATCAGATTGTTTAGTGTCATTACCAGGATACTCATTGGAGGTGGATGTTACCCCTCAGCAAAAGTGCAGTCAGTGTATTCAACAGCCCCAGCCAGGCAATATTTTATCATTAGCTATTCAGATAGTTTGGTATTTTATTAAATATTTATTGGGTTATCTGTACTGGGCCATTGGCCTAATGAGTAGAATGTTCACCAATGGTCCAGGAGATCGGGGTTCAATCCCCAGTCAAGTCATATTAAAGACTCAAAAAATGGTACTTGATGCCACCTTGCTTAACACTCAATATTATCAAGTAAGGGTAAAGTGAAGCATTCCAGAGAAAGGAGTAGTACCCTCCCCAACACCCCAGTGTGGTAGATATTGAAAAGGGAGCCTTCGGGTTACCCTTGATTGCAGTCGTCAACTTTACTTACGTTTACTTGGTTTGGTTAGGTTTTATGGCACATCAAGCATTGTTGGTTATTTAATGCCAAAACCTGTTTGTACATATATAAATTATATATGATTTGTAAACCCATTTTGTTGGTAACATTTTTAAATGAGCCTTAGCTCATATTTTAGCAAAGTTAAATGGTTCCAAGTATTGCTATATATCACTAACAATTCAATTAAACATCAGTCATTTGTTTACACAGTTAAATGATCAATCAGTTCTATTTAAAAAATTCAATTTAGCATAAGTCATTTGCTGAACTCAGTTAAAATTTCAAACATTTCTATCTTAAATATCAAGCAATTCTATTTGACCTATAGATACAACCCTATCAGGTGTTGCCACTCCCGGTTTGAGTGGGTCATGGTACCATGGCAATGAAGGGGTACTCAACATTCCCCAAATCTCCAAGGCTGGAACTTCACCATCATTTGGTTTAATGTCATATCCGGGACACTCGTTGAGGGGTGAGGTCTTAATACTCTGCAGAGATGCAGTTGGTGTATTCTACAGCCCCAGCTGACTGGGCTGTTAATTATAGTAATTTTTTTGCACAGTTATAGTTTCAAGAAGCATCCTTTTGAAGAAGCCACTGCCCTAATGCGCAGGATAAAATAAAAACAACACTTACCAGGTCAGCGGCTTAGCTGGTGTCCGGCTGGCAAACAAAAATATGTCAATGAACGGGCCAGTATATATGCACGCTAGCATAGCCACTCCTGGGCTGGCAGCCAATCACTGCCCAGGGAATGAACTCAACCACCTGTGCATCGTGAAACACCCTGATGCAGATATAATCTTCCCTTCCTCATACTCAAGTCAGTATTCGTCTTAATGCATAAAATTACATGTGTGAGCAACATTCAAGTGCGAGTACAATATACAGCAGAACCTTGACACCTTCATAAACAATTTAAGCTTCTAGTAATGATTCTGATAATAAATAATTTATAGTTATATGATATTAAGTATTCCTATCGAACATAATGAATTTTTAAACAGATTTACTTGATTCATAGATTGGACCCTAACATGGCGTTCTATACTAGTATAGTATAGAATGCCATGGACTGTAACAAGAACTACCACTTTGAGTCAGAGTGAACTTAGAAGCAGTAGCAATGAAGGGGTACTCCACACTTCCAAAACTCCAGAACTGGAACCTCACTACCAGATACAGTTTACCAAAGACACCTTTTTGGTGTGACTTTTGAGTAAAGTTAGTTAAAAACTTAAACTCCTTATATCCATTTAATGATGCAAACTTTTCAGATAACCCAATAAAAGTTTGTGACCTTAGTCGAGGGTGACCCAAAGGTTCCCTTTTCAATAGCTACCACACCAAGGTGTAGGGGAGGGCACTACTCCATTCTCTGGATTGCTCCACTTTACCCTTGATCTTTACCTTATAATGCTGAGTGTTAAGCAAGGTGGCATCAAGTACCATTTTTTGAGTCAACCTGGGATTGAACCCCCGTCTCTCAGACCATAGGTGAACACTCTAACCAAACTATTATTAAATTGTTTAGCAAAGAGAATTGCTAGTAACTTTGTCAAAAATATCACCTAGAATTGATGATTTATGCCAAGCAAGGCAAACATATCTGTCTCACTGAATGTCATTACCCAATGCAAATACTAGATGTGGTTTTCATTAAATATTTTTGATAAATTTAATTTCTATTTATATGAGGGTCTACAAAATAGACCCTGAAATAGAAAAGGGTCCCAGCACCAAATAGTTTGAAAACCACTGGCTTTATAATTATCACCATCAAGTCATGGGCTTGCACCTATTTCCCAGACTCTCTCTCTCCATTCATGCCTATGATCCATCACTCCCGGCAGGTCTTCCAGACTATATCCTGTGTCCGCATAAATCTGTTATTGGTAAGTTCTTGTTGGTAGGCCAACACTGGCATGTCCATGTAAAGGGGTCCACAGGAGGACACCACTTATGAGTTCATCCTTGCCTTTTTTTTTTTTTTTTACTTAGATGGTTTTACAGATGGGAGGTAAGTGGCCATACAGCTGTTTTTTCAACTATAACTTGTGCTAGCTGGAAATGAGTAAAAAGTAAGGTAAAAATAGAGAAAGGATATTTTTGAGATAAAAAGGAAGATTTTATTCTCGTTTATGATGGCTCATTGGCCTAGTGGGTAGAGTGTTCGCCAATGGTCCAGGAGACCTGGATTCAATCCCAGGTCATGTCATACCAAAGACTTTAGAAATGGTACTTGATACCTCCTTGCTTAACACTCAGCAGTATAAGGTACATATCAAGGGTAAAGTGGAGCAATCCAGGGAAAGGAGTAGCACCCTCCCCTACACCTCAGTGTGGTGGCTATTTGAAAAGGGAGCCTTCTGGTCACCCTCAACTACATTCGCCAACTTTACTTACTTACTATGGTGGTTTTGGATGTCGTTCATTCAGAGATATATTGTGTCCAAGAGTTGTAATTTGAAAGAACTACTAGGGAAGTCCATATGTGAAGTTGTTTGTAGCTTGTTGCTCTGTCATGAAAGGTTGAGTCTCTTGCTGGATGTGTTTTCTCCCTGCAGCTGGGATCCTCTCTGTTTGTTGGCTCAAGTCAACTTTTCTTATATACCACACAAGATGCTCCAATTGGCTTGCTGAAATTCACTTGGCTTGCTTTCTGATTGGTCAGAAAATATTTTTATAACACTACTTTTCTTTCACATTCATCCTAGAAGTGGTTGCATTGAATCAATTGAATTTCAGTCTGTCTTTGCTATATGAGTTGTGGCTATTGATTTCGATTATTGAATGGAATTCTGACAGGTTACTTTATAGCCCACTTCTTTATATTATATTAGTGACTTCACTTCAAACTTACAAGAGACTACAATTTGTTTTTTAGTTTGTTTTTGTTTTTTTGTTTTTTTCAAGCTGGATCTCATTTAAGTTTACTGTCAGATATTTATGTAGCAGCTAAATGTAATTATATGAATTATAATTTTTGGCACTTTTTAACTATTCTAAAAATACAGCAACTTGGTAAATATAGATACATATCCTCAGAAAATATTGATTTCATAACTTTAAAATCAAACATAGATACATATCCTCTAGGTTATATGCCTCTAAATTATGGACACAAAAAAAGTGATATATTTAGTTTTTTTTTTACATGAGTTCAAGCCTGATCATAATTTTGCTTTATAACAATCCTCAGATGCATGTTGGCAGAATCTCAGTGACTTGGGCTATGAGACTTTGCCATATTTCTCACCAATATCTCAACAATTCAATTTAGCATGTGTCAAAGTTAAATGGTTCCGAGTATTGCTATGGAATACTAATACTAATTTGTTTGTACACTGTTTAATGGTTTTAAGTATTGCTATGTATCACTTACAATTCAAGTAAACATCAGTTATTTGTTTACACACAGTTAAATGATCAAACAGTTTTATTTCTGACCATTCAATTTGTTTGCTCTCAGTTTAGATGTCAAACAGTTCTATTTGACCCATATATAGGACCCTATCAGGTGCTACTACTCTAGGTCAGAGTGGACCTGGAAATGATGGCAATGAATGGGTACGCTGCATTCCCCAAAGCTCCAACATTACTGGAGCCTCACCATCAGATTGTTTAGTGTCATATCCAGGACACTCAGAGGGATGGTTTTACCCCTTTTGCAGTGGTACAGTCAGCGTATTCTACAGCTGACTGGGCTGAGTAATTTTAAATGCTTAAGCACAATTACATCATAGCCCTGTTGACAAGGCTTAAAATATACTGACTGTATCCCATGCTGTGTGGTGAGTCTACTTCTCAAAGGGAATTCTACACTGCATCTGATGATAAGGCTTCACTTCTGTAGATCTAGATAATGTGGAGTACTCCTTCATTGCTATTATTGCCTGGTCCACTCTGGTGTGTTAGTACTTGTTTGGGTCACCACGTTTGGGTCAAATAGATCTGTTTGAAATTATTCTTATTCAAAAGAACCAGAGGAAAGAAGACTCTTCAGAAACAACTGCACAAAAAAATGTAAATATGAATATGATTCCCTCACCATTAGGTATAAATTAACCCTACATTCTTTGACATGCCATTAAAATCAACAATTATATCACATAATCTATCCCAGTTGGCTGAGGCTGTAGAATATATTGACTGCATCTCTTCAGATAAGTAAGTTCCCCCATAACAAGAGCCCAGGATATGTCACTAAACCATATGATATTGAGGCTCTCTAAATTAGGAGAATCAGGAGTACTCCTTTGATGCCATAACTCCCAGGTTCACTCTGGCCTGGAATGGTAGCACCTGATAGGGTCCTATCTATGGGCCAAATAGAACAAACTGTGTGCAAACAAATGACTGATGTTGAATTGTGACTGACATATAGTAATACTTGAAACTGTTTAACTGTGTGCAAAAAAAGAGTTCAGGCTGTAGTGACCAATCCAAGAACAAATAGTGCAACAGTCCTCACTATGGATTATCTCATTTTGCTGATACAATTAACAAAAATCAGGTTGGCTTGTAACTCCTCCTCTGTATACTTCTGGTTGAATTGTTTGTTCTCTCTGTCAAACGAGCAGTCCACAAAAAAACAACAACTCCTCCTGCTGCTGACATTGTTCTTTTATGCAAGTTCTGGTGTATTGAAATTTATATATGATATACATTTCTTCTTGTGAGATATGAGACCAGTACACTATAACTTCTGTTTCCAAAAGTGGACATATTTTTTTGTTTTTGACAAGCAAGACATAGCCATGCATGCTTTGATCCAGGAGGTGAGTTACTTCTCTCACTACTGAATGTTTTCTACAAAATGTTTACCAATCATATATTTAATATATATGTATAATGAGGATTTGGCATTAAATAAACTACAATGGTTGATATGCCATAAAACCCAACCAAACCAATACATCACCTGATTATTACTCATTTCATTTTGTTAGTGACTTCTCAGGAAGCTTACAAGGGACTACTATTTTTTCCGAGCTTACTATCAGATACCTATATCAGAAATGGTTGTCTGGCTGGCTGGTTGTATTTTTCTGCATATCAACCTTTGTAGGTTATTAAATGCTAAACCCTGTTTATACATATATATTATATGTATGATTTGTAAAAAGAATAGTTTGTTGGTTACAATCTTCAGTGGACCAGAATTCCTTTGCAAACTGTTAAACCATTTACTAGACTTGAAATTATTAAACTGTAGCCCCTGATAAGGCCCTGTCTATGGGTCAAATAGGAAAGAATATGTGTGAAAAAAAATGACTTATGTTAAATTGTGACAGTTATAATGCAATACTTAAAACCATCTGTGTGCAAAAAGAGCTCAGACTCATTTAAGAATGTTATAAACAAAGTGTGTTTACAAATTATAGATTTAATATACAGGTTTAAAGAGAATTTGGCATTAAATAGCCTACAATGTTTGATATGCCATAAAATCAAAGCCAACCAAACTGAAGTTCCATTTACCAACTTTGAAAATGAATTTCTCTTAATACAGTTTGATTTGGTTGGGTTTTATGGCATATCAACCATTGTAGGTTATTTAATGCCAAATCCTGTTTATACATATATATCAAATATATATGATTTCTAAACACATTTTGTTGATAGCATTTTTAAATGAGCCTGAGCTCATTTTTTTTTTTTTGCACACAGTTAAATTATTCCAAGTATGGCTATACATCGCTAACAATTCAATTAAACATCAATCATTTGTTTCCACTCAGTTTAATTTGACTCATAGATAGGACCTTATCAGGTGCCTCCACTTCAGGTCAGAATGAACCTGGGAGCAATGGCAATGAAGGAGTACTCTACATTCCCCTAATCTCCATGGCTGGAGCTTCATTATCAGATTGTTTATTGTTATATCCAGGACAGTCTGTGGGGGAGGCAGTCTTTTCCCTCTGCTGAGATATAGATACAGTGTACATCTCTGAAATGCCCTGTGCTATTACTGTAAGTGTTTGGACTTGTATTTTCTTTCATCGTAATTTATTTGTTGCTTTTTAAAATAATAAATGATAGACTCACAGTGAGATTCAAACTCACATCCACTTTCTCAAGAAATGTTTAAACACACCAGCTGCTCTGACCAAAGAGACATTGGTTAACAGAAACCCATATCAAGCCAAAAATTATTTGTATTCAGTAGGATTACTTATTGTCATATAACTATAAATTATTTCTATTAAAAATAGTTACTTGAAGCTTTAATTATTTACTAAGGATTATTATTAGTTACTTGAAACCATAAAATTCTGTGCAAACAAAGACCATTATTTAATAGAAATAATTACTTGTCATTATATATATGACAATATTAGTAGTACTTGCCATACAACTGTGTGTAAATTATTTGTATTAGATAGGAATACTTGATAGCCTATAAGTATTTGTATAGTTACTTTAACTTGTAATTGTTTGCTAAGGATTATAATTAGTTACTTAAAACCGTATAATTATGTGCAAACAAGTGACTATTATTGAATAGAAATAATGACTTGAAACCATATAAATGATTGAATTATTAGCATTAGATGGAAATACTTGTGTTATATTGTCATCTACAGCATCATAATGACACAATAATAAAGACAGACGCAGGAAGACTTCTTTAACAAAATATGTACCTCTCACTTTATTGCAAGGGTTCGAAAAGGTTATTCAAGGTTTGCGTGTGAGAGGGAGTTGGAGACCGAACAGAAACTGCAATATTCTGACCCGACTCTTATGGCTGTCAACGTTGTGTCTTTCTTGTTCTCCTGATGCTCAACCGGAGGCCCTGGGCTCCACTCTGCTGGGTGCTGGCTTTCTTTACTGAATCTTATCAGCAACTTTTCTGGTCCCCAAACTCCATCGGGGTTCCTGAGGGCCCCCTTGGCCGGGTGTGGCTTTCCCTACCACAACTCGTCTATAACTCCCACTCCAACTGTAACTGCAACTGTCTTTTGACTTCTGTCTTGACTGAGTTATATATTTTAGTTCAATGCCCACTCTATCGCCCACTCGATCTTTGGAATGGCATGATTGATCGTCATCCAGTGGAAATAACTGTCATGCAGTTCAGAGGTCGCTCTCTTCCAGTGCGTCAGTCTATGAGTGTACCATGGGAATTTTTTACCTCATCCCATTTCATTTGCCAATTTCCGCCCACGCGATTTCCTCTCATAACTGCCATTAGAATGTGTCACTTCCTTCCAGTGCATCACCTTGGAATGGCATTTTTGGCCAGGTCAAAGGCCAAAATACAACACTTGATTACATATGTGTGATATTATAATAAGAAAAAACAAAGTGGAATATGTAAAATGTATTTCAAATTTTCCAGAATACTGTTTGGTCTTCATAATGTTCTAGAGACTTTAATTTATTCCAGTGCTATGTTTATAACCAAATTGAATTTTTATCAAAAGAAAACCCTGTGTGGTTATTTTTGGGTGATATTGTATTCATGTATAATAGTAAAGTTGGCAACCTTAGTCGAGAGTGACCAGAAGGCTACCTTTTCAATAGCTACTACACTGAGATGTAGAGGAGGGCGCTATTTCATTCCCTGGATTGCTTCACTTTACCCTTGATCCTTACCTTATAATACTGAGTGTTAAGCAAGGTGGCATCAAGTACCAATTTTTTAATCTATGGTATGACTCAACCTGGGATAGAACCCTGGTCTCCCGGACCATTGGCGAACACTTTACGCATTAGGCCAATAGCCCAGTACTCATGAGAAATTTTCTTGGAAAAAGTAAATGGGATATCATATTTTATACATGATTTTAATATTTTGATGATTGTTCAAATTCCTATAACATACATTGATTCAACTTCAAATTATGTTTACACTTAATTTCTTGTTGCCTATATTTTCAGGAAAATTATTGTTAAAATTGTCTTTAAAATCAAAGAAATTGTTCTGACTTGGGCTTTTTTTTTCTAATTGCAGGCATCAAATGTTGAAAAGCAGGATATTCAAATTGAAAATTACAATTTTAAAGTCAACAGTAGAATGCTTTTTTAAACAGTAAAATGTTTTTCATTGAAGTGCCTGTTCATTTACACCTGACAAAAGTCAATCATATCAACCTGAAAACAGACATTGTCACACGAGTTCTAATTGTGGGATTCATTTTCTCTGAGAAAAATGTGAGGAAGCTTTTTATTTGAAATTTTACATCTTTCTGATGTATTTTGGTAAACATTTCCAAAGGAAAAAGATGTTGAAAAATCATCAGAGAATTCAGACAGGAGAGACTACATTATGTTGTAGTATATGTGGAAAAGGTTTTCCTTGGAAGTCTGCCTTAACAATTCACATAAGGACTCATACAGGAGAGAAACCATTTGATTGTGAAATATGTGGCAAAGCCTTTTCTAAGAAGTATGCATTAACAATTCATGTAAGAACTCATACAGGAGAGAAGCCATTTGATTGTGAAATATGTGGCAAGGCTTTCCCTTGGAAGTCAGCTTTAAGGGTTCATATGAGGACTCATACAGGTGAGAAACCATTTGCTTGTGAGGTATGTGGCAAAGCTTTTCCTTGGAAGTCAGCCTTAGCAATACACCAAAGAGCTCATACTGGTGAGAAACCATTTTCTTGTGATATATGTGGCAAAGCTTTTCCATGGAGGTCAGCCTTAATGGTGCATGTTAGGACTCATACAGGTGAGAAGCCATTTTCTTGTGAGATTTGTGGCAAAGCTTTTCCATGGAAGTCAGCCCTGACATTTCATGTAAGGACCCATACAGGTGAGAAACCATTTGCTTGTGAGATTTGTGACAAAGCTTTTTCTCAGAAACCTGCCTTAACATTTCATGTTAGGACTCATACAGGTGAGAAACCATTTGCATGTGAAATATGTGACAAATATTTTTCTCTAAAGAGTGAGTTGAAAAAACACCTTAAGATTCATTCTCGGGGAACTGTTTTTTCTTCCGATGCATGTGGCAATGAATTTTCTCAAAAGCTGACTGAAAAAACTCTAATGGAAATCTGTGACATATGTCATAAATCTTTCTCTCAAGGGAACAGTTTAAAAAATCACATGAGACGTCATACTGGAGAGACTCCTTTTTCTTGTGAAATATGTGGTAAGAGGTTTTCTCATAAAAGCAGTGTTAAATCACATCAAGCACTTCACACAGGAGATACTCCTTTTACGTGTGAGGTTTGTGGGAAAGTTTTTTCTAGAAAAGGTGCCTTAAGTTCACATATCTATACTCATACTGGAGAAAGACCCTTTGACTGTGAAGTTTGTGGCAAAACATTTTGTCGAAAAAATGTATTAAAATGTCACATGAGAATTCATACAGGAGAGACTCCATTCTCATGTGAAATATGCAGTCGAGCTTTTTCTCACAAGAGTAGTATGCGGGTACACATGAGAACTCACACTGGAGATACTCCATTTTCTTGTGAAATGTGTGGTAAAGAATTTTCTAGGAAAGACAACTTGAATACACATATGCGAACACACACTGGAGAGACTCCATTTACTTGTGACATATGTGGCAAAGGATTTTCTTTAAAGTGGAATCTGAAAACGCACCTAAGAACACATACGGGTGAAACTCCATATCCCTGTGAAATGTGTAAAAAAGCTTTTTCAAGGAAGGATCTCTTGCAAATTCATTTAAAAACTCATATAGCAAAAACATTTTTTTGTGATGTGTGTGGCAAAGTTTTTTCTCGGAAAAGAGACTTGAACATTCATGTGAAGTCACACACTTGATAGACTATATTGTGTTTCAAAATGTGACATAGCATTTTCTCACAATCAGAAACTGTTATGCTGCAAACTAAGGTAACCACCCTTTGTTAACTAGGTCCAATGATCTTTCATATTTTCAACAGTATGAAAGAATAAGAAAGTTGTTGGTCAGATTGGTTTGTAATCAGGTGAATTTATCGAGTTATTTAACAATGAAGCAATTACTAAACTAAATATAACCTGACACTATTATTCACAGTTAGTGTTGGAAATAAGGAAAAGAGAGAAAAGTTGATGTGAGATGACACATGTAAAGTCTTCATGTGTAGTACCAGCTGATTCCCCCAATGAAAGTCTATCTCACTTTTCCTTGCTGTCATTTGTTTCTGAAGATATTGACATCACTGCAGTTTATTGTGACCTCTACTCTGAGTTTGTGAGATGTTTTGCTGACATGAAATCAACTTTCAGAAATTTTCTGGCTTTTGATGTTGACTCTGAAGAAGTACCATTACAATTGCAGTTGGAAATCATTGATCTTCAGTGTTTAGAAGATATGAAATTGAAATTTCTTGCTTGCTTTCTTTAAGAACCACTTTCTTCCATCTGGATGATTCCACAGCCTTATCATCCACACCCAGTGAGTAGTAAACTTGTTTGTCAATGAATAATTGTTTTTCAAAATAAAGCATGCCAAGAGTAAACTGGATTTGCAACTGTCAAATTATCACTTGTCTGATGTGCTCTTTCTATCAATCTCTTCATTTTACCCTGATATTACATCTTTTTGTGATTGCAAATTGTAAAATAATGAAGGACTCCAGCTGATTGTTTTAATAGTGAGTTGTTTCCTAGTGAGATTTACTGGTCGACCACAGGACAGTGAAAAAGAAAGAAACATATATAAAAAAGAGAATCGGGGCAAGCAAAGTGTCAAGTGAGAGAGAGAGAGAGAAAGAGAGAAACAAATGGGAAGGTAAATATTGTGGGTGGGGGAGATCTCTATGTCTAGGTCAGGGTAGCAGTTGATGCCTGGGTTAAAAATAGAAATGTATCAGCAGCAAATTGGTGACAGATTCTGATTGGCTGAAAGAAGCTCGAGCAGAAGAGCTGTGGAATATGGATGAGGGATAGAAAACAGGAAAAGAAAGTTAGTTGGAGCCCAGATATAAAGCAAGCATGTGCAAGAACTACAATAGAAAACAAGAAAGATAATATCAAGATCTGTGTGTTCTCTCTCTTTCTCCTCATGACATTTTTTTCTCTCGGTCTAGCTAAAGCAGTGGACTCATTTATCCTACTTTGTTTTTGTCTTCCTGACAACTACTAAGAGGTGTAGTGGTGAATAAACCTTTGTATTAATGAACCAAGACAGTGTTTTGTGTGTTCGTCACTTTTTCTCATGACAAGGTTACAAGGGGGGTCTGACTGAAACTTGAGGTATCACACTACATGGGTTTGCTGAGAACTGCGGTGTGACTAATTGGTGTAGTAGTATTACAAACACCTATCTGAGAACTTTAGGGTTACAAATAACAATAGATATCTCATTGATAATTATGATTGTTAACTTGTGAATTTGGTTATTTTTTTCTGTCCCTCCTGAGTTAAGCATTGTGGCCTTTGCATTTAAAAGGTTGATGATACCTGTTTTACATTGATAAATATGTAGAAATAAAAACATTTATTATAATGACAAGGTTATAGAAAAATAGTTTGAATATAATATAAGAATTTCATTATTCTAACAAGGTGAGTGTGAATTTACAGGGCAGAGATATGATTATCTTTACACTTTATAGAATATATTTGTAAATAATAATAGTGATGACTTATCTGTATCTGTCACTTTTTTTTATATTTCTCAACAAGAAAAACATAGCCTACTTGGTAGCTAAGAAAAAGTTGTGTACCTTTGGTGCCTCTCAGCCCAAGTGAAAATGCCAGATTTCAGAAGTTGATTTTCTCTCAAGGCAAACCTCCAGTTGCACAGTGGGCTGTTTCATGCACATTTGGATTGATCCTAGTAAATTTGTCAAAAACTATGATAAACCATACAATGGGTGCATGTTTATGGGCCAGAATTTTACTAGAAATCAATTTCAGATCTCTAAATAGCTCTATATTGAAAAGAATTTAATATGTACATGCTAGAAAAAAATTATATCTAAAACCAGACTTCTGAAGAATATTAATAGCGCATGGCGGTATTAAGTTAAAAGAACTTAACATACAGTTTGACTTGGATTTCTTTTATCTGACAGTGGAATTATATTTGTTATGTGTCTAATATTTACTGAAAATCAACTTTGGTGACAAAATATTCACAATTTTTAGAAAATTTTGAAAATGGATGTTTTTCAAATAGCTTAAGAACTAAATGAAATGACTTTAAAGAGATTGCATCTAGGTCCTTGTTTTATATGAGTAGTATGTTTTACTTTGGTATTTTTATGATATTTCCATTTATACAGAAAACATTTTAATGTTTTTGACCCATAGAATAGTAATTATTTGGGATGTTACCTTGAAATATAAAAAGTAAAATTTTTCTGAAAAAGTCTTAAAAATATATTACTAAACCTTTCAGTCTAAAAAATCAGAACATTTCTGGTTAGTTTAGTTGTTTGGGTTTTATGGCATATCAACCTTTGTAGGTTATTTAATGCCAAATCCATTTTTATACAAATAATCAGTTCTATTTCAAACAATTAAATTTAGTGTAAGTATACAGTTTAATTGTCAAAAACATTTCTATTTCAAACTATTCAGTTTAGTCAAACAGTTCTAATTCAAATAGTTCAGTTTAGCATAAGTACAGTTTCAAAGTCAAAAACAGTTCTATATCAAACAATTCAGTTTAGCATAAGAACACAGTTTAGTTCTATTTGACCCATAGATAGAGCCCTATCAGGTGCTACCACTCTGGACCAGAGTGGACCTGGGAGCAATGGCAGTGAAGGTGTACTCGACATTCCCCAATGCTCCAGCATTACTGGAGGCTTAACATCAGATTGTTTAGTGTCATATCCAGGACACTGATTGGGGAAGTCTTACCTCTCTACAGAGATGCAGTTGGTGTATTCTACAGCCCCAACAGACTGGGCAGAACATTTCTGAATACCATTGGGGTATTTTGTCATAAATTTGCA
Source organism: Sepioteuthis lessoniana (assembly GCA_963585895.1). NCBI lineage: Eukaryota > Metazoa > Mollusca > Cephalopoda > Myopsida > Loliginidae > Sepioteuthis > Sepioteuthis lessoniana. Next base: position 55,817,482 of record OY757908.1, read on the forward strand.
TGAAGGTGAACTAGAAAGTTTTTTTAAAGACTGCTCTGGAATTTTGATGATAAATTTGTTACAATTGTTTCTATGCTTTTTGGTCAGGAGGCACATAAAATAACCAACAGCTTAGTTTTAGAGGGTCCTCTCCTCAGGCAGTACCTCCTCCCTTGTCTAAAGAGGCTAAAGGCTGGGTTTATTAGTTGGTTCCTATGGCATCCCTGAAGAGGAATGCTGGCAGAATCTGAGCAATTTTTAAAGCCAGTTGGAGGTTTGGATCCTACACAGCACTCCCACATTAAACCAAATTTATCTCACATTCTGGTTGCAAAGGGAGTCGGATAAAAAGTCTCTTGGATTGACAGTTGGAGTACGTATTTCTCATTACACTCAACAGATCTTTTAATAGCAAATAAATGTTATTTTATTTTCCTTTTCTGTTTGGGTATTTCTATTCCATTGGTTGTTTTCTAGTCTTTTGTCTTAGGTGGCATGTAAAAAAAAAATTAATAGCTTAGTTCTTCTCTCAGGCAGTACTTGCCCCCTTGTCTAAAAGGGTTAAATGCCAGATACCTGAAGCAGCCATAAAAGGGAATTCCTTTAGAATCCAAGCAATTTGTAAAACTGCAATATATATATATATGGTGTAATGGTTATTGTCAGAGAAAATGAACATGGCAGACTGAGGCTGTTTCCATTTCACCTAGTGTTAATACCCTTGGGAAAGGTATGTATCCAACTATTCTACCTCCAACTATAGGTAAATTGTAAAGCTGACTGGGCTCTTTAATCTTGGTAGGGCAACCAGTCTAAGAGAAGCGAAGCTCTGACTTCAAACCTGTTAAACTCCACTTGAAAAATTGACCTTGTGTGACATCATACTCATGCAGGGGGTTGGTAAATATATATATATATATATATATATATATATATAGCTTTATTGGCCACACAGCAATTGTTTTTTGGCAGCAGCAGGTTGTATATTGTGGAAGCAAAAGTAGGAATATTCAAGTATGATAATCAACAACTCTATTATAAAACAAGATTAATTTTAATTTTAAAAAATAAACAATAAAATAAGAAGATAGATGCAAAACAGTTAATTTATTCAATATGGGTATCATTTTTTTCAATTATTGTATCAACACGCCTTCTAAATAAATTCTTCAGACATTTTATTCCTTTCCTCCTCAATTGCTGTTTTAAGTGAACCAATATTTGGATTGGCAGTTGCAATGGTTTTGTTTTCTAAAACACCCTATATAGCATAATCAATGGGGTTAAGGTCTGGGTTTGATGAAGTTCATAAAATAAAACTCCAATCATTTTGGAAATTTTTTTAGCTTGGTTTCTGTGTCAAGCAAATCATAGTTTCTTTTCTTGCTCACTCATATTGGGCAGAATTTTAATGAAAAAGTGCTTAAATAATAGAACTAATCACAAAAATGCAGATTTATTGTGCTTTTTTTTTTTTCAAAAATTGGACTTACCAGACAAAAACAACTTTTTAAAATTATTCCATATTTTGCTCCCTCACCCTGTATAATATTATTTACTGAATACTTTAGATAAAGTTTGACTGACATTACAAAATATTTCTGACCATGAGGAATAATCATGCTATCTGTCGTACCTGGGAAAGAATGTGCTGATAGGGGTGGCAAAAAACATAGAGACATTCCCATCATAAAGGTAATCCAATCGAAGTATTGACATTTTGTTCAATTACCTTATATAGGGTAATTTAAAAAATATCAATACTTCTATTACCTTATATATATTGTAAAATTTAAAAGAAGATAAATACACCTCATGTTGTTTTTTTCTTCTCAAGTGCTTAATATTTGGTTTAGAAGGCTACAAAGTCATATACAGATTGTGGATAAAAAGGCTTTTAAAAAAGAATCTTAGAAGACTTTTTTAAAAGTATTAAATGGCTCAGAATACCATTTGATTATAAAATTTTAGATCTTTTTTTTTTTTAATTTCTAAAAAGTGATTTTATTTTAGAGAGAAAGGGAGACTCCTTTCTATTTGTTTATGAAAGTATGTCCTTCCAATGAACCTCGACACTCTTCAGCTGGCTGTGTTCCTTGGTACACAGTGCTGGTTGGGTGTGTCTTGGTTTTGGTGGCAGTTTATCAAGGCCGCCAGATATGGGTACCGGGGAAGCCTGGGATTTGTGTTAAGACCGATTCTCCTCGGGCCTCAGGAGTAGTCTTCCCAAGCTCACACCTGCTTTAGCAGGGTTTGGTTTATTGTCTAGCACCACTTTTAGAAGAATACCAATGGGGCCCAAGGCATTTTGGGAGCCACTGTATATGTCTGGTTTGGTTTCTTTGTTTAATGGCATATCAACCTTTGTAGGTTATTTAATGCCAAAGATATTCTCCTAGAAGAACAGTAGTGGTACTATTTAACCCATAGCTGGGAGGATAAGGAGGTTCATACCTTTCCCAAGGGTATTTGCCTGAAAGTAAACATAATAGCGCGACTGGAGTACGAACTCGCTTACTACAGTTCCACAGTCCATCACTTTAACCGTTACACCATGAGGACACCCCCTGTATATGTCTGGTCTACAGTCCTGCACCCAGCTTGCACATTAAAAAAGGCCTTGTGGCACATTTTGGTACTTATAGAGTATTGAATAAATACCAAGTAAGTTGGCCAACCGTAGTCAAGGGCAACCCAAAGGCTCCCCTTTCAATAGCTACTCTACCGAGTTGTAAGGGAGGTGCTACCCCTTTCCCTAGATTGCTTCACTTTAGAAATGGTGATGCACAGCTTCTTTTTTAATACTACTTTAAAGAATTTTTTTTTTAATAAAATTGCTATATGAAAGAAAAATTAATTTGAAGGTTAAAATTTGTAGGAATGTGATTGACACTAATCCAAGTTTAGTATTTAACTGGGTAATGTTTTTAGGGGGCTTTAGTGTGCAATATTAGACAGTAAGTTTAAACAGGAACTTCCTCAGTTTTCTAGTTCGGATACTTATTCGAAAAGATAACACAGACAATAAAGTTTTTTTTAAGGAATTTTATACAAAAGAAACGAGAAAGAAAGGGATAGAAAAGATAAAGTGTTGCAAATTTTGGTGCAATTTGCTGGAACTTACTGGAGAGAGTGTCTGGGAAACAAAGTCCTTTGAATTTGAGTATTTTTCTTTTCTTTTTTTTGTTTTATAAAAACGTTTCAGAGTTCATTAAATTGTGAAAGAATTCTCGGTTGAATTTTCTTTCAGTTGTTTAACTTGGTAGAATTTCAGTTGTTAACTTTCATTTAATTTTACTGTTATTTCTGGGGAAGCTTCAGCCTATTTAAAATATGTTCTGGCTATTCAAGAAGTGAGTGACGAAACCCATCTGCTGGCTAATTTTTCCTGCCTTTACAGTTTGGTCCCTGAATTCGTACTGAGTGGCTCGATAGTAGTTCTCAACAAAAAAGAGAAAGTCACTTTTTGGTGCCACACCGTCTGGGATTACTTCTCCCTTTTCCACTCTGGCCAAATCAAGTCCGTATGTGGTCGTTTTGATTTTTTCTTAGAAATAAATTTTTATAACTTTGGCCGGCTCTGATGTCCTTAGACTGAAGAAGGAATCAAATAATGAATGCTTTCTGACAATATCTGCCTTTACTCAGCAGAAGGCACTCCTACCTGAACCAATCAAAAGGCTGGTTTCTTTGCAAAGAAGCTCAACTAACTTAGACTGATCATGAAGAAGACATTATTTTGTCTTATCTTTTATCTCATGATAACTGCTCTTTAAATCTGGCCATAATTTTTCAACCCAGACAATCCCATGCTCATCACTCTTTAAGTTCAGGATGCTAATTTTTCTTTTTTTATGTCTAATTTAATAGCTGTAACTCAGAGGTCAATTTTCTGCTCAACTTACTGGTAATGAGATTTTCAAAATTAAGATTTAATTTTAACACTCCATACTAACCATTCACATACCGGCATGCAACCACCAGGGTGTCACTGTCACATTTTTAATTGCTGTTCTCAAAGGTAAAATATACAGATTGAGTGTTACAATTTTAGAGTCTACAATAAAATCGTTCTCTAGACGGTCAAATCATTTCTATTCAAAAATCTGCTCATTTATCAGTTAACAAAAGTCAAACATGCTACCCCAAGAACAAGCGAATAGATAAAACTGTGGTCGCAGGAAAACTGGAAAATAAACTTATGTAAATGATGGGCCATGTAACATTCATTCTGCAAGCTAGAAAATAAAAAAAAGCAACTGGCTTACTGTGGGTGAACTCCTGCACGAGGAACCAGACTTGGCCCTGAGACATCATAATAAGCAAATTTGAACTCGTCCCACTATTACGTTCCCTTTCAAACAAATACTTATGAGAAAGGTATGATCCCTTTTAGTATGATCCTGCTGTTCGACAATGGTGGCTTTGGCATTAGATAACCCATGAAGGTTGATATGCAATGAAACAAAGAAACCATGAAGGTTTATTGTCAAGTCGGCTGGAGCAGTAGAATACATTGACTGCTTCTCTGTAGAGAGGTAAGACCCCCCCAAACGAATGCCCTGGATATAACACTAAAAAACAACATGGAAATTTGGTCAGGGGTTCACATGTCCATGTAGCTGCCATTGTGTATCATGGTTACAAGAGAGAGCTTTTGTTGAATGTTTGCATGTCTATTCACTGATGATGTGAGTCCATTGCCGCTGAAAACATGAATAAATAGATCAGCTAATCATGTGACTGGCTCCAAACAAAAGCTTTTAGATCTGTGCAGGAAAGGACTCAGCAGCAGTTTCTTTTGACGTTCAACTGAGCAGATGTAAGTAAAAGCATAACATGTTACTATTCTGTCCAATCAGATTGCACTTATTTAATTATGGATCCTAATTTTCTACTGATTTGTACAAAAGTTTTAATCCTAGTAATTCTGATCCAATTTTATGTGTGGACATTTCTTACTTATTTGTGCTTCACTAATTGATTGTGAAGTATAGGATTTTATATCCAGTGTAGAAATTTGTTAAGGAACTGGTGATCCTGTTTCACTGAATATCAGCAGCCCCTTGGGGTCACGTGGCGTCCACTATAAAAAGAGCTCCAACTGAAGATTCTTCCACTTTTTGCCACTCCCACCGCTGTTAGCAACAGGTCGATTCGTAGCAGCCCTTGACGGTAAACGTATTTGGTACCTTCCACCAGCCAGGAGCCAAGAGCGACGAACGCACGTGCTGAGTTAAAAGGAACAGGACACACAGCTAAGTTCCAACAGGCATTTTATCTGCAAAACTTTCCTTATAACTTTACCTTATAACTTCACCTTACACAACTTCACCTTACACCTTATAATAAACCTTACAAAACCTTACTTAACCTTACTCTTATACGCCTCCTACCTATCAGAACCTTGAACTCTTTTTTTTAACTCTTACATATTCGTTGTTTGTTCCATTTGGTGTAAAACCCTGTTTGTTGTTTGTTGTATATGAATTTTGTTACACTAAAAGTCGTTCGTCTCCCTACTTCAAAAGCTGTCACCCATCTCCCTACTGCTGTTGAAGTACGGTTTATTCTTTTACAAAACGGAATAAACCGGAGTTTATAAAAATCCCCATACCAAAAATAGCTGTGCTTGAAACCATTTAACTGTGAGCAAATAAAACTATTAGGGTTTGCTATACTGGAAACCATTTAACTGTGGGCAAACAAATGAGCTCTGGCACAGGTAAAAATCGTTACCAACAAACTATTCGTTTACAAATTATTTATATATATATGTATATCTATATATATCTATATGTAGCTGAAAGAATTTCAAATCATTATTTAGAGCGAGAATTGTTTTGGCCGTTGGAGTTTCGAATTTATATATTTCGTCTAGTGAGAATGACTGATGCCATTCTGCTCGGGTCACCTCCCCGGGCAACATAAAAGGCCGTGCTAACCATTCTCGCCCTCTCTTTGCTTCCTCCCTTGCTAGCTGCCGGACAGATCATCTTTTTCCTCTCTCACCACAGAGTAGTCCACTGAGCATTATGAGGAGAGAACACCCAATTTATGGACCATTGGTATCTGGGAAATCATTCTTTCATCATTCATCTTTCCTTCTAAACCAACGGATCCTCGGAAAAACAAATTGGATATTTTCAAACCCTGCTTTGAATTCTGCGTTTTAATTCCTGTCTTCACGACAGCATCTAAACTCCTGCTTTGATTTCAGCGTCTTAATTCCAGCTCTATCATTTACAATTCCCTATTTTTTGCGACTTACAGCACAAGGGTTCCTTTTGTCTCAAGCTGTTAATAAACCTTCCAAATTGAAAACTATCAATATCTTCGTCAACTCATTTGTTCTTCCTTTTAATATAACAAGAGGCAACAGAACTCTACGATTTCAACAGCCATTTTTGTATAAAGGGTAATATTATCTGCCCTCCTGTTATATATATATACATATATATATAATTTTCTTTCGTTATCTGCCTGATGATTGTTGTTTGTAAAACTTCATGAAACCTAAGGTTGCAAACAAACTTCCATGACATTAAATACATAAAATCTATTATATATTTATCTATCTATTATAATTATTATTGTTGTTGTTGTAACAGTGTAGGTTGTCACTAATTCACTTTGTAGGTTTGTGGTGAACCAAGTGCGATATAATTTGGAGAGTGCTCAATATCTTTGATAGAGCTATTATATAATAATAATAATAATAAATAAATATATATTAGATTTTATATATTCAATAAACATTTCCATGGCATTAAATACATAAATGCTAATATATATATATATATATATATATATTGTCATCCACAGACTGTTTAATTGTACCGCTCAGCCATCAGTCGACATACGTCAGTTCGAGAATTATAAGCCATTATGTAGTAGCTTTCGTTTGTTTACATTTTGTCTAACTGGATACCAGAGTGCTCAATTCATTACGCAAGTGGCAGCCGTTAATTGCTTCGCCAGTGCTCACCCCGGGGTGGGGGGCGTATATATTGTCATCCACAGACCGACTGTTTTGTTGTATAACAACTCTTCAGTGTGGTTAGACTTGTAGGACGCTTCAAGCAGGGATTGAAACCCGCCCAACTTTACATTAGACTTAGTATCATACTGCTCCGCCATCAGTCGATATATATATATATATATATATATATATATATATATATATATATATATATATATATATATATATATATATATATATGTTGGTTTCGTAAATGGTAATTCCTGTGTATGGAGTGAGTGAGAGCCTCTCTGTGATTGGATATACTAATCACGTGATGAGCCCAAAAGTCTTGGCGCAAAAATCCCTAATCCTGTCGGACAGATTCCACCAGACGTTCCGTTAGGTAAGGATGTTAAAAGCTCTCAGAAAGACCACCCTAAGATACCAGATAGCTTCTTCAGCGCGCCGGTAAGTCCCTTAAACTCAACTTTATCCACAGGGAAGACTTTGTATTGTTATTAATTGTTTCAGGTGTTAATTAATAAATTGTTAGAATTAAATGGAGTATTCATTCGTTTATTTGTTCCTGTTAGCCTTAGAATGAACGCTATACTAACACAATATATATATATATATATATATATATATATATATATATATATATATATACAGAATTTGGCTTTAAATAACCGCCAGTGGTTGATATGCCGTAAAACACAACCAATCATGTGGGAAAATGTTGAAATACTCGAAATTCCTTAGGATCATCGTATCATTACAAAACTGACGACTTCTCAAAGCATATAAATATGTATTTGCGAAACTAAACTATAAAAACGCTGTTTGTTTTTTTTTCTTAGTTTTTTTTTAATTAAAAGAAAGTGTGTAATTATTGGAGTTTTAATTAAATTTTCGCTCCTTAAGTAAAAAGTTTCTTTTAAAAGATAATTTTTACTCGTAATTTTGAGGACAATTTTTAAAAATTTCATTTGTGTACCTACCTTTACTCAATTAAACTAAGGATTTGTTGATTTTAAGTTATTTAGTTTCTAATAGAATGTTATCTTGTTTTCATAGTGAAAGCCTTACTTTTGGATAGGAATTTATAAATGTAAATAGTATAGTAAATATTACTCTTCTCAAAGGAAATTTTCACGAATTTCTTCACTTACATTTCTTAAAAGCGTGGCAAATAAAAAAAAGGGATTAATATATAAACATTAGTTTTTTTTCGCGATTTTGAAAAAAATAATGCACAATTCTAGTTAAAATTCTTTCACTGTTTATTGAAGCTTTGGTATTTAAATCTAACAACACTAAATGAATAAATATGACTGAAACGGTGAAACGTGTTTTGCCAGATTTATTTTTATTAATTGTTTTATATTTATGTGTGTGTTCTTTGATGTTATTTTTATTGAGTATGGAAGTCTGTTTATGTACAAACCTGAAAGGGCAATAACCCTGTCTTTCAATAATTTACCGTATGGTTGTCTGCATTTCTTTGGATTTTTCTTCGTGATTTTATTTCTTTTTGGCAAGAAATACTTAACTTTTCAAATCTAATTCAGAACTTATATCGTCTAGGATGTATAATTCTCAAAGATAAGACTCAGTACGCAATATTACCCTTTTTCGACTTCCGTACGTTTTCAAAGAGAGAAGCTGTATCAACTGATTCATCTAAACATATTTCCGAAATAATCTTATAATACAAAAAAAAAAAAAAAATCAACGCGACACTTGTAAATTATAAAAATGTAAGTATGTTTTTCTATATTGACAAAAGTTTCACTTTCTTTCTTTCTAGAAAAAAAATGAAAAAATAAATAAGATTAACGCCATTTATTATTTGCTCTTAAAATTTGGCTGCACAATTTTGTCAGCAAGTATTTGTAATGTATTCGTTTCTTATGTCAGTTGCTGTTAAATGTCTTTACTAAAATAAATTTAATAGTCTTACGTAAAAACAGGTTATTTACAAAGAATCGAGTAGGGATCGTTCTTTCTAAATCAAACAGAAAAATGAATTATTATAGACTATTTCTGTTTATCAACCAGAAGCCAAATTGATGTTATATATATAATAACATAAGTTCATATGTATGATATATCTAATATTACATATAGTATAACGTATTATTCTCCACGTGCATCCGTTTAAGTTCCCTGGGGGAAATTTTCTTGTCATTTTATTTTTATGTGTGTGTGTGTGTGTGTGTGTGTGTGTGTGAGTGTGATTTAAATTAATTGGACTCTCAACCTCACCGCAATTTTTTTTTTATTTCTAGAAAACAACAACCACAAAAATATCCAAAGATTTTACGTAACATATGGGGGGGGGGTTCACGTTCACATTTTAATTCAAAGTAAAAGGATCACCCATTTCCGAAACAGCGCTGGAAAAGACGAGTAACTAGACTGGGCACACATGTACAATTTTACCAAATATGATCTTATATGTTGTATATAATGTTTCGTTTTTTCGTTTAGAGACATACTAACCTTCGTGGGTTGATTAATGACAAAGCCATCCTTGTTGAAGAACAGTAATGGTATCATTTAACCCATTACGGGGGGTGGGAGATAAAGGGATTCATTCTTTTCCCCAGGGGATTAGCCTGAAAGTGAACGTAATAGTGTAACTGGAGATCGAACTCACTTACTATGATGTCACTGTTCAGCATCTTAGCCATTTTGTCACAAGTACTTGATGTCTCCTTGCTTGACATTCAGCATTATAAAGTATGGATCATGGGCAAGGGAGCAATCCGGGGAAAGGAGTAGTGCCATCCCCTACCCCTTGGTGAAGTAGCTATTGAAAAGGGTGCCTTTGGGTTGCTCTCGACTTCAGTTGACCAACTTTGTATGTATATCATCATCACCAATTCATGCTGACACCATGGATTTTCTGGAGTCTCTCTCTCTCTCCATCAGTTCCTATCATTCATCACTCCTGGAAAGTCCTCCAAACTACATCCACCATGTAAACAGAGCTAATATAAATAAGTTCTTGCTAACTTCTTTCCATTGTTAACTAGCCAGTTAACAATGGTGCATCCATCTCTGTGTGTGTATATATATATATATATATATAATCTATATATAATTTTTTTCATACTTCTAAGAACTAAATATTTTAATTTTCAATCAGTGAAACTCAAGAACTTTTAAAAGGAAAAAGAAAGAAACTTTATAGAATAATTGAACAGTTTTCATTTGAATTAACATGTTAAATTTGACACCTAAAAATAAGGACAAATTTTTATTCTTAGCTTCTTTTTATTGTTACATTTTTATAGAGTAAAAAAGAAAATAAATGTATACATTTTTTTATTGCTGTGACTCAACTGGCAATTAAGAACTGAATTGAGATTTTGTCATTTTTTCAAAGTCTTTAAAAATTTGAACAGTTTTCATTTAAATTAATATCCAAAATGTAAATTTTTTTTTTAAAAGTCCTTTAAAAATTCTTTTAAAAAGCAAGAAGCAGACAATATCCACAAAAATTATGACAGTTGCAGATTAAGCAGATGACATAGTGCTTCTTGCAAATACACCTGGCCAAGCCAAATCCCTGCTGCATAGCCTGGAGTAAGTAGCAGGAGTCATTGGTCTCTACATGAATGCTAATAAAACAGAGTTCATATGTTTTAAACGAGAAGGAGCCATTTACACTTTAAATGGCAAGTCTCTAAAGTTAGTGGACCAGTTCACATTGGCAGCAATATTTCATCTACTGAAAGTGATGTCAACATATGCCTAGTAAAAGCATGGACCACTATTGACAGGTTATTGATCATATGGAAATCTCATCTCTCCAACAAAATAAAGGCTTCCTTAACACCCATGTGAGGCAATCTCAACACTGCCATTGAAGCCAAGACACACCTGACCTGCACCTTTTACCAGGCCACACGGCTGGCTGAAATGTATCTCAGCCCAGTGGGCCAGAAGACAATTCAGACATGCGCTACAATTAAACTGAAGCCAATATTTATGCACAAACATATCCACTCAAAAACCAGCAACCAATTACAACCCAGGGAATGGGCTGGCCCATGTGTGCACAATAGAACGTACCATTGTGCTATAAAATAATTCTCTTTCTGGAGTTCAGTTTAAATCTGATTTGGTTAGTTATAAAGCTGAGTGCTGACTTTAACAATTTGCCAAACTTCATTGTTTAAACATGTTGTTAATGTAAGAGAAAGTTTTATTGTAAATTATTATGATCTTTGATTAAAATGCCTGAAATAGTTTGACATTAATCTGAGTTAAAGAATAATATGAACAATAATCGGCACAAAGTAAACACTAAAAATTCAACTGTTCTGTATAACAATGCAAACATTTATTAAACACAATAAGTATTTATGGTTTTACATTTTAGGCATATATGTGACAATCAGGTGAAAAGTGGTTAATTTAGGATTGATCTAATGAGTAGAGTATTCACTAATGATTCGGAGACCAGGGTTCAATCCCAGGTCGAGTCATACCAAAGACTTCAGAAATGGTACTTGATGCCACCTTGCTTAACACTCAGCATTGTAATGTAAGGATCAAGGGTAAAGTGGAGAAATCCAGGAAATGGAGTAGTGCCCTTTCCTACATTTCAGTGTAGTAGCTATTGAGAAGGAAGCCTTTGGGTCACCCTCGACCAAGGTCACCAATTTTATTTGTGTGTGTGTGTGTATGTAAGAGCCCAGCAACTTTTCATCTCAAAGAGGTCAGTAACAAAAATATGGGGGGAGCAAAGTGAAGAAAGGGGTCATATTTAGGACCTTTTCTCTTTTATATCTCCAGGCTGCTGCTTCTATAATATATGTTATGACACTACACTGCCTTTTGAACCATAAAGATGTCACAGAAGTACAGGAAATTTACCGCCGAATTCAAGCTTCAAGTTATCGCAGCAGCTGAAAAGACAAACAGCTGCCAAGCTGCCAGAGAGTTTGGTGTTACTGAATGCCACGTCCGGAGATGGAAAAAAAGCGTTGAATTGCTGAAAAAAATGCCATCATACAAATGTGCAAACAGGGGAAAATCTTGTAAATATCCGCATTTAGAAAAGAAAATAGAAAAGTGGGTCTCACAACATCAACAAGAAGGAATATTAGTTACCCGTGATGCAATTAGACTTTACGCAATAAAGGAAAGCAAAAAAGAAGGAATTCCCGAATTTGTAGCCAGTGCTGGCTGGTGTACAAGATTTATGAAACGAAATAAGGTAAGCTTCAAAAATGTTTGTAAATTGAATCTCTGGTGAGGAATAAATCTTTTTGTTTATGAGGCGAAAAAATGTTATTTTAATGTCGTTCATTATGCAAGTATATACAGTTGAGGAAAGGGAAAAATGACATCAAAATAATGTTTTGTTTTATTTTTTATTAAAGTCTTAAAAACTAAAAATTTAAAACAAATGTTACAGCTGATATTTTTTAGCAAAGTTTGCATGAAAAAGTTATATAATACATATGATATCATTTGGTTTAATGGCATATCAACCCTTGATGGTTATTTGATGCTAAATCCTGTTAATACATATACTGAATTTAAATTGGTGGGGGGGGGGGCTTGTGGTTTAATAGTTATTGTAGTAGGAAATGGACATGGTGACATGAGTTCAAATCCTGGACAAGGCTGATTACATTTCATGTAATACTAATACACTTGGGAAAAGTATAAATTCAATTATTTTCCCTCCTGCTATGAGTAAATAGTTTGGCAGACTAGGTTCTTGAGCCTTTGTTAGGCAACCAGTCTAGTAGAAGGAAAATACTGAATTCAAACCTTTTAAACTTCACTTAAAAATTGACCTTGTTTCACATCCTGCTCATGCAGAGGGTTACTATGTACACGTATATGATTTTTAAGTGAATAGTTTGTTAGTAATATTTTTAAATGAACCAGAGATCATTTGTTTGCTCACAGTTAAATGGTTTCAGATATTGCTATTTATTGCTAGCACACAGTTAAATAGTTTTTAAGTATTCTTACATCACACTAGTATTTCTATCTATCAAGTATACCTACCTACTTTAGTATTAGTCATTTGTTAAGTGGTTTCAAGTATTGCTATTTAACAATAATAATTCTATTTGATATATCCCATTGCCCAGTCAGCTGGGGCTGTAGAATACACCGACTGCTTCTCTGCAGAGGGGTAAGACCCCCCCCCCCAACGAGTGTCCTGGATATGACACTAAACAATCTGATGGTGAGGTTCCAGCAGTGCTGGAGCTTTGGGGAAAACGGAGTACCCCTTCATTGCCATCGCTCCCAGGTCCACTCTGGCCTGGAGTGGTAGCACCTGATAGGGCCCTGTCTATGGGTTAAATAGAACTAACAGCATACTTATGCTAAAATGAATTTAGTAAACTGAATAGCTTGAAATAGAAATGTTTTTGACAATTAAACCGTACTTACACTTAAACTGAATTATTTCAAATAGAACTGTTTTTCGACATTAAAATTGTATTTACACTTAACTGAATTATAACATATAACTGCTTGAATAGTTTGAAATGAAAATGTTTTTGACAATTAAACTGTACTTATGCTAAACTGAATTGTTTTCAATAGAACAGATTATTTACATAAAAATGGATTTGGCGTTAAATAACCTCCAAAGGTTGATATGCCATAAAACCAACCAACCAAACAAACAAACAATATATATATATATATATATATATATCCCAGTAAAAGATTGAACAGTTTTATTTAACTCGTAAATGAGATGATAATAGATACTACCCCTCTGGTTGGGAGTAATGGTAATGAAGGGATACTCCACATTTCCCCAAGTCCAATACTGGAGCTGCACCATTAGATGCAGTTTAATGTCATACCCAGGACTCAAAATTCTTTCAAGTTTTGCTATCTAACACTAATTATTTTGTTAATCATTATTCATTTGTTTGCACACTGTCAAATAGTTTTAAGTGAAGTAAATGATTAAATAGATCTATCTGATCCATATATAAGACTCTAACTGGTACTACCACTCCAGGTCAGAGTATACCTGTGAGTAATGGCTATGATTTGTTTAGTTTGGTTTGATTTTATGGTATGTCAACCATTGTTGGTTATTTAATGCCAAATCTGGCTTATACATATATATCAGATATATATGATTTGTAAAGATAAGTCAACAAAGTTAAATGGTTCCAAGTATTGCTATGTATCACTAAGAATTCCATTAAACATCAGTCATTTGTATATACTCATTTAAATGATCAAACAGTTCTATTTCAAACAATTCAGTTTAGCATAAGTCATTTGTTTGTACTCAGTTTAAGTGTCAAACAGTACTACTTGACTCATTGAGATGACCTGTCAGGTGCTACTACTCTGGGTCAGAGTAGACTTGAGAGTGATGGCAATTAAGGGGTACTCCACATTCCTCAGATCACCCGAACAGGAGCCTTACTATCTGATGGTTTAGTGCCATATCCAGTATACTCTTCGGGCAAGGAGTCTCACTCTGCAGTGTTGCAGTCAGCATATTCTTCATCCCAAGCCCACAAAGTTAGTGCTGTAGAGTAATAATAATTCATAAATATTAATACATATAACCAGGCCATTGGCCTAATGAGTAGAGTGTTCGCCAATGGTCCAGGAGACTGGGGTTCAACCCCAGGTCGAGTCATACCAAAGACTCAAAAAATGGTACTTGATGCCACATTGCTTAGCACTCAGCACTGTAAGGTGAGGATCAAAGGTAAAGTGGAGCAATCCTGGGAATGGAGTAGCACCATCCCCTACACCTCGGCATAGTAGCTATTAAAAAAGAAGCCTTCAGGTTACCCGCAACCAAAGTCACCAACTTTACTTATTGTAACTAGGCCATTGGTCTAATGAGTAGTGTGTTTGTCAATGGTCCGGGAGACCAGGGGTCAATCCCAGGTTGAGTCATACCAAAGACTCAAAAAATGGTACTTGATGCTGCCTTGCTTAACACTCAGCATTATAAGGTAAGTATCAAGGGTAAAGTGGAGCAATCCAGGGAATAGAGTAGTGCCCTCTCCTACATCTTGGTGTTGTAGCTATTGAAAAGGGAGCCTTTGGGTCACCCTCAACTAAGGTTGACAACTTTACTTACTTTACTTATTTATATATATATATATATATATATATATATATTGATTTATCAATGTATATATCTATTAATACACACAAACACACAAATGTATATCTATATATATGAAAATGTACAGAGATGAAAAAGCACAAAGTCTTCAGGGGATATATGAGGTTTATTTATTTTAGTTATTATTAACTGACTCTATTTTGGTTTTGCTTCTTCTTACCCCATTTCAAGTTGCTGGTTTCTTTTCTTGGTTTATGAAGGCTGTAAAGGAATTACACAGAAAGAAGACAGGAAAAGAAGATAGAAGTCCAAGATATCTTATATTTTGACTTTATTTCTGGGTTCAACAACTATTCTGTGGGTGAAGAAATCATTCCTTAATCCAAATGAAATGTTTGCATCTTCCAAACACGGTGTTAAAATGTGTTAGTCGCTTTTGGGCAGATATGTCAATTATTTGGTGTTTTCAGTTGTAGTTGTTACGTCCATTATATGGTGTATTAATTATGATTTTGATGAGTCCATCACTTGGCGGTTTTAGTCATGGTTTATTGGTAACAGAAGACGGCTGCTATTAGTGGAAAAATTAACCAGCATGCCACCTAAAGATGGACAAGTGGGGCTTTCCACCAGCTACTAGAAAGATTTTAGTGTTGTCATTTTGCTAGTCACTGCTGAAAGAGAATGGGATTCTTTCTTTTGCCTTGATAGTTCCTTTTTTTGCACGTGTGTTGCCTCTTTTCCTCTCAGGGGCTTCTGGGAGTTTCTGCATTTTTTTAATATTTATTTTTTAATTTAATTTTTTTAATTTTTCTATTCCCTACTGATAATTTTGTTTCGAGAATTATTTGTCATTGTTAAACATTTTGGTTTTCGATCTTCCTCAGGGCATGTGAGGTATTAAATGTAGTAATAAAGCTGAAAAAGTTTTAGAACATTCTCTTTCTATTGGTAGAGTTTTGTTTCTAATTTGTGCAATGTAATTAGCATTCCAAAATTTAATAAAAAAAAAAAATCCATATCACATCAGTCTATCTATTTATCTATCTAGCTTAATATTTATATTATTTAGTTCATATCTACCTACTATGAACATTCCATAATATATCTATCCTTCTTAATCTATATTAGCTGTATTTCTATCTCATCAGCTGTTTATCTAAGTATATATAAACAATAAAAACAAATTATTTTGTAAGGGATTTTGTAACTTTTCTGTAGCAGTCTAATCAAATAAGGAGACAAATTGGAAAAAACAGGTCCCTGTTTGAAAATATTGGGATTTAAAATCCTACTAGATTCAACAATTTTCCATTGTTTTTTATTATGTATATAAACTAACATCTTGGAATCTTTAAAATCAAAGTTGGGATTAGTTTTTAAGTTATGTTTGACCAGATTGTTGTCATATACAAGGTGCCTTCAATAAGTTTCCAGATTTTTTCGTATGGGCACTTTGATTGATAGTACACACATGAAACTCTAGTCCCCTTCGAAGTAATCTCCTCTGGCTGTAATGCACTTGTACCGTTTCAACAACTTCTGGAAGGCCCCATGGAAGTCCTCTTGTGTGAGCCTGTCAATGACCTTTGTCACAGCCTCTTTCATCTCCTCAATTGTCTCATAACGACAGCCTCTAAGGTTTTCCTTGAGTTTAGGGAATAAGCAAAAGTCAAAGGGGCTCAAGGTCTGGACAATTGGGAGGGTGAGGAACTGTCTTGATGCCCATCTTGGTCAAATAGCCTGTGACAAGGATGGAGTTGTGGACTGGTGCATTGTCCTGGTGGAAATGACACTGACTCGATTTGAAGAGTGCTGGCTTCTTCCGACGGAATCTCTTCCTGAACTCCCTTAAAACCTCAACATAGTATTCCTTGTTGACTGTCTGTCCAGTGGGAACTCAGTGCATGTAGATCATGCCAGTGCTGTCAAAAAAAAGAGATCATCAAAAGTTTGTGGGTGGATTTGCTCTGTCTGGCCTTCTTGGGTCTGGGAGAGCCAGCATGCTTCCACTGGGAACCCTGTCTCTTGATCGTTGGGTCATAGCAGTAGATCCAGCTTTCATTGCATGGCATTTTTTCCAAGTTTAAAACAGAATTTTATTGCATATCATTCTCCTAAAGCCCAGATTGCATTTTTGAACTTCACCAGCTGTGACAATCAGGCTTTAGAAGGGTGTATTCCAATTGCAGCTGTAGCTGTTCATTTGAACCTCATAAGATGTATAGCAATAACATACTGAATTTTCAAGAGTCTACGACAATTTTAAATGCCTGTACAAAAAAAGTTTGGAAACCTATTGAATTCACCACGTAGATATTGATATTTTTATCATTAATTGAATTCCAAAATGTCTTTGAAGAGTTAGGAACTGTTTTAATTCTGAGGTTGATTAATTTTTCTCTATGATGTTTGTGGTTGAACTGTTCGTTAAAGTGTTAGATTGATATAATCAATTATTTAAAAAAACAATTGTTATTTTGAATTTTTGAGTAACATTTATGCTTGAAAAGTTTGAGAACTTTTATTTTGGCATGCTGTGTGTGTGTGTATATATATATATATATATATATATATATCACATAGGCAATAAATTTAGTCACTAAATGTCAACTTTGTGTCTGCTATCCTGAATTAGGTATATATATATATATATATATATATATATACATTCTATTCATAAATATAGCAGACTATATTGACTGATACCGGACATTGGCCTAGGGGTTAGAGTGTTCGCCAATGGCCCGGGAGACCTGGGTTCAATCCCAGGTCGAGTCATACCAAAAGACTCAAAAAATGGTACTTGATGCCTCCTTGCTTAACACTCAGCTTTATAAGGTACGGATCAAGGGTAAAGTAGAGCAATCTAGGGAAAGGATTAGCGCTCTCCCCTACACATCGGTGTAGTAGCTATCGAAAAGGGAGCTTTCGGGTTACCCTCGACTATGGTCGCCAACTTTACTTATATTGACTGATCCATTGACATAATTTTTTGAGTGTTTGCCAATAGTTTGGGAGACTTGAGTTTAATCCCTGGTCGAGTCATACCAAAGACTCAAAAAATGGTACTTGATACCTCCATACTTAACTCAGCATTATAAATTACGGATCAATGGTAAGTGGAGCAATCCAGGGAAAAGAGTAGCGCTCTCCCTTATACCCCGGTGTGGGAGCGTGGTAGGCCAACATACAACTTAGATAGGAATTCTTCATATTCTATATCTGTACAAAAAACGTTTTAAAATAAGAAGTACAGAAATAGATATGTGTTCGTGTGTGCAAGGCATGCAATTCATCAACATTAATAAAATAACCTCAAATGAGTTGACATGCCGTTAAAACATCAATCCAAAAACACTGTTTTGTAATGTTTTCTTTAGAAAATTTTTAGTTAAAAATCCCCTGAATTTAAAAAATCTGTCAGAAAATCAAAAGAGTGTAATGAAACTTCTCTATGAAGAAAAGTACTTTTTTTCTCAAACGGTATTTTCAAATAAATCTTTTATGTCAATCTCCACCACTTTTTCATAACAAACATTGAATTGTCTCCCTTGTTCTCCGTAACCACAAATATACGATGAAAGTTCAAACGAAAACGTCTCAAGAGTAATGGAGTTTATGGACTCTCATTCAGCGATACATTGCCTCGGAAACTAATATAATTTTTTATGGATAGTCTGCATATCAAAGCCTAAAGCACTTGGGTAAGTGGTGTAATCAAATTATTAATCACCAAGATCATTTCGTTGATCGAAATGTACTAACTCTAATACAGAATGCCTGTGGAAAAAAAAAAGAAAAATGTAAAAAAAAAAAAAAATCATAATAAAAATAAAAATAAATAAATATAAGAAACTCAAATGGCACTTGTCAAGATTTCAAGTTAGATTAGCAAACCATTCAGTTCTTACTTAGAGCACAATATTTCTGGCCTTGTGCGACGGCTTAACTTAATAAATAACTGTCTGAAGGGAAAATTTCTCCCTATCGTTTTAATTCTTCTATGAACTAATTTCATCCAAATATTAGCCGAAACTTAATTTTTGTTTTGAATTTTCAAGTTTTAAGATATAGATAAAAATAGAATTTTTTGTTTTTTGATCATTCAACGTATATATTCATTATATTTTTTTTTCCCCCTTTCAACAAATTTTACTTTAGTTATGTCGTTTCTGGACACTTCACGTGGTATAATGTTTAGCAAGCTATATTAGCAGATTATTGTTAGAGAGTTCGATTCTCACTGGGTGCTTCATACTTCTGGCTTTGTGCCATAACTAAGCTAGCAAATAACAATTTCCTTTTGTAAATTCGTTGTTTCTTGTTAATTTTAATAAGGGAGTGTGTTTGGTATCCGAGAAACGTGTTTACAACTCAATTTTTAATCAGCTTTATTTGATTTTATGAAAATAAGAATTAAATTTAAAAAAAACGCTGTAGGAATTTAAAATAACAAATAAAGATAAGTCACCTGTATCTTTAAATCAGTGCCCTTTTTTTCAACTATGACCAGATATATTGAAAATTTGCCTTGAATATTACGTCATATCAAAGGGATTTACAATATGCTGTTTGTATCCTCTGCTGGAGGATGATCAGAGTATGACATTAAACTGCATATAATTGTGAGGTTACAGTCCTGGAGCTTTAGAGAATGTGGAGTACCTCTTCTTTGCCACTACTCCTTGATACACTCTGACCCAGATTGGTAGTACCTCTTCTTTGCCACTACTCCTAGGTCCCCTCAGACTCAGATTGGTAGTACCTCATCTTTGCCACTACTCCTAGATCCACTCTGATCCAAATTGGTAGTACCTCTTCTTTGCCTCTACTCCTACGTCCACTCTGATCCAAATTAGTAGTACCTCTTCTTTGCCACTACTCCTACGTCCACTCTGATCCAAATTAGTAGTACCTCTTCTTTGCCACTACTCCTAGGTCCACTCAGACTCAGATTGGTAGTACCTCATCTTTGCCACTACTCCTAGATCCACTCTGATCCAAATTGATAGTATCTCTTCTTTGCCCTCTTCTCCTAGGTCTACTCTGACCCAGATTAGTAGTACCTTCGGGTCAAATAGAACTGTTCAGTAATTTTTCAAGGGTTATTATTATTAGTTAATTGAAAACATTACACAGGAATATTTGATGAACAGAATTACTAAATTTAGATAGCAATACTTGAATCTATTTAACTGTGTGCAAACAAAGTTTTAATATTAGATTGAGTTATTAGTTTTTCATTGGAATGTAAAAAGAAAGCAGATATTTTTTTGCTTTTGCTCTTGGATGCAGTGTAAACATTGAAAGTAAACACTGAAAAGTTGCTTACCTTAACAGGAGGAAAGGAAGAAAGAAAAAAAGAGAAGTGTAGTAGAATGTTAGCAGATATTTATGCATTAGACCAGAAATGAGGAGGATTGTGGAAGTATGATCAAAGTGATGGCATGTATAAAAGTAAAGAGACAGTTGAAGCTCTTCTTTGAAAGAAAGGTGAATGCGAGCTAATTGCTGGCATAGAGAGACAGGATGAACTTGGAATGAGAGATAACGAAAGAGAGTGAAGCTGGGATTGTGACATTGTTGTAAACAAGTTCAAACTGTGGTTGTGTTATTACATTCACTTTTGGACTAATACCCTTTGGAAAGGCATGAATCCCCTTATTCCCCAGTTATTGTTGTTATTTTACAAGGATGGCTTTGGCATTAAATAGCTCACAAAGGTTGATATGTTATTAAACAAAAACACCAAACCAAATCAACATCTCTGAATCAGCAGGAATTGCTTTACTTAATCTCCTACTAATGCTTGAGGCACTAAAATATTTTCTTCCCTGTCTGCAGGGCATAGATTACAATGACTGTATTCTTTGCCGAGGGGTAAGAACCCCTCAAAAAAGACATATCCTTGTTATGACAACTGCATCTAGTGTTGAAGCTCCAGTTCTAGAGCCCTGGGGAGTATGGAATCATCCCTTCATTGCCATTATTCTCAGGTCCACTCAGTTATGGTAGTACTTGTTAGGATCTCATCTATGGGTCAAATTGATCTATATAAGAATTATTTGTATTTGATGGGACTGTGTGCCAAAAAATTCTTAAGAAACAATTGCACAAAAAATGTAAATATGAATGTACAATGAATATGATTCCTTAACTTTTTGGCATGAAATAACCCTTGATGGATTAACATGCCTTTAAAATCAATCAATCAATTAAGCCAAAACATTTTTTGGAGATAAATAAAAAATAATGAAATTCAAGGAATAATTGTCATTGGAACTTAAAACATGTCTTAGAAATGAATCCCTCAGAAACTTTATTCAATGAATTTTTAAAACACTTCAACAAAGAACATTGAAAATTTGTCCTTAATCATTAAAGAAAATGCATGGTTTATTTTTAGAAGTTTTTTTTGTTGTTTATTTTTATAAGATATACTGTAGACACTTGTTGGTTAAAACAAAACAAAACAAAGAAAAAACATATGCTGAAATTTTTTTAAAGATTTACTTTTATTTCTAATTAAAATGCAATGATTTTAAATGTTTTGAAATTCTTTATTATATTCCTACATGGAACTTTATGAAACTTTATTATTAGATAAAAGTGTGACTTATCAAAAAATGTTAAGTTTACCATCAAAAGTAAAAAGAAAAAACTAAATGTTTTGCCTGAATCTCAAAATTAATTTATCATGTTTAGCATTTTTGCAGCATCAGAAATGAAAACAGAAATGACTTGGTATTCCTATAAAATAATAATAATGAGTTTCTGTGTGTCCAACTTTTTACCAGACATTGGCATGATGGTTAGTGTGTTCACCAGTGGCCCAGGAGACCTGTTTTCAATCCCAGGTCGAGTCATACCAAAGACTCAAAAAATGGTACTTGATGCCTCCTTGCTTAACACTCATCATTATAAGGTATGGATCAAGGGTAAAGTGGACCAATCCAGAGAAAGGAGTAGCACACTCCCATACACCTTGCTTTAGTAGCTATCGAAAAGGGAGCCTTCTGGTTGCCCTCGACTACAGTCGCCAACTTTACTTATTTACAAGTTAGACATCTAAGTATTGATCATGGATGTTTTGATAGTATTTTTAATTAAATGGTGCTATATGGGAAAAAAGCCAGTGTTTTTTGTTTCAATTAATTTGATTGTTTAAAAAAAATTTTTTAAATTCCTTTAAAATATTTTAGATCTACTTTGTTTAATTTATTATTTTATAAAGTTTTTCTTTGTGTTCATACACTAGAAAAAAGAAAACAAGCATTATTGAATTGGAAAGAGTAAAATGTTTAGTGGAATGATTCCCGAGTAACAAATATAAATCGATGAAAAAGATTTCTACATAGATGTAAATTGATGAAAGATTTTGGCACTGAGAAAATTTGAAAAATAACATATTCAGCACTTTCATAGCCGATGGCTCTGTGATGGAGCAATTCTAATACCATAACATCAAAGAAAGTAGCATGCTTGATAAAAAAAAAATGATAGCTGCTTCTTCTTCTTTATCAGTATTACCTGTTCCTAACAGTTTCCCCAATCAGTTTTCCAACCTTGTTTGTATTAGACCAATTCTTCTTTGCCCAGTTGGCTGGGGCTGTAGAATACACAGAATACACCAACTGCTTCTCTGCAGAGGGGTAAAACCCCCCCACCCACCACCACCACCACCAGCAAGTGTCCTGGATATGACACTAAACAATCTGATGGTGAGGTTCCAGTGATGCTGGAGCTTTGGGGAATGCGGGGTGCCCCTTTATACCCATTGCTCCCAGGTCCACTCTGGCACAGAATGGTAGCACTTGATAAGGCCCTATCTATGGGATAAGTGAAACTTATTGCATTCTTATGCTTAACGGAATTGTTTGAATTAGAACTATTTGACTAAACTGAATAGTTTGAAATAAAAATGCTTTTGATAATTAAACTGTGTACTTACATTTAAACTGTGTGCTTATGCTAAACTGAATTGTTTGAAATGGAACTGTTTTTGACATTGAAACTCTACTTACACTTAAATGAATTAATATAGAATTTTTGTGCTTATATTAAACAGAATTAGCTGAATTAAAACTGTTTGAAAAATTGAATAGCTTGAAAAAGAAATGTTTTTAACAATTAAACTGTGTACTCCTGCTAAACTGAATTGTTTGAAACAGAACTGAATATTTGTATAAAAATGAATTGGGCATTAAATAACCTACAAAAGTTGATGTGCCATAAAACCCCAACTAACCTACCAACCAACAAATCCAATCCTTCTGCCATATGACACAAGGTTAATTTTTAAGCGGAGTAAATCTTGTATGAATTATGAGATTTCTTTAGACCTGTTGCTTAACTAAGAGTAAAGAACCCAACCTGCTCTTCTATTTACCAATAGTTAGTGGATGAACAGATGAATTTGTGCTTTTCCCAAACGTATTAACCTAAAGAGAGACACAAACAGTATTGTTCAGGATTTTGAACTTGTATCTCTAATTCAATTTCCTATGATGGTAACTATTATGTTAAGTGCACCTTCTACTTTGTATAATTTCAAGATGAGTCATTATCATTCTGAGATCTATATTCTATTCTTTGTTGCCTATACCTTAAGGAAAAGTATAAATATAATATCTGGAAATATAAAGAAATATTTTCAGTTTAATCTTTCTTCTCTAATTGCAGGTGTCAAATGTCAAAAGAAAGATTTCAAATTGATGAAAATCAACCTGGAAACAAGCAAACAAAACTTAGCTCACATTCGTGTTCTGGGAAGTCGCTTCACATGTGGTTAAATATTCACTAAGAAGAAATATGTGAAAATAGTTGGATAGTTGATGAGAACATATACACAAGAGGGAGAACATTTTCATGTAAAGTATATAGAAAAGCCTTTTTTTGTGATCTTGCTTAACAAAAGACATGAAGCCATCTGCAGATGAGAGACCATTTGTTTGTCAAATTTGTAGCAAAGGTTTAACCTCAAAATCTGGCTTAACAAAACACTTGAAAGTACATACAGGAGAGAGACCATTTTCTTGTAAAATATGTGGTAAAACTTTTTCTTCAAGCTCTGGTTTAACAAAACACATAAAGACTCATACAGGAGAAAGGCCATTTCCTTGTGAAATATGTAACAAGGCTTTTGCGACAAGCACTGGCTTAATAAAACATGTTAGGACTCATACAGGAGAGAAACCATTCACCTGTGACAGATGTGGAAAAGCGTTTGGTCAGAAACCTTCCTTAACAACTCATATAAGGTCACATACTGGTGAGAAGCCATTTGTTTGTGAAATATGTGGCAAAGCATTTGCAGCAAAGTCAGAGGTAAAAACTCATTTGAGAACTCATACTGGAGAGAAGCCATATTCTTGTGAAATATGTGGAAAATGTTTTTCTCAGAAGCCCTCCTTAACAACTCACATAAGAACTCATACAGGTGAGAAACCATTTGCTTGCGAAAGATGTGGCAAAGCTTTTTCTCAAAAGTATGCCTTAACATTTCATTTAAAGAAGTCAGAAACGAATTGCTTGTGAAATCAGGGGCAAATGTTTTTATGTAAATGTAGCAAAGTGACCCTTTTGAAAAGAGAAAAGATATGAGAAAATAAAAAGATGTAGTAAATAGAGAAGCAATTAATTGAAATAAATTTGTAGAATGTGATAAAGGAAAAATTACGTAATAATTATCATAATAATGGAAATGAGGAAAAAAGAAAAATCTCTTTTATTGTAACTCTTTTTTATATTGAAAAATGAAAATAAATATTTTGAATAATGTATGCTGTCTAGCCCTTTCTCATAAGAGTAGCATTTCTATGAGAATTCATATTGGTAGATTCCATTCTCTTTTGAAATGTGTGGTAAAAGAATTTGCTCAAGAGGACATAATATACCACACTTTGAATTCACATATATGAACACACCCCATTGAGACTTCATTTTCTTGTATTGTATTTGGCAAAGTATTTTTTAAGTGTAATCTGAAAACTTACTTTTGAAGACATACCAGTAAAACTCCATATTCTTATAAATTATGTTAGAAACCTTTTTCTTGAAAGAATCTGTTAAAAATTTATTTGAAAGATCATGCAGCAAGGTTTTCATATTCTTATGCCATTTGTTCCAATGCTTTTTCTCTGGAAAAAAATCTAAAAACTCATGAGGAATAACAGACATGCTTGATTATATTGCATTTCAAAATACAATCAAATTTTGTTAAAATGTGACTTGAATGTTCATGCAAGGGAGACCCCTTTTTTAATACTTGTCGATTTGGAAGGGGAAAATTTGGGATGTGTTTTTTTTTTATTTTTGTAAGCTGGATGGGCTTCTTTGAAGGAGAAATTAAATTTTTGGATGGGTGAATTTATTTTTTTACTATTACACAAATCACTGAAAAATTGCAATCTATCTAAGACATAACAGGGAAAATTAAAATTGAATTACTTTACACCAAGGAAATGCTTGATTGACCTTTTTTTTACTTTCATAGTTTTTAAATTTGTAATGTGCTTTTCTGTGTGTGTGTGTGTGTGTGTGCAAGTATATATGTATGTGTGTATATATGCATATATATATATATAAATATATGTAAAGAAAAATTGATAGCAAGCTATTACAAGTAGGAGAGATTTATTGAGAAGCAAAGTTGACGCTATAGCATTTTGGTTCTAATGAACCATCATTAGAACTATGAGGGATGATATTAGTGATGTTAAATCAACAATTAAAAATTTTTTAAACATCCATTATTGATTTAACATCACTAATATCATCCCTCATAGTTTTGATGATGTGTCATTAGAACCAAAATGCTAGTGTCGACTTTGCTTCTCAATAAATCTCTCCTTTTATTTGGATTACCTTGTTATCAATTTTTCTTTATATATTGTTGGATTACACCCCATTATTTACTTCCATATATATGTATGTGTATGTTTGTGTTTATATATGTGTATGGGTGTGTGTGCATATATATATATATATATATATTTGTGTGTATTTACTCAACCCCTCTACACAAACGGTGTAAGTCAAGGTTAATTTTTAAGTAGAGTTTAACAGGTTTGAATTCAGGATTTACCTTCTCCTAAACAGTTTGTCATACCAAGGTTATAGAGCATAGCCTGGTCCACTATTTGCTCATAGCCAGAGGGGGAATAGTTGGATTCATACTTTATCCTAGGGTTTTAGCCCTATTTGAAATGCAAACAGCTTCATCTAAATCTTGAACTCTGGTCACTGTGTCTTTCCTACAATGACAACCATTACACCCCAATACCTTTTTGTAGGTAATGTAATGAATATGATATGGCTAGGATTAATCGGGCCATTAGCCTAAAGAGTAGAGTGTTCGCCAATGGTCTAGGAGACCAGGGTTCAATTCCAGGTCAAGTCATACCAAAAATTCAAAAAATGGTACTTAATGCCACCTTTCTTAACTCTCAGCATTATAAGGTGAGTATCAAGGGTAAAGTGGAGCAATCCTGGGCATGGAGTAGCGCTCTCCCCCACAACTCGGTGTAGTAGCTATTGAAAAGGGAGCCTTCGGGTCACCATCAACTGAGTTTGCCAACTTTACTTTTACTTAGGATTAATGTAACAAATATAAAGATTAATGTAACAAATATGATAGGGCTAGGATTAATGTAACGAATATAAAGATTAATGTAACAAATATGATAGAGATAGGATTAATGTAACGAATATAAAGATTAATGTAACAAATATTATAGGGCTAGGATTAATGTAACGGATATAAAGATTAATGTAACAAATATGATAGGGCTAGGATTAATGTAACGGATATAAAGATTAATGTAACAAATATGATAGGGTTACGATTAATGTATAAAGCATTTCCTTCTTCAAAGAAGCATCTCTCCTGCAACAAAACCAAAAAACACGTTACAAAATTTCCTCTTCCACACTGAAAAGCATCAAAAAAAGACCCCACCCCTATCTCCCTGAAGTAAAAAAACAAATTTAGAATAATTCAACCTGTCTGACTCGTTGTCTTTTTCAATGCTAAATATTTTGGAAATTGGTGATCATTCTACCTTGAATTAGAATGTGAAAGTGAACCCCCTTATAAAATGTGAAATGATTGAGTTTTGTTTTTGTTTTTTTTTATTCAGAAAATTTTTAGAATTGCAGTGTGTTAGGCGTTTAATTTAGCGGTTCCCAATTGATTTGGGGTCATACTTTACTTAGGTATTTCTAAAATTCTGATTCTCCCCCTGTAATATTTAATTCTTACATATTCAAAATTTTACTGCAGTTCACATAAATGAAGCTTAAACGGCCATTAACTTGGACTCTGAACACACCCCACCTAAATATTACCATGTCCCACTGGTGAGGCATGCACACCACATTAGAAATTGCTGGTCTAATTAGTTCAAATCACACAAAAATATTTACTTGAAAAGTACATGTAGAATTTTACCAAAACTTCAATCACTCAAAAATTATGATAACTCAAATTTAAATGCAGTTTATGTACAATGCAAATTAGCCCCTCAATATCTCATATATTCTAGTGGAATTATGGTTAGACTAAGTTGTATAGGCATTTTTATTTGTTTTTTGTTCTTGCCATGGAAATAAAGTTTAATAATAAATAATAAAGCTATTACAATCCTGATTGCATTTCACATAGCACTAATACCCGTGGGAAAGGTATGAATCCAATTATTCTCCCTCCAGCTATGGGTAAATAGTAGGACAGACTAGGTTCTTCAGCCTTGGTTAGGCAATTAGTCTAGGAGAAGGAAAACTCTGAATTAAAACCTGTTAAACTCCACTTAAAAAAATTGACCTTGTGTCATATCCTGCCCAAGCGGAGGGGTTGGTAAATATGATAATAAATAATAAAGTTGTTAAAAAATGATGAATATATCATGATTTGATTTCTTTGTTTAATGGCGTATAAGTAAAGTTGGCAACTGTAGCTGAGGACGACCTGAAGGTTCACTTTTACAATAGCTACTAAACCGAGGTGTAGGGGAGGGTGCTATTCCTTTCCCTGGATTGCTCCACTTTACCCTTGATCCATACCTTATAATGCTGAGTGTTAAGCAAGGAAGGATCATGTACCATTTTTTGAGTCTTTGGTATGATGGATTGAACTCCAGTCTCCCGGGGTTTTTTAATGCCTAAGAACATCCTTGTAAAAGGACACTATTTAGCCCATAGCTGGAGAGGATGAGGAGTTCATGCTTTTCCCAAGGGCATTAGTCCAAAAGTGAATGTAATAGCCTGATTCAATATAATATTGCTGCTCAGCATGTTAGCCACTACACCATGGGAATTCCCGCACACTGTGTAATGGGGACTCCCCCAAAATATTTTATGAATACAGTAAAATCAAAGATTAAGTTAAAGTAAATGTAATAATTGTATTTCAGAATTTTGTCATTAATTCTAATAAAATAATAATTGGAAAAAAGGTATTTGTGTTATATAAATGAAGTAATGATTTTTTTATATTAATCCTTTTAATTATATTTTATCATTTAGTTTGGTAAGGCTTTGAACTACTCAATGTCTTTTAGTTCATGTGCAATAGTCAGATCGTACAGTCTTACGTCCGCACAGAAAGGATATGACAATCATCATCCGTCATAATAAACCCCCAGAAAGGAAATGGGGCTGGACGGCTGTTGGAGTGAATTCAGAATGTGGTTGGTTGACGTTGTACTCAGAAGAGATAGTGCTGAGAATTTGAGGATTTTGAAAAGACAGTTAAGATTTGACCGCTGAAGCATGCAGTATGGTTTTTCAGATATGATCAGATTAGATCAGTTTGGGTCTCAACTGGCAGAGATGATTTGAAATCAGACACCACAAGATGTGCCCTACATGGGTGGGGGTCAGTATAGTATGGTTAGCATAGGCTTTTATGATTTGTGTATCTCTCCTCGTGTTGCCAAGGACTGAAGGTAGAAAGAAATAAACTAGTTCGTACCACCTGTATTTGTATTATTATTGTTGTTATTGATATCATTATGGCTATACAACAATTGTATCTAATTTTTATTAGGCTGATGCAAAAAAGATTACAGTTGTCACACATGAAATATAAAGCTGCATATCACAGATATAAATCTATATTAAGTGAAATTAGAATCCTTAAAATTAATGTGTTATTTTGAATGATAATAGAGTCTGTTCTGGTTGTATTTTTTGGGTTCTGGAACTGATAATCCTGCAAAGATGTTTTGAGTTGCTGCTTGATTGTTGAAGACCTCTTGAAAGAAGTGAGTGAGATGTTTAAAAAAATGAAAGACAATCAGAGAAGTCTGGTGAGTAAGCTGAGTTAGGTATAGTTTAATGAACATGTGTGTTAATTCCTAAGGTCATTTGGAAGACTTGTAGTTTAGTATTGTTATGAAGAATTGGTCCTTTTCAATTGACTAATGTTGGATGTAAGCATAGTTCTTGATCCATTTTCTTTATCTCATAGCATACATGGGTGGGGATCAGTATAGTATGGTTAGCATTAGTATTAGTATATCATGAATATTCTATTGGTCCTTGGTGAGTGGGAACTTGATTAAATATCTTCCCTACCTCTAAACATTCCCAATGGTTATTTCTTTAAAGAAAATCCAGAAATGTATGACTATCAGTTATTAATTAATATGCTTCAAAACACAAAGGGATCATATTGCAATTTGTACATGTAATTTCCACCCTTAATAACCGGGCCATTGGCCTAATGAGTAGAGTGTTCACCAATGGTCCGGGAGACCAGGGTTCAATCCTAGGTTAAGCCATACCAAAAACTCAAGAAATGGTACTTGATGCTGCCTTACTTAACACTCAGTATTATAAGGTGAGGATCAAAGGTAAAGTGGAGCAATCCAAGAAAAGGAGTTACACCCTTTCCTACACCTCGGTGTAGTAGCTATTGAAAAAGGAGCCTTCGAGTTACCCTTGACTAAGGTTTCCAACTTTACTACTTTAATAAGTGTTACTTTTCTGTGGCTTTGTATCAGACAAAGCTAAACCTATTTTGGGATTCACTACCAACTATCATGTGTGGGACAATTATAAAAATTGCTCTTTTTTTTTTAAATTTTTATTCTTAAACCACCTTGTTAACTTCTCTCGGATATTAAAAAATATGACACACGAACTAGGGAAAAAATTTTTAATTCTTTATTTGTAACTGGGAAAATAACAAAACAAGAAAAATTTTCTTATAATTTGTCATTTGATTTTTCAAATCAAAATAATCTTTAAAAAAAACCCAGAAAAGTTATTTGGAACCAGGAAAGAAATTGGAAGTTTTTTATCTCGGAAAAACACACACTTATGCCTAAAGATCACCAATTCTTTTTTTAATTTAAATTTTGTCAATCTTTTTATTTCTGTCTAATTTTTATTTCCATTTTTTGAAAATCACAGAAATTAGTGGATTTTGGTAAAAAAATTTTCATTTGAAATAAGTTTTCACTTAAAATTTTTGTTTTTTTATTTGTCAAACCTATCTTTAAGTATGTTAGTTGTTAGTTGGGTTTTAGGGCATATCAAACCTTGAAGGTTATTTAATACTAAGTCCTCTTTATACATATATGATTTGTAATTGCATAGTTTGTAGATAAGATTTTTAAATGACCCAGAGCTGTACATATTTATACATATGATTTGTAAGTCAGTAGTTAGTAATTTTATTTTCAAGAGACAGAGCTAATTTGTTTGCACACAGTTAAATGGTTCCAAGTATTCTATTTAGTATTAATCATTTGTTTGCACTCACTTAAATGGTTTCAAATATTGCTATCTAACATCAATAGTTTTATATGCAACAAACCAAACCAAACTAAACCTTCCCAAAATAATATTTAGTTTGTTGGTTGGGTTTTATGGCATATCAACCTTTGTAGGTTATTTAACGCCAAATTCATTTTTATGCAAATAGTCAGTTCTATTTCAAACAATTCAGTTTAGCATGAGTACACAGTTTAATTATCAAAAACATTTCTATTTCAAGCTATTCAGTTTAGTCAAGCAGTTCTAATTCAGCTAAGTATAATTACATATTTTGTTTACACACAGTTGAATATCAAAACAGTTCTATATATAAAAATTCAGTTTAGTGTAAGTATAGTTTCAATGACAAAAACAGTTCTATTTCAAACAATTCAGTTTAGCATAAGCATGCAGTTTAAATGTAAGTACAGTTTAATTGTCAAAAACATTTCTATTTCAAGCTTTTCAGTTTAGTCAAACAGTTCTAATTCAAACAATTCAGTTTAGCATTAGTATGCAGTTTAGTTCTATTTAACCCATAGGTAGGGCCCTATCAGATGTTACCACTCCGAGCCAGAGTGGACCTGGGAGTGATGGCAATGAAGGGGTACTCTGCATTCCCCAAAGCTCCAGCATCACTGGAACTTCACCATCTGATTGTTTAGTTTAGTTTGGTTTGGTTTTATGGCATATCAACCTTTGTAGGTTATTTAATGCCAAATCCATTTTTATGTAAATAATCAGTTCTATTTAAAACAATTCAGTTTAGCATGAGTACACAGTTTAATTGTCAAAAACATTTCTATTTCAAACTATTCAAGCGGTTATATATAACAATTCAGTTAAGTGTAAATACAGTTTTAATGTCAAAAATAGTTCAATTTAAAACAATTCAGTGTAGCAAAAGCACACAGTTTAAATGTAAGTACAGTTTAATTGTAAAAAACATTTCTATTTTGAGTCAAGCAATTCTACTTCAGCTAATTCAGTTTAGTAAAAGTACAGATTTTGTTTACACACAGTTACATGTCAGAACAGTTATATGTTAAACAATTCAGTTTAGTGTAAATACAGTTTCAATGTAAAAAAACAGTTCTATTTGAAATAATTCACTTTAGTGCAAGCATGTAGTTCAAATGTAAGCATGGTTCAGTTGTCAAAAAACATTTCTATTTCAAGATATTCAGTTTAGCATTAATATGCCGTTAGTTCTATTTAACTCATAGATAGGGGCCTATCAGGTACTACCATGCCGGGCCAGAGTGGACCTGGGAGCAATGGCAATGAAGGGGTGCTCCATATTCCCCAAGGCTCCAGCATTACTGGGACCTCACCATCAGACTGTTTTGTGTCATATCCAGGACACTCGTTGGGGGGGTGTCTTACCCCTCTGCAGAGGTGCAGTCAGTGTATTCTACAGCCCCAGCTGACTGGGCAGTGATTGTTTAGTGTCATATGCAGGACATTCATGGTGTTGGAGGGGCTTACCCCTCTGCAGAGGAGCAGTTGGCGTATTCTACAGCCCTAGCCGACTGTGCAAAAAATAATATTTCTAATGACTGCAAGGTGGCATGACCCAAGTAGCATTATAAAATGTGCTGCAAAGTCAAAACTCAATCTTTATTTCTGCCTTGAGAAGCAAAAAGCACACACAAATGTTGGCATCTCCCGACAGAGTGGGGGTCTTTAGCCCCAACAAACCTTGTGTCATACCATGTAAGGTTTGGTTGGTTTCTTTGTTTAATGGCATATCAACCTTTGTAGGTTATTTAATGCCAAAGCCATTCTCCAAGAAGAACAGTAGTGGTACTATTTAACTGGTACGATAAGGGGGTTCATACCTTTCCCAAGGGTATTTGCCTGAAAATGAACGTAATAGCGTGGCTGGAGTACGAACTCGCTTACTACGATTCCGCAGTCCATCGCTTTAACCATTATGCCACGGGGACACCCCCCTACCATGTAAGGCACCATGCTTTGATGTAAGTCTTCATATAACAACCTTCATTCTATAAAGGACTCTTCTACTACAAGATTGGACTTTCTCACTGTAATGTACTCTGTTCATTCTTGTATCCTTTCGACTAAGTTTTCTCAGGTAATAAATATTTCATTGTTATTGAATTGTTTTATATTGTTTGATATGAGGAAATGTTTAACCATAACACATTTCCTCTGCTACAAGTGTCTGAATTGTGTTCCTTATTCTCTAATAATTGTGGCAGTGATTTTTGGTATTTAGATAAAACAACTATACAACAACAAACCTTCAAGTTGACGATACCAAAGCTCACTCACTCCTATCCCACTTTTTAGGTTATTTAATGCCAAATCCATTTTCCTAGAAGAACAGTAGTGGTACTATTTAACCCATAACTGGGAGGATAAGGGGGTTCATACCTTTCCCAGGGGTATTTGCCCAAAAGTGAACATAATAGCACGACTGGAGTACGAACTCGCGTACTACAATTCTGCTGTCAATCGCTTTAACCATTACACCATGAGGACACCCCCTATGATATTTGAGTCAGAATCATTCCTTGCATACCAAATATAAAATGAAATGAGCTGAAATTACAAAATGGCATGAATGTTTTGTTTTTTTTCTTGTTGTTTTTAGTTTTGTTCCGGCTTATTAGAAGGGCTTAAAATACGCTGACTGTATCCATGCTCAGAGGTAGGATTCTCTCCCACAAAAGAAGTGGTGTCCGGGGTCATACTCTAAACTGCATCTGGTAGTGAGGCTTTAGTTTTGGCCATCATTAACCACTCTGTCTCTGTTTTTTTATCTGATGTATTTAGTTAGCTTCCCACCAAAATATGTCACAACTTCATTTTACGGGTGGAGACATGCATAAATCAAGACATGCATGGCAGTTTAAAAAATGTTTGGTTCCATTGGCATTCCTCTTTGGGAGCACCTCAGGTGCCAAGTAATTAATTTAGCTTCCCCCACCTTTTAAATGAAGGGGTACGTGCTAGTTGGGGAAAAACTTCTGGAACTTCACCAATCTGATATGAATATTGTTCTGTGTTTAATGTAACAGGAACTAATCTGATACAATCTGACTGTCTATGGCAATTTTTAGCAGTGCCTGATAGGGATACTTTTGTGGTTATTCAGGTATAATATTTTTTGTTGGTTGATTGGTTGGGATTTATGGCATATCATTGTTGGCAATGACCAGCATGTTATCAGTAGCAAAAAAATCACCAAAGAAAAAAAAAATCATTCATTTCTTATGAAAATATCCATTATAATGAGGGCACATCCAACATTGTATAACCTTAAGAAGGAGTCATTCTCTTTCCAAGATCTCCATTTTATTGTTTGATGCCTATATCTTAACAAAAAGTACACATACAATTGTTTTGAAATATCAATGCCAAATCTTGTTTATACATATATATTAAATATATAAAATTTAGTTTTGTTGGGTTTTATGGCATATCAACTATTGTAGATTATTTAATTGTTGATCAGCCACCAGCTTGTGGTCAGGAACCTAACAGTATAAAAAAAATCACCAAAGAAAAAAAAATCATTCATTTCTTATGACAATATCCATTATAATGAGGGCACATCCAACATTGTATAATCTCAAGAAGGAGTCATTCTCTTTTCAAGATCTACATTTTCTTGTTTGATGCCTATATCTTCAGGAAAAGTACACATACAATTGTCTTGAAATATCAAGAAATATTTCCAATTCAATCTTTCTTCTTTTATTGCAGGTGTCAAATGTCAAAAGAAAGATTTCAGATTGATGAAACTCAACATAGAAACAAGCAAACAGAACTTAGTTTACATTGATATGCTGGGGAGTTGATTTCCCTGTGAAAAATATGGTAAAACATACATTAAGAAAAAATACTTGAAAAGTCATTCAAGAATTCATTCAAGAAATATGTAGAAAATCTTTCTTCTAGATGAATAACTTAAAAAATCTATTTTAAGAAAAAAAGCATTTTTGGTGAAGTGTGTGGTAAAGCTTTTTCTTTTGAAAATTAATGTAAAATACACAAGAACTACAAATGAAATCCCATTGAATTTCTAAAGAGACAGATATTATCTTTGTGGTGTTTGCAGCAAAAATGTGAATAACATTGAAAAATCATATAAAAACTCACACTGGAAATAAAACATTTTGTTGTGAAATATGTGACAAAAATATGAGTAAAAAATGATTTGGAATTTCATTTGAGAATAGACTCAAAGGAGACATTTCCATGTAAAGTATATAGAAAAGCCTTTTCTTCAAGGTCTCACTTAACAAATGACATAAAGCCACCTGCTGATGAGAGATCATTTGTTTGTCAAATTTGTAGCAAAGGTTTAACCTCAAAATCTGGCTTAACAAAGCACTTGAAAATTAATACAGGTGAGAAACCATTTCCCAGTGAAAAATGTGGCAAAACTTTTTCTTCAAGTTCTGACATTAAAACATATAAAGAATCCTACAGGGGAAAGGCCATTTCCTTGTGAAATATGTAGCAAAAGCGTTGCAACATGCACTGGCTTAATAAAACATGTAAGGACTCATACAGGAGAGAAACCATTCACCTGTGACAGATGTGGTTGAGCATTTTGTCTGAAGCTTACCTTAACAACTCACATAAGGTCTCATACAGGTGAGAAACCATTTGTTTGTGAAATATGTTGCAAAGCATTTGCTGCAAACTCAGATGTGAAAACTCACTAGAGGACTCATACAGGAGAAAAGCCATATTCTTGCGAAATATGTACAAAATGTTTTTCTCAGAAGCCCTCCTTAACAACTCACATAAGAACTCATACAGGTGAGAAACCATTTGCTTGTGAAAGATGTGGCAAAGCTTTTTCTCAAAAGTATGCCTTAACATTTCACTTAAAGAAGTCAGAAACGAATTGCTTGTGAAATCAGCTGTAACATGATACCATTCTTAAAATTATAATCTAAAAATCAAATCAACATTTATAATATAATACTATTCTTGAATATTAGATATTCATTAAGAATAACAAAAGGTGACTCTGTTAATCAAATAAGAAAAAGTCCTTTATTTCAGACTGTCTCCAATCCTAGCTGTCTGATGCAACATGGAGAGAGAGGAAGAATTTGTAAAAGTCTATGAACAGAGAAACCCACCACCCTTTGTTGCTGCCTGAAAGGCTTTGTTAACCAACCCAACTCAATTCTCAACTGACAGAATTCTCAACTCTCACGTCTTTCAACTCAACTCTACTGACTTAACGGATTCTCAACTGTACTGATTTTCAAAATCCTACTTTTTGTATATTCTAAAATTAAATATTTCATTGGTTTACTGTCATCCTCTTAATCATTACATCATATCATCATGATCATCACACATGTCCCTAACTATCATTATGTTTTTATTCAATTCCCATCAAACTTATGACATGATATGAATCCATTTTATTTATTTGGCCTTCCTGTCTTCCCCAATGTTATTTTGACATGAGGTGCCAACCAGGCTCCCTCCATGCATGCGTTTGACCTTTCGAATTTGACTTACATTTCCACTCAAAGATTTTAGCTAACAATTTTACCAAATTAAATAATAAAATAATATAATCAGTTGCAATAAAATAATTAATATAATAATTTACCACCCTAATTATTTTACACGGTGGCAAATATTTCTATGGAAATGTAACAAAGTGATCCTTTTAAAGGGTAGAACAGTAAGAAAGAGAAAGGAGAGCATAAATAGACAAGATAAAAATATATTTTCTACTTTATAAAGAAAAGAAATAGATTAATGTTAGAGTGACTGAAAAAAATGCAAATCA
Organism: Sepioteuthis lessoniana; assembly: GCA_963585895.1. Lineage (NCBI taxonomy): Eukaryota > Metazoa > Mollusca > Cephalopoda > Myopsida > Loliginidae > Sepioteuthis > Sepioteuthis lessoniana. The sequence continues at coordinate 55,854,085 of OY757908.1, forward strand.
AAAAAGATAAGTCAAAATTTGATTAGAAAAGAGCAGTCTAAGAGGTGTTAGATAGTTTGTATGTACTTACTCAAACCCCTCTGCTATAGATGGGGTATGATACAAAGTCAATTTTTAAGCAGAGTAAAGCTGGTTTGAATTAAAAGTTTTCCTTCTCCTAGATTGGTTGCCAAACCACGGCTAAAGAACTCAGCCTGCCCAACTATTTACTCATAGCTGGGAGGGGGAAGAAATAGATTCATGCCTTTCTTACAAACATTTGTGCAAACTGAAATGCAAACTGTTTCACCCAGGATTTGAACTTGGATCGCCAGTCCCATTTCCAATAACATTAATTAGCCAGGTCAGCTGGAACTGTAGAATACACCACTGCATCTCTTCAGAAGGGTAACACTCCTCCAACAAGTGTCCTGGATATGACACTAAACAATCTGATGCTCCAGTAATGCTGAAACTTTGGGGAAAGCAGAGTACCTTTTTATTGCCATTACTCCCAGGTTCACTCTGGCCTGGTGTGGTAGCTCCTGATGGGGTCCTATCTATGGGTTAAATATAACTAAACTGTGTTCTTATGCTAGACTGTTTTGAAATTTAAACTGTGTACATGTGCTAAACTGAATTATTTGAAATACAAATGTTTATATGTATAAATATGGATTAGACTTTAAATAACCTAAAATGTTTGATATACCATAAAACCATACCAAACCAAATCTTATATATTCAATAAATATGTATAAAGAAGATTTGTCATTAAATAACCTACAATGGTTGATATGCCATAAAACCCAACCAAACCAAATCTTATATATTTAACATATATATATTAAAAGGACTTGGAATTAAATAACCTACAATGGTTGATATGCCATAAAACCCAACCTAACCAAATCTTATATATTTAACATATATATATATATATAAAAAGTACTTGGCATTAAATAACCTACAAAGGTTGATATGCTATAAAACCTAACCAAACTAAACAACAATAGCCAGTATGTTAAGCACATCTTTGAAAATGGTAGGTGTCTATTTACCCAACCCCTCCACCATGGCTAGGATGTTACACAAGATCAATTTTTAAGCAGAATAAAGCTGGTGTGAATTCAGAATTTTTCTTCTCAACTGATTACCAAAACAAATCTAAAGAAGCTAAATCTGCCCTACTATTTTAATTATGGCTGAGGTTAGAACTGATGTATTCATACCTTTCCTAGTGACATTAGCATGAAGTGAAATTGTTGCATATTGACCTCCGACCCAGCCAAGCTGTCAAAAGAAGAAATGCACCTGTGTAAATAACAGGTGCATCCAGTCAAAGATATCAGGAAATCAGGGGTGACCTTGACTGTCGAGGGGTTGAATTGAGTGCAAAATTGTGATGCTCGCAGAAAGTAGGTGGGCGTCTAATTATTATATAACCCTGGCGACAGGAAGTTCAAGATAGTTGGAGAGAAGATGCTGGAATGAGAACCAGCTCTCAGCAGAGAGGCTGGACCCCCAGGCCCCCGGTTGAGCAGCCTAGGAGAATGGGAAAGAAAGGCTGTGATAGCCAAAAAAGTTGGTGGGGGTCAATATGTTGCAGTCTTTGTTCGGTCTCCAACTCCCTCTCACACACAACCCTTTCAATAAAATGAGAGGTATATTTTTCTAAAGAACTGTGTCCGCTCATCCTTATTGTGTTGAATATGATTCAGCATGCATATGTGTATGTACAGTTTTTGTGACTTTCCAACAAAATGATCATAGTATCATACCAGTAACAAAGATGGAGAAAATAGCTCTTGTATAATGCTACTACCAAAGAAACAAAAGCATCGAAGAATGACTGTTTTGGGGCAAAACAAGTTGTGCCAAATACAATTCTGCTGGGTGCCAAACTATTGTATCTTTAGACTGAAATTAGACTTACTAAATACCCAAAAGACAGTCATCAAGCTTCATATTATAAACAGAAATCTCTTCTGATTTAAATACCTTTCAAACCCACTCACCAGCAAAATGAATAAATAAACAAACAAATAAAAACATCGCGAGCGTACACTTCAGTTGAAGAAAAGTAAGATTAACCAGATGTTGTCTGAACAATGGCTTATAACAAAATGAATAAAACACATCGCTGTACAGGTAGGCTCTGTACATCCATCCGGTTGAAATGTAAAAATAAATTTTCAATTAAAAATGTCCTTTGTCAAACATGAACTTTCCTTTCAAAGTTTTTGGGAGCCCATTTGATCCCACACATGGCTATAAAACAGTCAACAAAAGTTCACAAACTCAGTTGGCACTGCGGGCTGCAAGCAGAGAGAATCTCCACATGTCACATTATTGGACAAGATCAAGGACTGCTGATGCCTACCAACCCACATCACAATCAACACCTAGACTGCTCACTGACTCATGTCATACAACTGTGTCAAGCCAGTCCAGAACAAATGACACCCATTCACTTCCTGACCCTTATATGGTGGAAGAAGAAAGCCTGTATCTCTTATAATATACCAACTTTTATTTGTTTAAAAATAAACAAAATTAAATCCATTCCTCTTGTCTGTTGTCACTTGTCTATAACATTCAGAAACTATCATTTGTGTGTTACATTTGATTCTCACAACGTTCCCTTGTATGGTCACTTTGTGCCAGACTTAGTAAGTAACCCACCTCTTTAGATATCTTTGATTTGAATTGAATAATTGCTGTACTGTCATTTTAAAAGTACTGAATTTGTCTATGCAAGCACAACACAATTCAGTAGTTTTGTATGTGTCCTGTAAGCAGTGTTTTAGTCATTTAACACATCAGCGAACTGGACCTGACAACCAGTGAAATAAACACTGAACACTCTACATTATCCTTACAACAAAATTCTGACCTGAGCTGCTACCGAGGCTTTAATCTTTCATGGTTTCTGTTAGAGAATGTTTACACTTTAAGGTACCTGAGAGCCATGCAAACAACCACACTATAAAAGTGCTCCCACTTTGGTAGCTTCCTATGTGACATAGCAATTTGAAAAAAACATTTTAAGGTTCATTCTGGAGAGACTCTTTATATTCTGATGTATGTGGATGTGCATTTTCTCAAATGTCCACTTCAACAACTGATGAAAAGTTTGGAAATATATCCTAATACTCTTCTCAAAAGATCAATTAAAAACAAATGTTAAAAAGCTGCCCTAAATCTCAAGCAATAGTTCATTGAGTAGTGTGTGGCAAAAATGTTGTCAAAAGAATGTGTTTAAATGTCTCTCAGATCTTCATACAAGAGAAATTCCATTCTCATGTGAATTTTGTAGTCCAGCTTTTCCTCACAAGAATAGCTTCTTAATACACATGAGAATTCAGACAGGAAAGATTCTATTTTCTCATGAAGTATTTGGCAAAGAATTAGCTCAATAGGACATAATATATGAACGCACTCACAAAAGAGATTGCATTTCTTTGTAATGTATGTGGCAAAGTATTTTCCTTAAAGTGTAATCTGAAAACTTGTGAATACATACTGGTTAAACTCCATATTCATGTGAATTATGTTTGAAAACTTTTTCTGAGAAAATTTTATTGTAATTTGTCAAAATATATACAGCAAAGGCTTTACGTTCTTGTGTAAAGTGTCACAAAGATTTTTCTCTGGAAAAAACTCTAAGATTTGTTTTAAGATATCACATACTTGATTTTATTTCAAAATATGCCCAAATATTTTCTCTAAAAATGAAAAATGGTATGTTTAATACCAAAAAAGTTTAATAATTTGATGTCATTTTCTTATCAAGCAGATAAAATTAATTTCTATATTAATATCACTTAAGAATGTACATTTTTATATGTAAATGTATGCTTTTTTATTTTTTTAATAAAAATGCTGAAAAAGTTGTACTAAATGTATCACTTATGTTTCATTCTTTCTTTCTTTGTTTGTTTAAGGGCATATCAAACTTTGCAGGTTATTTAATGCCAAAGCTATTCTCCTAGAAGAACAGTAGTGGTACTATTTAACCCATAGCTGGGAGGATAAGGGGTTCATACCTTTCCCAAGAGTATTTGCCCGATAGTGAATGTAATAGCACGACTGGAGTACGAACTCGCTTACTACGATTCCGCAGTCCATTGCTTTCACCATTAGACCACGAGGACACCCCCACTTATGTTTCAGAATTTTGTAATATTAATTCTAAATAAACAATAACATGGAAAAATGTAATTGTATTTTATTTCTAATGAGGCTGACACAAAAAGGGTTGCAATTTTCAAACATGACATATGAAGACATATATCAATAGATTTACAATAATTGAAATAAGGATCATTCAACTCAATGCATTGTTTGAATAATAAAAGAATTGAGTTTAACTGCTCATACCTAAAGTAAATGGAAAAGACCTATTTTATGTGACTTTGTATTATACTAAACTAAGCTTATTTTGGGAATCAATACCACCAATAGGATGCGGGATTAATAAAAAAAAAAATTATTAATTTTTTTAAACATTGAGCTCCTAAGGCGAAATTGATACTCTGTCGTTTAAGCGTGATCTCCAGTATTGGGAGAAATAAAAGTACCACCGGTGTAACGAGCTCAAAGGGTTAAGGCACTAAGTTAACTCCCCTTGTGTTTTACTGAGATTCACGCACTGACGAGAAAAAAAAAATTATTATTTATTTTATTATTATCTTTTGAAAATTATTTACTTCAATTTGGGAAAATAAGAAAACATAAAAAAAATTTTTTTCATTGACCATTTTATTTTTCAAGTCAAAATCACGTTTAAAAAATAAAACAAATAAATAAAATAAAAGAAGTAAAAAAAGGAAAAAACACAAAACCAAAGGAACAAGGTACTAAATAACCAGAGTAATAAAGGCTGAAAAGATTTTTAGCTGTAAGGACTCGGGATTTTTCTTGGTAAGATATATTTCCAATCATTATTTGTTAATAATTACTTAAATTTATTTTTAAAAATTTATTTTTGTTTGTTTTTTTTTTTTTTTTTTTTTTTTTCGTCAGTTGTTATTTAAAACGTAAATATCTTTTTTCTTCTTTTTAGATTAATCGTCCTACGATAAGTATAAGTAAATCAGAAGATGACGTGAAAGTACGTTTCTTTCTTATAAAATGAAAATAAAAGTTTATGTTGGGTACCCTGTTGTGATATGATTAGAAAACTCTCACAGACAAATTACTACTGAATAAGTTATGCGTTCGATCTAGGCTGGAGGTACCCAAATATGTGCGGTCTTGTGCCAAATGTAAGGTTACGTTTAGAGCTGAATCTACGCCAATCTTAGCACAAATAAAATTCTTCTTATTTTGAATTAGATTAAATTGTTATCAAACTGTTTTGCATTGTTACTTAAATTTTGTGTTAAAATATCCCGAAAAAATGTCAATAAATACGAAACTAATACTGCTGGATCACTGAATCTGTGTGCAAACTGCATTCCAACTGGGTATTTATTCGGCTCCCGACGAAGAAAAAATATGACACAAGGTTGGTTGAATGTCGGGGTACTCCTCAGGAAGCAAACCTTCATCGGGGTGGGGTTAAAAATTGGCTATTTCCGTCGACATTCTTCTTCATGGGCACCTCAAGTACCTGTCAATAAGAATCTATTGATTATTGTTCTTTGAACCCTAATTTATTTCGACAGATTTAACCTACAAAAGACATATATATATATATAGGAATAAGTACTGAAAACATTAGCGAAGAAGTGAATTTAGCTAATTTTTTTTGTAGATTTTTAAAATGAATAGGTCCTTGCACGGGCTAGACTGGAACGGGATTTGACAGTTAAGGGATGTTTTTACTAGCAACTGACATTTACATGTCTAATAAGAGAAGTATTTGGGTAATACATTATGTGAAAAAAAAATCTATACTTGAATAAAGTTCAGGTTTTTATCTTTGATATGTTTGTCTGGTTTCGAAGACCCCTAGCCCAAATAAAAAGGGCCGAGACTATCAAGTAAGGTTTTTATTTTTCTAATTTTTATTTTTTGTGTTTGCGATTTATAGAACTCGGGATATCTTTGAAAAACCAGTATGAAAAGATTGTTTACTGTAAAACAAACGAAAAATATAACATTTAAATTAGAAAATGTTTAGTCGAAAGGAACTCTTCGATTTTTTTCGGAAGGAAAACTTTAGATTTGTACGAAAATTTGATAATTTTAACGTTATAATCTTTATATAATTATAAAGCAAGACTAACAGACTATTACTAATGAGTTTGAGCTTTACTGGGTGCCCCATTTTCCCGGCTTTGTGTCACATTTAAGCTAAGCTTAGTGAAGAATTATTTATTTATTTGTTTGCACCCAATAGAAACTGTGATATTTGACTTCGAAAATTATTTCTTTTATTTCGTAAAAACTGGAAACCATCTTCTGTCCCCTAAGGATTTGCATCGGTAATAATTTTTCTTTGGACAAAAAAAAATGTATTTTTTTAATCAACTACAAATCAACTAATTGTTAGATTTTTAAACCGTATTTTTATGGAAAATAGATGAAAATATTTTAAGGACAGCCATTTATTTTTGAAATTTGTAAAATAGGATGATTGTCTTATTTATGAATTTAAAATTTCATTTTTGTGTAGTTTCATAAGAATTTTTACACACAGTTATATGATATAATTTGCACACAATTATATGATATCAAGTATTCCTAATACAAATAATTTGCTCATGGTTCTATATCAAGTATTCCTATCTAATTCAAATAATTTGCTCATGGTTCTATGATATCAAGTATTCCTATCCAATACAAATAATTTGCTCATGGTTCTATGATATCAAGTATTCCTATCTAATACAAATAATTTGCTTATGGTTCTATATCAAGTATTCCTCTCTAATACAAATAATTTGCTCATGGTTTTATGATATCAAGTATTCCTAATACAAATAATTTGTACACAGTTCTATGATAACAAGTATTCCTATCTAATACAAATAATTTGTACACAGTTCTATGATATCAAGTATTCCTATCTAATACAAATAATTTGTACACAGTTCTATGATATCAAGTATTCCTATCTGACACAAATAATTTGTACACAGTTCTATGATATCAAGTATTCCTATCTAATACAAATAATTTGCACATATTTATATGGTTTCAAGTATTCTTGTCTAATACAAATAATCTGCTCACAGTTATATGATATCAAATATTCCTATCTAAAACAAATAATTTGCACATATTTATATGGTTCAAGTATTCTTATCTACTAGGAAGAATTATACGGTTTCAAGTAATTATTTCTATTCAATAATAGCCATTTGTTTGCATGGAGTTATGTAGTTTCAAGTAACTAATAATAATCCTTAGTAAACTATTAAAGCTTCAAGTAACTATTCTTTATACAAACAATTATATCTTTAAGTAAGAATTTTTAATACAGATAATCTTGCTATATGATATCAAGTATACCTATCTTAGGCAAATAATTTATACAGGCTTGTATAGTTTCAAGTATTCCTATCTAATACCAATAATTCATACTCAATTATATAGTTTCAAGTCATTTTATTTCATAATCATATATTTTCACTAAGTAATACATGTCTTAAAGTAAGCCACATGGAAACTTTAATCAGTGAATTTTTTAAAATATTTTAACCTGAAATATTGAAAATTTGTCATAAATCGTTAAAAAAAAGTGGGTTTTTTTTGGAAATTTTTGTAGTTTTAATAAAATTTCTATTTGTCCATCTTTTATTGGTAAAACTACAACTTAGATATCAAAGTAATGATTGATCACAGAAATTTTGATATGCTTCTTTTTTTAGATTTTCTTACACTTTCTACAAACTGTAAAAAAAACTAAAAAAAAAGAAACATTTCTTGTCCACTTCGATAATAATGAGAGATGAGGAAATTTTAAATTGAAAAAAACAAAAAAAACAGAAAGAAATTAAACATAATGATAGTAGTTAATCTATCTAAATCTAAGGAAAAGCAATGTGGCAGAGTGTGTTGTATCTACTTTCTAAGGGATAAGGGCTTACCTACTTGTTCTGTGAAAATCAGCATACTAAATCTTAGCTTTTACCTCAGCTTGAACATTTTCCTCTAATAGTGGATAATAAACACTTATCTTTGCCATGAGAGTGGATATTTTCCAACCCAATCACGTATGCGTACTGGTTAACTTTGTCAGTATGAATTGGCAGGCCAAAAACTTACCCATTGTTAACCTGATTCTTTTAGGAGGCCATCTCCTCAACCATATTTCCTTATGTGGGTACAAATATCTATGATATAAATCCCCGATAAAAATCTATAGATATGAGAGCTAGCTTTAATCAAACTGATATATTTCCAATAAAAAAATCAAAGTGGACAATAATTCCTTCACTCTTTATCTGACTTGATACTTACTGCTCTATTCATCCCCACTGTGAATTGTTTGAAATGATTGTTATCTATGATATGTTTATGGTTATGAACTAGCTGTATCCTCTGAAACTGTGATAGAAATTAGCTAGTTTAATAAGAAATTACTTCTTCTGCTTTACAATCTTTAGTAAGAAATAACTTCTTCTTTACAATGTTTATTTTTTGTTGCTTATATTTTAAGGGAAAGTAAAAATGGAATTGTTTTGAAATATTTCTAATTCACTTTTTCTTCTAATTGCAGGTATTCAATATGAAAAGAAAGTAATTCAAGTTGAGTTACAATTTTAGAGTCTGCAGTGGACTTCATCTCTAGTCAGCAAAATGCTTTTCATTCAAGAGCCTACTCATTTTAAAATTGATAAAAGTCAACAATTTTCATGTGAAGAATGTGGTAAAACATTCAGTAAGAAAGGAAATTTAAAACTTCATTCAAGAACTCATATGAGAAAAACCAAGTTTCCTTGTGAAATATGTGGAAAAATATTCTTCACTAGAAATAACTTAAAAACCCATGTCAGAAGACACACTGGCGAGACTCCATTTTCTTGTGAAGTTTGTGGTAAAGCTTTCCCTGTGAAAATTGATGTAAAAATACACATGAGAACTCATACTGGTGAAACCCCATTTCATTGTAAAGTGTGTGGAAAATCTTTTTCTGTTAAGTGCAGATGGACTACTCATATGCGAACACACACTGGAGACAGACCATATAGTTGTGATGTTTGTGGCAAAGATTTTTCAAGGTCAGATATATTGAAAAATCATGCGAAAACTCATACAGGAAATAAAACATTTTGTTGTGGAATATGTGACAAAAAATATTACCAGAAAAGTAGTTTGGAACTTCATATGAGAGTACACACAAAAGAGACACCATATCCTTGTGAAATATGTAGCAAAGCTTTTGCTTCAAGTTCTGGCTTAAAAAGCCACATAAAGACTCATACAGGTGAGAGACCATATTCTTGTGAAATATGTGGTAAAGCATTTGCTGCAAAGGCTGCCTTAAGAAATCACATAAGGACTCATACAGGTGAGAAACCATTTGATTGTGAAATATGTGGCAAAGCTTTTTCTGCAAAGTCTGCCTTGACAACTCACATAAGGCTTCATACAGGTGAGAAACCATTTACCTGTAAAAGATGTGGCAAAGCTTTTTCTCAGAAGTATGCATTAACATTTCACATAAGTAAACCAGAAAGCACTTGCTCTTAAAATTGTTGGCAGATATCTTCCTGTAAATTAAATGAGGCAACCTCCTTGAAGCAAGAAAGACATAAAAAAATTGCAAATACATGATTAAGATAAAATACCAGTTATATAGTGACTAAAATTTGAACATAATTTTTTACATACACAGTTTAGCCTCTTATATTCTACAGTACTGCACAAAAATAAACTGACTGAAAAAACTAAAAAAAATTTGCCACAAATTTTAATGAAATTTCTGTGGCTTGGACACACATAAGTAAGTTAGCACTCTGTAGTCTTGGGTAATCCAAAGGGTCTCTCTTCAATAGCAACCTCCCCTACACCTCAGGATAGGGGAGGCCACTACTCATTTCCCTGGATTGCTCCACCTACCCTGGATCCATACTTTATAATTCTGAGTGTTAAGCAAAGAGGCATCAAGTACCATTTTTGAGTCTTTGGTATGACTCAACCTGAGATTGAACCCTGGTCTTCTGGACCATTGGCAAACACTCCACTCCCTAAGGAAGCAATTATTTTCCATGATTATTGTTGTTAAAATTCCTTTAGTTGTATTGAAAGGCTTTGGCCCATTTACCAATACTTTTCTCATTCCTTACTGATATTTGCATCAGAGAAATAAGGTTTAAAAAGTTTGACTTCAGGTTACCTTTACCCTAATTTTAACCTGGACTATATGTTGTCAAGGCATTTTTATTTGTGAATATCTATTTTTCATTGGAGTCCCATCACCATGGTACAATGGCTAATGTGCTGAACTGAAATATCGTAGTGTTCAAATTCAAATTTTAGTTGCACTATTGCATTCACTTTCACACTAATGCCCATGAGAAAAGTTAAATATAAGTTAAACAGTATCACAGCTGTTCTTTTTCAAGGATGACTTTGGCATTAAATAACCTACGAAGGTTGATATGCTATTAAAATCAAAGGAACCAAACCTGTTTTTTTTTTGTTTCAATGGATATAAAATCTAATAAAATTGTCGAAAAAAGTACAAAACATTGTGAATATGACAATATCAAGAGATTGAGTTGTAGTAAATTGTGGCAACTACGTTTCAGAATTGTGATTTTGATTTTGAATCATGCGCCTTGGCTTTATTTTGATTTTGAATCATGTGCCTTGGTTTTATTAGTTGATGAGGCTCTGGTCCTGGAGTTCTGAGAATTGTAGATTTTCCTCTTCATTGCCATTACTCTCAGGTCCCCTCTAACCCAAAATGGTAGTACTGTGACACTATGGACCTTTCTGTGTGTATTTCTATATGTATATATATGTGTTTTAGATGTATCCATATGGTATGTGACAAGACAAAGAAGGAGGAAGTAGTCCACCCATGTAAAACCAGCCTGGATGACTTGTAGGTCAACATGGGTTTGAAAGAAAGTTACCTTGCAACCTTGAATGAAAATGAAGCTGCTCATGGAATGGAGAACAAAGAAATAGAAAATGACTAAGCATTTCCTGTTTCTTAAGTGGATTGGAATGATCCTGAAAGTACTGGAAGGTTTGATCACCCTGGGGAAGGTTATAAAACCTCTGTTTCCAGGCAAGAAGTCTTGAGCCACTGTGGCTAATGAGAATCCCAAGAAGCAAATTTTTTGGCAATGACTGGAGAGATGTAGAAAAGAGATTTGTTTGTGGTTTCAGAAATAGCTGCAATGGCAGGGTGGAGATCATGCCATGCACAAAAGCATTTGGGGAGGAGCAGAGTTATCTAGAGTTCCCAGAAGCCTGTGACACCCACTCCAATCCATGAGCTGGTCCAATCCTTTGAAAAATTATTCATCTTTTCTTTTTTCCTTTGTCCTTATGACACTGCTGTCTCATGGGCAGCGTGCATTGTGGTATGCATCTGCAGAATGCAACAATGTTGGGTCTGACATCACAGCATAGCAAAATATGCACACATTGCAACAAAGTAGGCCCAATGCAATGAGCAGATGCATACGCACAAGACGAGGCAGATGTAAATCAACACTTTTATGCTTATTTAACCTTACCTGACTGTCAAGGTTCTTGCCACTGAAACTGTTACCGAGCCATCAATCTGAGATTCTTTTGCACAGGACAAACCTATGAAAATAAACAGAAGCAGTTACGTGGTTGAATGGAAATGTGTGGTTGTTACAAAATGATATATGCAGATGCACACCTGAGATACGGGGAGTCTCAGTCTTAAGTCAGTCTCAGCTTGCAGTGGTTAGTTGAGTCAGCAGATGGAGAACCATGGCTGCAGCCCCCTGGTGAGGACCAGTTGAATACGTCTCGTCAGAAGAGAAGATGTAAGGCCTTGAAGATAACACAGAGCAGCTAAGAAGTTATGGGTCTGTATGGCAGTCTGTCTTTGCCTCCCTGTCACCATCTGCCTCTGTCTCTCACACACCTACCGAAGCTTTGACTCTTTTTGAGGATTAAATTGTGAGAGTTATATTTTTATAACTAAGGGTTATAGTTCTTCTTCGTCCATGTATATTCATTCCACATGGCTACACAGCAAAACAAATTTTCTTCAATTCTCTTGTTACTGTACTGTAATCAACTGGATCTTCACCTTGTACAAATCAAACGGTTTTGGTTGGTTCCTTGCTGTTATGACCCAGAAATATAAAGCATAATTTCCTGAATTAATCTACGTTGCAGGTTCATCTGAGCAGCTTTCAAATCCTACACAGAGTGAAGCAATGCACATTTCAATACACCAACTACCATGATACTAGCAACCTCTCAGGGTACCTGTCATGACTCAAACAGCTTCAGTCACATAATATGTATTTACCCAACCCCTCTGCACAATATAACTGTGTGCAAATTATTTATATAAGAATTTACATGATAATTGCTTACAAATGATTATCATAAATTACTTGTTACTATATAATTATGTAAAGAAAATTATTTCAGCATTAAATAATCAAAAAAGGTTGACATACATTAAAACCATTTACATTATGAAATTAAAAATATTATTTACTCCTTTAGAGTTTTTCACATCAGCATTAGCTGATGGTCTTTCACTGGAGTTTGAGTGACAGCAAGTCTCCTCAAGTCTCCAGGATTCTTCTCAGTATTCTGGCCGTTCTCAACAATGCTGCAGTTTGGATGGTCCCTCTCATCCTCCAACTTCCAAGTCCTCCAGTCCTTTTAATAGTCCTTTAGTTACTGTACTGAATGCACTAATCAGGATTTGTATAATTGTCACCTTCATGTTCCATAGTTTTTTAATTCCCTAGCAAGGTCTAGGTACTTATCCTTCTTTTCACTTTCTTTCAGTTTTATTCTATGGTCAGCTGGTACAGCAAAGTCAACAATTTTGCAAATTCCCTTTTTTTTTTGTTGATTACTATAAGGTCTGATCTTCTGGCTGAGATTAGGTGATCCGTTTGTATGTCAAAGTCCCATGGGAGTTTGTGTGTGTCGTTCTCCAGGACAGATGCTGGGTTGTGCATATACTATTTGTTTGTATGGTCAAATTTAAATTTCTTGCACATCTCCCTGTGGATCACCTTGCCCACCCAGTCATGTCATTACTATTATTATTATTATTATTATTATTATTTCTTGTGGCATTCAGACTGCTATCCTCATTCTTGTTATTTTTATGTTTAAAGGGGTTGATATACCTTTAAAAATAATCCAACATGTGCATTAATTTAGACACCAAAAAAACAGATTTTAAAAACTTTACAAAAATTGGCTGAATAATGGATTTTTAATAAAATTTTCTGTAATTAGGTAAAAAAAAGATGAAGTTTATTTTGAATGGAATTTCATTTAAAATTTCGAAGTCATGTTTTTGTTTTATGTGTCAACCAACCCTTTAATTATTTTAAATAGCTTTCTTTAAATCAATGATATGTAAGTATAATTTTTACATTTTTAAAAAAGATATCCACTGGATGAATTTTTTTGTTTATTTGTTTTTTACCTTTAAAAACGAGAAAATTAAAGTAAATATTGCTTTTTTTAAGGCAATATTTTGCTTAAAAAATGAATTTTTGACTTGGAATGTGGCCTGTAAAAAGAAAAAAAAAACTTTTGCATTTTTTATTTATTCATTCATGTATTTTTGAAATTTACAATTCTGTTTTTAGATTCTTTCATTTTATGTAAGCGTGAGATTTTATAATTTAAATGTAATAATATTGAGTAAATAAGATTAAAATTGTAAAAAAACTATTTTTTATGATTTTTCTTTTTGTATATGGTTTTACATTGGATGATATATTTTGTTGAGAAATCTGTTTTTATTATAAATCCCCTAAGGGACTATTACTCCTCTTAACCAGCAGATTGATAAGATGTATTGTCAGCTACGAAAATATTGTCTTTGTACATTTTTTGTACATTCCTTCAAGTTTTTATTTCTTTTTTGGCAAAAAATAATTTATTTGACATCTTATAAGATATGCCTCAATTTGGACTGAATTAAATAAATGAACAGGTTTAAACTACAAATTTCATTCATAGCCCAGCCCACTATCGGGTCATTTTTAAAGTTGCATACTTATTCAGGTTCTTATTAAATCCTACTATTTTACATTTATAAACCTTGATATTTGCTGGGACCTACCAGAACTGATCCTTCTTAGAGACCTGAGAGTTCTGCTTTGAGACATAAACAAATATGGTGTTGACAGCAACATTGTCAGAGATGGGTGTAAAGTTTGTACATCTTTTTTTTATCATCATTATTCATTGTAATTTTAGTTGTAATATTTTAGTTCATTTTTTAAAAGATGTGGAAGTGTGGAAATAAATTTATTTTGTTCTCTATGTGGTATTTTTAGTTGAAATATTTAGTACATATTTTGAACAAAACAAAGTGTGGAAATAAATTTATTTTGTTCTCTACGTGGTATTTTTAGTTGAAATATTTAGTACATGTTTTGAACAAAACAAAGTGTGGAAATAAATTTATTTTGTTCATTAGAAATTTTATAAAATTGTAACTTTTTATTCATGTTCAAATTTTAGAAAATCATCCATACATTTGTCAAAGTTGTCAGAAAAGTTATTACCTTTGTATAAAAAGTCATTTTTGCGCTATGAATATTATTACTAATGCTACATTTTTAAAATAAAAGTACAACTGTCTCTATTTTAACCTCATCCCAAACATTTTTTAACTACTGGAAAACCAGAGATCTTGTAGATCTCTTGATTTTATAAGATGCAGAATGATTTTTTTTTTAAAGTGTCTCTTATAAGTTGTCAAATAAAGTACTTTGTTTTTTGTGGGTTTTTTTTATTATTCAGAAGATTTACCTTTCAGAAGCAATAATCCTTAGACATAATAATTAAAATGCAATATATATTATTATCATTGCTTTCGTGTTTTTGTAAACCATCATTTATTGCTGTAACAGATTCTTTAGGAAGATCATATACATGGAGTATTTGCTCTATCTTCTTCTCTGTGTATGGAATTAAATACTTTGGAGAAATCTACAAACAGTAGTGTTGCCTTGAGATTCTTTGCACATGCTCCTTCAATGATTTGATGGGTTGTTGGAATCTGTAAGATTTTGTGGCAGTTTTTTCTGAGAATTTCTGACTTTTCCTTAGAGTTCATGTGCTTTAAACAAACAGTTTCAGTTGATGAGATACTGCTGCCATCGTATAAAAACTGGTTCAGTAATTTTAGAGTAGCAATGGCTCCTTTTTGTTTAAAACACACATATTCGGTTTTATTGGAATTCACTTAGAGGCCAATGCAATGTAGTAGGTATTCTGCTTGATCAGGTGTATTTGCTAGAAGTACTAGGTTATCTGCATAGTCTGCATCTGTCCTATTTTTGTGGGATATCATCTGCTTCTTGCTTTTTTAATGTAAAACCACTTTCTTTAATTAGATCTTGATATTCAAAGTACATAGTCTTGACAGGGTATAAACAAACGTGATGCTAATTTATCTCGTTGCAAGATTCCAGTGACACTGTCAAAGAAGTCAACATCTCCACCAGATGAGTGAGCCATTACTTTCATGTTTTCATAAAGCATCATTATAGCAGTAACTGTTTATTCGGGAAGACCATATACTTGTAGTATTTGCTCCATTTTTACTCTGTATATGGAATCGAATACCTTGAAGAAATCTACAAACAATTGTGTTGCCTCAAGATTTTTTGCTTGTACTCCTTTGGTGATTTGATGGAGTATCAGAATCTTTGAGCTTCTGGAGTGATTTCTTCAAAAGCTGTTCTAATTTTTCCTTAGAACTTTCTCAATTGCAGGTTAAATATGATTCAAAGGCAAGGTGTTATAAACCTTAGCAGCTGTAGCAGTAAGAGTTATGCCTCTGCAGTTCTTTCTGATTCTGAAGTCGAGTATTTGTCGCTGCCTCCCACCAGACACGACTTGACCCAAGGTCAAAAGCCCGAAGGCCGATTAAAGTGGGGATAAAGGGGAGGGGAGGTCGGGAACGAGCCGAGACTCGAACCCTGCTTGTCAGTGCTGCTCATCGGCTCACTTAGTGCAATGTGAGCCTGATGAGGCAAGCAGTTTCACGAACCCAAATGTGGGTCCGGGCACAAGTCGCCTTTCTTGGGGAAGGAAAGGCGACAACCTTTCATCCATTGTTTATAGACTATGTTGTATAGTCTGAGTAATATGTCATTAAATTTTCTTATCTTCCAAACTTCAGCGGGTATTTCATGAAGTCCTGCAACTTTTCTGTTGTTATTTTTTCAGTGCTGTGTCAAGTTCTTCCTCTGTAAAATGTACTAGTTTGATACATCAACTTTAACATTGTCACAAGAGTTTTGGAAGGAGATATGTTTGCACTTTGTTTGTTTATACTTTGCATATAGGTTCCGGAAGCAACATATGAAATAATTTTAAAAACTTTTTTTTGTCTGATTAGTCCAGTTTTTGAAAAAAAAACAAACACGATAAATCTAAATTTTCATGATTAGCTTTATTATTCAAGCACTTTTTCATTAAAATTCAGCTCAATAAAAAAAAATTTAAGAAATAACTGGAGTTTTTTATGGCCTGCATCAAGCCCAGACCTTAACCCGCTTGATTAAGCTATATGGGACATTTTAGAAAACAAAACAAATGCAACTTCCCATCCAACTATTGGTTCGCTTAAGACTGCTATTGAGAAGGAATGGAATAAAATATCTGAAGAATTTATTTTGAAGGCGCACAAATCATTTTGAAGGCGTGATGATACAATAATTGAAAAAAAAAAAATGACGGCCATATCAAGTACTGGGGATTTGGGTCTATTTATACTCTCTAGTTGGCGACCATAGTCGAGGGTAACCCGAAGACTCCCTTTTCAGTAGCTTCTACACCAAGGTGTAGAGGAGGATACTACTCCATTCCTTGGATTGCTCCTCTTTACCCTTGATCCTTACATTATTTTGCTGTGTTAAACAAGGCGGCATCAAGTACCATTTTTTGAGTCTTTGGTATGACTTGACCTTGGATTGAACCCCTGTCTCCTGGACCACTGGTGAACACTCTACTCATTAGACCAATTGGCCTAATTAGGTTTTGAGCTGTAAAATAGAGAAAAGTTCTTTCTGGAAACCATGACACACGTGGGTCTTTTTCAAATTTTAGATTTATAGTTACACGTAAGTTAGAAACATTTACATTACATTTAATTTCTTGGCGAATGAATAAATAATCAAAGATGATGATATATTAAACTGGAAGTAAAATCAATTATGGTTATCGATGAATTTAATACGGTAGGGAGTCACTGTTGCGTAGTGGCTAACGTCTTGGACTGCGACATTGTAGTAGACAAGTTACGCTATTACGTTCACCTTTGAACTGATACCCTTAGGAAAGGTATGGACCCCTTATCGCACTAAGCTATGGGCTGAATAGTGCCACTATTGTTCTTATTTAAGGATTGCTTTCATATTAAATAACCCGCGAAGTTTGATATACCATTAAACAAAGAAACCAAGCCATATCTGACTGCAAAAAAATATTATCACCATAAAATAACAAAAGCAGATATACTATGATTATGTTGCACACAGACTTACATTTGATGTCAAACGCCCTCATCCGAATGGCTGAGTTGAATCGTCTACACCAAACTCAAAGTGGTAGAGTCAGTTTCAATTTCTGATGCCCGACCCTCTTCAGTTGAATGTTGATGGAGAAAACTGCACCATTCTCCGATACCTTTGAGAATAGGCATGTCTGTTGGATGCTGAGGTCTCACATGACTGTCATAAACACCTATTTTGAACTTTATTTGCCTTAACTCTCTTATCAGTATTGACGTCTTTTATTTTGTCTGGGAACGGGGAGGCTTCATTCGATATTACCCACTCATGTCAAGTAAGCCTTTTTTTTTCCATTTTTGTAGCCCTTGCACATACTGCATAGAACAATATGTATATATTTTTATTTGTTGGGACACATTTATGTAATCTTTCTTCTTAATATACAGGGTTTGGACAAAATAAAGGAAACACCTAGAATTTTAGTTTTATAATTTTTAGATACCTATAAAACCATCAGACGTTTTTTATTTTTATGGTTTTTGACTTATTAATTATTTTCGTATTTTACAAAAATTGTTGATTTCACAGTTATCATCAGAAAAAATTTATAAAATTCATTAAAATGGCTGATCTCTCCGACTTTAAAAGAGGTCAAATTGTTGGTGCTCGTATGGCAGGCGCTAGTGAAACAAAAACCGCTGAATTATTTGGTGTAGCAAGGAGTATTCTCTCGAAAATAATAACAGCATTTGAGAAAGAAGGCAAAACCTCCTCACTGAAGTAAAACTCTGGAAGAAAGCGAAAGCTGTATGATAGGGACCGTCGGACTCTAACGTAGATTGTTAGGAAGGATCACTAGAATACAGCTCCGAAAATTACAGCGGAGCTTAATGATCATTTCGAGAACCTAGTTTCCTCAAAAATTGTATGGAGCTGCACAAAGCCGAATATATATATATATATATATATATATGTGTGTGTGTGTGTGTGTGTATGTGTGATAGAAATAAGTGGAAAGTTGGATAAATCAAACACTTAACTCAGATTTAGATGTGTGATATTTCGTTCGGGCACACATCTAAATCTAAGCTAAGTGTTTGATTTATCCTACTTTCCACATATTTCTATCATAGTGTCAGATTCACTACAAATCTACCTTTTCAACACACACACACACACACACACACACACACACACACACACACACACATATATATATATATATATATATAAAGGCAGTCCTAAACCATATTAAAATTAATTTGTTTGAAATTTCCAAGTGTTTCCATTATTTTCTCTATTCTCTGTAGTTTTAACCAAAAACAGTTTTAAAAAAAGCCTTTTCTAGAAATCTCCGATTAGTAAAAAAGATACCTCCAATTAATTCTAAAAAATAGACTTAAGTCAGATTAACCGACGCCAGACCTTGACTCAAAATTCTACTGTTAACAGTCACACCACCTGACTCTTTAGGGACTGTGTGGCAGTATATAAATGTCCGAGGCATGCATTTTCTGCAGCACGATCGTCTGATCCCTTTTGTTATGTTGACTTTCTCAGGAAGTTGGGTTGAAATGCAAAGAAACAAGGTGAAAAGACAAAAAGGTTGAATGAATGTTTTGCGGGAGAAGTGTGACCCTTAGCAACGAAATCCCTTAACTAGAAAAATAAACTTCTCAGCCTATCAACGTGTCTATCTATCTCTGTTTCTTTTTTCTCTGTTCCTCCCTATCTTTTCTGTCTCTGTATTTTTTTCGGCACATCTCTGTCTCTGTCTCGTAGCCGATTCACTTCTACGTGTGTCTTCTCTGACTGCCTGACTGGCCCCTCTGCGTTCCTCCTCCAACGCCGTTTACCCCCCACTTCCGGTGGCAGATTCCCTCCTTTTTTTCAGTTTTTTGGTTGATCTCTACGATCTCTCTTCTAGTGACCAACTGACCCAGTTCTTCCGATTGTCTCTTAGTTGATTTTCCGTATATAAGTTGGTAAGTTGGCCAACTCCCCATACACACTCAAACACTCACGTCCACCCGTATGTAGCTATGTTTGTAGACCACCATCACTACTTTTAAAATGGGATTTAACCAACAGAACTAGAGAAAACAAAATTCAACTTCAGCAACAACTTAGAAGTCTAGGGATATATATAAAAGAACCAATAGCTTAAGTGAGTCAGAAGAGAGAGAGAGAGACAGACAGACAGACAGACGAGAAGAGAAACGCATAGTAAAAATAACACACCCTACTAATAGACCCTTAGATATTCGGAAGCGTAAGATACCAGCTCCAGCAAAAAAAAAAAAAAAAAAAAAAAGAAAAGAAAAGAAAGACAAAATATTCGAGTGAGCAGTTTCTTTTTCTTCACCAACAATCATCTATACACTTTAAGAGCTATTTCGTAAGGTTTACTTCTGACACCGAAATAATTGCAAACTAAGGAATCTCTCCACCATAACACACATAGTTAGTGATGAAAGTGACCGTTGTTATTTGTTTCCATTATTTCTTTGTTCCAGTTGTTTCGTGTTGGTTAAAATTCTTTAATTCATTTCATTCCCGATGCCAAGTTTACTTCTACCCATTATCATACAAGCAATAATATTATTGGTACATAACATCCTGTCTTGGCTTCGTAAACGAACGTCAAGTAGGGGATCTCTCATGTTGACTGCATGCATGTTCGTGGCAGGTAAGGCCGATGCGAGGCTGGCAGGCACAGTTTCAGCGGCTGCAGCTGAAGGTCTGGACAGGGCTTGATGGCATAGTGTTGACATTCCTCTTCTTGTGGCTTTTTGCTTGAGGGTGGCCCTACGGGTGTTTTCAAAGGAGGAGACAACATGGTTGTGGGTGAGATGCCAGGCGTCACAGTTTTCAGCTTGAATGGACCATTGGCGATGGTCAGTGCGACAGCCACCTAAAGATTTTTTGAAGCGGTCCTTGTATCGCTTCTTTGGTGTTCCTCTGTCGTGATGGGATGCGGATAGTTCGCCGTATTGTGTGATCTTTCAGGCAATGATTCTTCATCCTAGGGACGTTTCCTGCCTTGCATAGCCGTGTTTTCAGTAGCATGGCTTCGATTCAGGTGATCTTCGCTTTTCAAGGACTTCAATATACGGGACCAACTAATTCAAGTGGATGTTGAGGATGATGCTGGTGGAACCGCTCTAAGAGTTGTAGGTATGTAATAGTATATAAAATGTTCTTATATGTACAAATGCATTCATTTTTTCCCTTTGGTTGGGTCAAGTAGTAGTATACCACGGATATACTAATGTTAATATTGAATCTTGGTATGTTGGGATTAAACTAAACATCTTTCTTAGCACCAAGCATACTAATTCAAAGAAGATACCCTTTTATAAAAATAATAAAAAGAAAAAAATGCTTTTGTCGGGTGCAATGGTAAGTAAATAATCTTACTTTTCACTGATAAACACCCCAGTCACCTGTAGCTGTGAATTTATTATCTGCCACAGTATCAGGCAGCAACAATCCAATTACACGAATTGAACATAGAATTAAGAGTCATTTCCTGATGCCTGGTGCTTAAAAAGAGAATGCCAACACAGTTGAGCAATTTTTACCCCTGTATTTGTTTCGGATACGCATCGTTCCACATTGACCTACAATAAAATGTGATCAAAAAGCAACCATAATTAAAAGCATAAAGAAAAACATGAGTTAATATAATTAATAATAATGATATTTTGAGATACAAACGGATCATTTAATCTCGGCCAAACGACCAGACCTAGTAATAGTCAACAACTGCAACAAAAGAAAAAAAAAAAAGAAAAAAAAGGATAACGTGCTGAATAACTGAATTTGCCGTTCCGGCTAACCACATGGTAAAACTGAAAGAAAGCGAAAAGAAAGATAAGTACGTAGACTTTGCTAGAGAAGTGAAAAACCTATGGAACATGAGAGTGACGGTGATACCAATTGAAATTGGTGCGCTCGGCACAGTTATCAAAAGATTACTACAGGGACTGGAGGACTTAGAAATATGTGGACGGACAGAGACAATCCAAACTACATCATTATTGAGATCGGTCAAAGTATCGAGAAGAGTCCTGGAGACTTGCTGTCACTCAGACTCTATTGAACAACTGTCAGTTAATGCTGGTGTGAAAAACTCCCAAAGGAGATAAGAATTATCGTAGTTAACCGACTACTCATAACTCAAACAAAAACAAAACAAACCCCATTCCAAGAAGTGATATTTGTCGTTGCCTCCCACCAGACACGACTTGACACAAGGTCAAAAGCCCGAAGGCCGATTAAAGTGGGGATAAAGGGGAGGGGAAGGTCGGGAACGAGCCGAGACTCGAACCCTGCTAGTCATTGACCCACTAAGTGCAATGTGGATCTAATGAGTCAAGCCGTTTCACAGACCTAAATCTAGGTCCGGGCACGTATGCCAGCATATAGCTTAAACTAGACCGTGAGGTCTAGTTCTATACAAAGCGTGCAAAACGGATCTGAGAAAGCAGCTCGCCCACCCGAAGGTTGCCCATTCCAAGAAGTGATGAGTCATGATGTCGGCAGCCAATAGTATTTAGGAACGAATCGTTAAGGGACTAAATCACTCCACACAGAACTTATTTTTTTAATATTAAATTCAGCCTGTCTTTCTAAGGACATTCCTCAACTAATGGACAAAATAGGTAGTATTTAAAAACACATGGTCGAATTATAATGAAGTTTCTCACTATAATATAGTAATAATAAGCAAGGTCATCCAACATAGACCACATAGTGTAGTAGCACACAGTAGCTATAAAAGCAGTGGTATCAAACCGGGTCAAATCAGTTGGGTTGGACGTCAGCCGCGGATACGAGAGAAACCAGATTCTCCCCTGGTCGTTCTACGACTGAAGCCTAATCAGCAGCAGCTGCCCACGAGGACTGCTCAAGGTTTCCCCTAAAGCCGACATCCTGATTCCAGCCGCAGACGACGCAGGAAGATTGCCAGCTTCTCAGCTTAAAAGCTCTTTTCAGGTCTACTCAGAAAGTCTATCCAAACACCTCCTGAGACGGCACAATGCAACAGACACGACTACCAGCCTCTCAATCTAACAACCCTTTTCAGAGTTAATTCAGAAAGTCTAATACTCTTTGAGACGCTAACAGCAGCTACCTTCTTGCACTGGCGACCACTTCACTGCAGCAGCAACTACCACTCATGCACCGGTGGCCACTTCCCTGCAGAAGCAGCTACCGGTCCTGCATCGGCGACCATCTTCCTGCACCAGCAGATACCAGTTCTGCACCAGCAGATACCAGTTCTGCACCAGCAGATACCAGCCCTGAACCGGCGACTTTCCTGCAGCAGCGATTACCAGTTCTGCACCAGCAGCTGTCGGTCCTGCATCAGCGACCCTTTTCCTGCACCAGCAGACTCCAGCGACTACAAGTCCAGAACCAGCGACCACTTTCCTGCACCAGCAACTACCAGTCCTGGACCAGTGACCACCTTCCTGCACAAGCAGATACCAGTCCTGCACCAGCGACCATCTTCCTGCACCAGCGGAAACCAGTCCTGCACCAGCGACCATCTATCCAACGAACCATAGTCTTGTACCAGCTATCCAGACCTGCTCCAGCGACTCGATCCTGCTCCAACGATCACCATCCGGTCTCGGCGATTGTTCGCCGTACGCTTTTCTGATTGCGATTCGCCATAATAAAGTTTGGCCTTTCTAAGCAACACCCTTGTTTTGTCATTCTTGCCTAGTTTGTTGTCAATCACTTATATTTCAAAAGTTTACGGGGACCGGTATATTTATCTGGCCTCCGCAACAGAATAATGATAATAAGTGAATGCAGCAAACTAGCAGAGAAGCAGTATAAGACATGTCACAACTAGGTATGAAAGGAGATCCAAAGGGAATGTGAAAGAGACTTAATTTTGACCTTTGGACAAACTTGAATCCTTCATAGAAAATTAGACTAATAAAATTCTCTGGGATTTTGCCACACAAACGGGCGATGTAATACCGGCCTGAAGAACAGGTAGCTAGGTTGTCTTCATTGGACGATTTCACTCTCTAAAAGCCACTTATAACATATTAATTTGGTCGATACACTTATCAAGCCAACCAACCACTGGCTCGCATAAGTAAGCGTCAGATTTCAAAAAATATGTATAGCTCTCTTTCAACTGATATTTATAAGGAAGCGGACATTAAATACCAGTCGTGAAAACGCAGAGAACCGTATGGAAAGTACGTAAAACATTAACATATTCAACAAATTCACCAAGGATTTCTGTTAAGCGGACTGTAGGGAACGAATAAATAAATAAAAAAAATTAGATTAAAAAAAAATAAATAAATAGATAAAAAGAAAACTATTAAATTTGAAGAAACTCCCAGAGGTCTCTAACAGAAAAGGAGATGATGCATGCGTAAAAAGAAAAAAGGATTTTCCTCTTGAAAAAGGAGACAATATTATCTTTCTCTTTTCAGGCAGTGTCCGTCGAACCAACAACATGTTTTGGGTACCACGCTACGCCTTCGGACGTAGCGTTGTTTAGTCCCTTCACCCAATAAATAAAGGAAAGTATAGAAGAAATATTTTCGTCTCTTATCTTTTTTTCTTTTTGTATATTTCTTTTGGGACTTTCTTTGGGCAAGGCATTGCGCCGGCCAGTCAACGTGGGGTAAAATAATATAACCAAAATATGGAGTCAGATATCTACGACAACACAGCCTTGCCCTTAGCCCCTGACCTTCAAAAGCTTTCAAACTCCACAGGACTAATATATGTTTTATTTTCTATAAAATAAATAACCACAAACAGATCAATTTGTTTGCAACTGAAAATATTTATACAAACTGTATTTTCTTTATATATGACTATATTATAATATTCTTTAAAACTTCCAAGTTGTGTTTCATGTTCTTCTAAAAGAATTTAGAGAGAATAAAATTCAATATGAAGAAATTTAAAGTAAAATTTGATATGAAGAGAATGACACTAAAGCCAAATTTAGTATTTAGCTGGGTATGTTAGTGGGCTTTAGTGTGTAATTTTAAACGGTAAGTTCCGCAGCTTTTAAGTTCGGATACTGATTCATAAAGATAAGACAGATAATAAAGTTTTTAAAAAAGATTTTTTATACAAAAGAAACAAAAAAGAAAGGGATAGAAAAGATAAAGTGCTGCAAATTTTTGTGTAATTTGCGAGAATTTATCCGAGAAAGTGTCCGAAAAACAAAGTTCTTTGAATTTGAGAATTTCTTTTTTTTTTTTTTTTAGTTTCGTTGAAATGTTTCAGTTTTTATTTAATTTGGAGTCTTCTGAAAGGTTGTTTTTTCACCAGAGTTCACGGGTTAAATTTTATCTTTTAGTTGATTTTAATTGAGGCTTTTAAATTTTCTTTTAATTTCAATTGAATCTTCTGTAAAACTTTTCAGCAGAATTCTCGGGTTGAATTTTCTTTCAGTTGTTTAACTTCGTAGAATTTCGGTAGTCGAATTTCATTTGATTTTAGTTTTATTTCTTAGGAAGCTTCTTGCCTGTTTGAAATAATTATCGGCTATTCAAGAAGCGAATGATGAAACCTTTCTGCTGGCTATTTTTCCTGCCTTAACAGTCAGGTCCCCAAGTTCGTAGTGAGGCCCCATAGAAGTTCTCGACAAATAATGGGAGGTAGCTTTTTGGTGCCGTATTGTCTGGAATTTTACTGCTGGGAATTTGTCGATTCTGTTAGCATTTAAATGAATTGTTTCTTGTTCATTTCTGAATATTCGATACCTATCTAGAATATCCCTCTGATGGTCTGTCCGTGGTTATATATATATATATATATATATATATAACAACAGTGTATGGTTGTCACTATCACACTTGGTGGGATTGTGGCAGACCAAATGCGGTATAATTTGGAGAGTGCTTAATATCTGTGATAGAGCAATAATAATAATAATAATAATGTATTAGTTTATATATATATATATATACTTAATAGCATGGATGCCAATCTGCGACCGCTGGTTTCATGCGGTCTTTATACGGCAACCATCAGACTTTCTCAGTCTGATGATTGTCATATAAAGACATGAAACCAGTGGTCGCAGATTAGCAACCATGCTATTATATATATATAAAAAAAACTTATATATATATATATTATAGGATACATTTTTTCTAGTCTTAAAATAAGCAATAAAAACATACTTAAGAACATTCTAGAAATTTAGGATCAAACCTGCATTAGCATTTAAATTACATTTTTATATTTTTCAACCAATCAGCTAAAAACATGGAATAGAACATTCTAGAAAATTAGGATCGGAAGTGAACTAACAGAAAATATTTAGGCTCGAAAATAAAATAGTAAAATACAAATCTGAGTGGTCAATTTAGGCAAAAATTTTAGGACGATTCTTTGATCCACCGGTAGGATATAAATAACACAGAGTTAGGAAGCCAGACACACAAGACACAAGCTTACACACAAACGAAGACACAGACGAACACAAGCCACTAAGCCAGTGGCCGATACTATGTCCAACCAATTCCTTTCCTTCCTCAACTAAAGTTCATGACCTCTTTTCAAATGGCCGAGAATTATATTCAAAAGGAAAACCCGACAAACTTTCTTTCATCCACGAGACACGATGTCGCCACAATCATAAAACCCGCTATAAACTTAATGTAAGTAAGAACGACTTATTTACGGACTCTGATAACATGCACATACACACATCTTTCAACAAATTTATTCTCTTCTTCAAACTTTATTTTCCAAAAGGCCATTTACACATCATGTATTTTGTTTTTCATATTCTGTTATATGCATATTAAATTGTTTGTTATTTAATGTTCGTTGTGTTCTATTCCATTTCTTTTGCGCGATTGTAAAGTTTTTGTGTTGTATTTGTGGTGGGAATAGTTTAGAGAGCAATCTACTGAAATAACCAAACTACATACTCCCCCCACAATATATATATATATATATATATATATTGCAGAGTGTATATTTAGGCAACAAGTTATTATTAAGGCAAGTTTTATTAAAGACGATGGAACACTGTATATTATTTTTAATAATAATTTTTCAAGTCTTCTTGTTATTTTTCTTGTGTCGGGATTCAGGTGGTAAAGAAATTGTCCCATATCTTCTGCCCAAGCGCTTTTAACCATACCTTTTGTCGTCATCAGGAGTCGTGTGTTTGAGTTGACAGTTTGTGTTTTATTGTTTTAATTATTTGTAACGATTTGTTTTAAAGTTAAACTGAAACTTTAAAACAAAACACTCAAACTATCACCTCAAACACACGACTTTTGATGACGACCAAAAGTATGGTCAAATGCGCATGGGCAGAAGGTATGGGACAATTTCTTTACCGCCTGGACCCCGATATAAGAAAGATAACAAGAAAACTTGAAAAATTACAATAAAAAATTATAAACAGTGTTCCATCGTCTTTCATAAAACTTGTCGTAATATATATATATATATATATATATATATATCGTTAAGAACAAGAGAATTTATGAGCATTTTTTTTTCTTAATGATATTTTGCTTAGCATTGTTCTCTTTACATATGTTCACATATATTAATTAGCCATGCATTGAGCACTCCCTTTGGATTATTCTATTTTATTCTATTAACAGACTTAATTGATACGGTATATATATATATATATATATATATATATATATATATATACTGATATTCACCATCCAGATAAGAAAACTTTAACTTCTTTTTTTAATGAACATTTCAATATGTTGACTGTATTCCTTGCAGATTGATAATACCCCCGACCAAAAAAGGGGGTGTTCTGAGTATGGCACTCAGTTACATCTGGTGGGGAGACTCCTGTTCTGGAGACTGCCATTACTCTCAGGTCCACTCTGGCCAGGAGTGGTAGTAACTGTTAGGATCCTATCTGTGGGTCAAATACATCTTTTTAAAAATTGTTCGCATTCGACAGGACCATGTGCAAACAAAAAAAGGGACATTTTTTAAAAATAACTTCACCAAAAATGAAAATATAAAATCTACAATGAATGCGATTCCCTAATTCCTGGGCATAAAATAACCCTCGATGGGTTGACATGTATGGGACGTAAGAACAAGGGTTTATAAATGCTGTAGATATGGGAATTCGTTTGTAATGTACGGAAATTAGTTTGCAAATATTGAAATTTGTGGCAGCAAAATAAGTTGGTTAAGTTGAAAACAGAAGAAAGTTTGTATCTGAAATAGATCATGAACACTCTGGAAGTTTTTAGAGAATTAAATTATTATTGCAAATAAATTGATCTGTTTGCGGCTATATAATATCATATGAGAATAAGCATATAATAGTTCAATTAACTGAAGTCATTGTGTCATATATAAGAAAGTTTAACATACTTCATACGGATCTCTTGTTCACTGCTGGAATTGTAACAGAGACAATTTTAACGTCTGCTGGTTATGGAGATCAGTTGAAAAAGAGCCCCAGACACGTTTTTTTGGATATGTAGCACCAATTTACACAGGCCAGTGATTGGTTTGTTTGAAAGGTGCATCGACCGATTAAATGTGTAATCCATGGCCTTTAGAGAGTGGGGTATACCAAGGGAGACAACCCACTTAAGTATAAATACTTTTTATATAGGTTGTCGGTTGTCTGTGAATTGTTGGGTTCTGTTGGGATAATTCAGAACCTTGTGTTTGTCTTTCCCCATTCACTTGTCCTCTTATTGTTGGCCGGAGCTTTAGATGAACGTAGAATGGGAAAAATCAAATACAGGGATACTTTAAGACTTAACTTTACCGGACATTCGCATAATGGTTAAAGTGTTCGCCAATGGCCCGGGAGACCTGGGTTCAATCCCAAGTTAAGCGATACAAAAGACTCAAAAAATGGTACTTGACGCCTCCTTGCCTAACACTCAGCATTATAAGGTACTGATCAAGGGTAAAGTGGGTCAATCCAAGGAAAGGAGTATCGCCCTCCCTTACACCTTAGTGTAGTAGCTATCGAAAAAGGAGCCTTCGGATCACCTTCGCCTATGGTCACCAATGAGGCTATGATAGTCAACCAGCAACCCTCAATGAAAATCGTTGGAAATTATAAACAACCATTACCAACGCTGTTAAATATTTAAAAACTGTTAAGTTTAATACTACTACTAGTATATATATATATATATATATATATATATATATATATATATATATATATATGTGTGTGTGTGTGTGTGTGTGTGTGTGTGTGTGTGTGTGTGTGTGTGTTAAATGTTTGCACAGAGCAATTCTTCAAAAAACTGGTAAAGATATGTGATGACTTTGTAGGGAACGAATAAATAGATCAAAAAATTAAATCAAAAAAAAAAAAAAAATAAGATAAAAAGAAAACTATTAAATTTGAAGAAACTCCCAGAGGTCTCTAACAGAAAAGGAGATGACGCATGAGTAAAAAGAAAAAAGGATTTTTCCTCTTGAAAAAGGAGACGATATTATCTTTCTCTTTCAGGTAGTGTCCGTCGAACCAACAACACCATTTTGCTGTCTGGTGTTTTGGGCATCACGCTACGTCTTGGGACGTAGCGTTGGTTAGTCCCTTCACCAAGTAAATAAAGGAAAGTATGGAAGAAAAATTTTCGTCTCTTATCTGTTTCTATCTTTTCTTTTTTGTATATTTCTTTTGGGACTTTCTTTGGACAAGGCATTGCGCCGGCTAGTCAACGTGGGGTAAAACAGTGTAACCAAAATATGGAGTCAGATATCTACGGCAACACAGCCTTGCCCTTAGCCCCTGACCTTCAAAAGCCTTCAAATTCAACAACTTATACTGACTAGCTTCATTATATACAGATATACCTCGAGTTACGTCATTCTAAGTTCAGACATTCTCGATTATACATTGTTTGTGTAAATAATATATGGAAAAATAAAAATCAAGTTTAAGTCATTTTATTTGACTTTACGTCTGTCTGCCACAAATACTGAAATCATAATATCCCTAGAAAAGCATTAAAATCTCATAAAATCATGTTACTGTACCATAGATAGAAATAAAAGTATATAAAATCATATTAAGATATCTACATTTACAGTAAATGTTGATACAATCATCATACATCCATATCATGTAATCCTTGAAGAAAAAAAAAAAAGAATACAGTTCAAGGAACTTTTGATCGGTTTCTTATTAAAATCATATCAAACAGCCACAGCCAGAATCAGCTGTTGATGCTGACGATCTGCAGCCATTTATGTCAACGATATAAATAAACAAACTAAATGTAAATATTAGTGAATTTAACATAGTTTATTTTCTACTATCGCAAAATAATTTTAATGACTGTATTTGTTTTTTAACCTTACAAAATAATTTTATTTTATATGTCTTAGACGAAACCTCAATCACAAATAAAGATTCCACGATGTACTGTTAAGATTGCCAAATTGTAAACATATAATTTTACAAGTATGAATGTACATGTATTGTAAATTATGTGACTGATATTTTTCTCAAAAAGATATATTTTCTAATTCTTCAGAACCCAGATTAACAGCCATCTGCGTACGTCTACTCAAAAGCATACTGATGATTTCCGTTTTCATCATCAAATGAGTGGTAATAGCATGTCTCCAAAATCTGCTCAGAATACAACAAGGACATATAACTCTGGACATGAACAGTTTTTCAGCAAAATACCTGGTAAAACTTTATTAGCCAAGTATAATTTGGAAACACATATGGCACATCACACGCAAGAGAATTCCTTTCCTTGTAATGTTTGTAACAAAGTATTTTCTCTAAAAGTAACTTAACAACTCATATTAGAATCCACGTTAGAGAAAATTCCTTTTCTTGTGAGATTTGTAGCAATGTTTTTTCCAGGAATGATCATTTGCAGGACTATATGAGAACACACACCGGAGATATCCCATTTCATTGTGAAGTATGTGGAAAATCTTTTTCCAGAAAAGATGTCTTGAAAAACCATGTAAGAACTCACACTGGAGAAACCCCATTTGTTTGTGAAGTTTGTGGTAAAACTTTTTCTATAAAGACTAATATGAAGACTCACATGCAAACACATTCTAAAAAGCTTTGTAAAATATGTGGAGAAATTCTTTCTAATAAATGTGACTTAAAAATTCATATGCAGGCTCATAGGGAAGAGGTATCATATTCTTGTAAAGTGTGTGGAAAAGAGTTTTCTTTGAAAGGTAGCTTGAAAACTCACATGAGGATACCTGCTGAAGAGACATCATTTACATTTAAAGAATGTGGTAGACTCTTTTCTGGGAAAGATCATTTAGAAGATCATAACAGGACCCACACAGGGGAAACTCCATTTCCTTGTGAAGTATGTGGAAAAGCATTTTCAAGAAAAGATATGCTAAAGGATCATGTGAGAACTCATACTGGAGAGACTCCATATCTTTTTGAAGTTTGTGGCAAAGCCTTTTCTCTAAAAAGTACTATGAAAGTTCATATCCGAATACATTCTGGAAAAAACATTTTCCTTGTGACTTATGTAACAAAGCATTTTCTCTAAAGAGCTATTTGAAAAGCCATATCAAAAAGCATTTGAAAGACTCTGCTTCTGTCTAAGACATGTGACAAGGCATTTTTATGAAGAACATCAAGCAAAATCACTTAAAAACTTGCACTGGGAATAAATGATTGATAAATTTGTAGCAAAGTTTTTTTTACCAGTTTTGACAATGATGATATACAAGGATGCATCAATAACTCACCAGCTGAATTTTAACATAAAATAGTCACTGTATAGCGTTCATTCTGTGATTAATATTAACCATTTAATACAAGTGCATCAGCAAAGGTAGATATTATGGTGAAAAAATAAAAATCTGTAAAATAAATGTTTTTTTTTACTTCTATAGACTGCACATTTATTAATTTCCACTCACAAATACACACACATTATTATTATTATTATTATTATTATTATTATTATTATTATTATTATTATTATTATCAATTCTTTACCAAAATTTCTCTATTACTTCTCTGTTGTTTCTTGCAACTTCCGGATTTTTTTGGTTTGGTTTATTTAATGACATATCAACCCTTTACGGGTCATTTTATGCCAAAATCTGATTCATTTATAAATAAGTAAAAATAAAGTAAAGTTAGTGACCGTTGTCAAGGGCTACCTGAAAGCTCCCTTTTCAATAGCTACTACACCGAGGTGTTTGGGAGGGCGCTACTCCTTTCCCTGGATTGCTCCACTTCACCCTTGAAATGAACCTTATAATGCTGAGTGTTAAGCAAGTGGGTATCAAGTATTATTTTTGAGTCTTTGGTATGACTTGACCTGAGATTGAAACCCAGTCTCCCGGGCCATTGGCGAACATTCTACCACTAAGCCAATGATTAGATTATAATGATGTCTATATTTTCAACATTCCACAGCAGTAATTTTTAATCATAATTTTTCATTTGTCTACAGTAACAAACATATTTGCAAACAGTTATATGGTATCAACTGGCCCATTGGTTTAATTAGTAGAGTGTTCGCCAATTGCCCAGGAGACCAGGGTTCAGTCTCAGGTCTAGTCATACCAAAGACTCAAAAATCATGTGATGATCCTATTTACCCAACCCCTCCGCTCGGGCAGGATATAACACAAGGTCAATTTTTAAGCGGAGTTTATCAGGTTTGAATTCAGAGTTTTCCTTCTCCTAGACTAGTCGCCTCACCAAGGCTGAAGAACCTAGTCTGTCCTACTATTTACCCATAGCTGGAGGGAGAATAATTGGATTCATACCTTTCCCAAGGGTATTAGTGCTATGTGAAATGCAATCAGTCAGGTCCAGGATTTGAACTCGTGTCGCCGTGTCCATATCCTGCGACGATAACCATTACACCACGGACACCTCCATGTGATGATGATGATGATGAAACAAATGACTGACATTGAATTGAATTGCTAGTGATATACAGCAATACTTGGAACAATCTGTGTGGTAATGAACGAATAATGTTGACTAGAATCATTGGTATTGATTAACAATACTTGAAACCATCTGAGTGCAAATAAAACTATGTTAAATGGCTTTAAATATTGTAGTCTAAGTGAGTGCCAACAAAGGATTATTACAAAATAGGACTATTCATGTTAGAATATTAGGAACCATTTAACTGTATGCAAACAAATGAACTCCGGTTCATTTTAAAATGTTATTTACAATTCATATATATATGTATAAAGAGGATTTGACATGAAATAACCTACAATGGTTGTGTAAACTTTTAAATGCTCGCCACCAGTCCTGTCTCTCGGTTTCTTTTCTCTCACTCTTGCTTTCACTTGCCGACTGCTCACCTCTGGTCCATTCACACCATTTTCGAACTTTGAGGTAGGCCATTTTGCTCGTCCCTTCTTCTTTCTTTCTTTCTTTCTTTCTTTCTATGAAAGATATTCAATTCACACAGCTTCGTTGTCACATTTCATTTTTCTTGTTCACCACCTGTTTTTTTTTTGTTTTTTTTTTTATCCAGCCGTAGACGATTGATGAATTAAACGTCGGCTGTTCTGCCTGCATATACAGCATGTCACCCGTTCTCTTTGAACAACGAATCCCGGTTGGCTCATCAGAGACAGTTGTCTGCGGGTTCTGCCTTTCAATTTCACTACAGGTTGATAGGTCATAAAATCCAACCAACCAACTACTGTTATATTTGGGATGGAGGCTACCTGGCTTTTGTTCTGGGTGGCCAAAATTGATTAATTCTTTGCCTTTTGTGATGTACTCACAACCAAGATTCCCAATGCAAGTAGCTAGTGGTTACGATACACTAATACTTTTCGAAAAAGTATGAATCCAACTATTCTCTTCCTTGCTATGGGTAAAAAGTAGGTCTGACTGTGCTCTTTAACCTTGGTATGACAACCAGTCTAAGAGAAGGAAAACACTGAATTCAAACCAGTTGTACTCTGTTTAGAAATTGACTTAGTTTCGCATCCCGCTCAGAGTGGAGGGGTCGGGTCAATACATACCTCACCATGAGCTAAATAAATATCACAAGAACCCTGTAATAAAAGAAAAGGTATTTAACAAAAGAAGTGGATAAAGCAAGATTCTATATGATTGAGTTTAATAGTTATTACAGTTACGTGGATAATTCCAAAGAAAACTGTTGACCAGGAAAAAGAAAAGTTCCCAAGCATGTGGGATGATAAAATATAGTACAAACGAAGTGGTTAATTCAGACTTGCTTTATTCCAAAGACGCCATGATGGTCCCTTTCTTATCTCCTCTATAGAGAGTGGAGATTGTTGGGAGATAATTACAGCAGTGTGGGATAAGATCGGACGAGCTTTGGTATTAATGACTTGAAGGTTGATTTTCGTATATTTGTCATATCTGAGTAGCATAACTTACCGCTACAATTGTTTGAGAATGAAGGACAATTTGGACACTTGTAGTAGAGGAAATATATTATGATTTAACATTTCTACAAGGTAAACAATACATGAGGAATTAACAACATATTTATTACCTGAACATACTTAATAGACTGGATACTGTTATAGTAAAATACATCAAATCTCTTCTGATTCACCCACTTAACTCTTCCCACACCTAACTACTAAAACATACAAAACACAGAACGACAGACATTGAGATTGCTGAAGAAAATAACATCTACCGGGTATTGACCCAACAATGGCCACTGTCAAACTGAGAAAATCATGGCTTCTGTGCATAGGCTCCGCGCATACCCTATTCAAAATCCCCAGAAAATTCTGTTATAAAAAAGGTCTATTTTTCACCCAATCATTTTTTTCCCACAAATAGTGTTTCCTGGAGCTGGTGTTTTATGTTGGGAATAAATAAATAGGGCAAACAGAAGTCACACGAGCTGTGGAATACCTGGACGTCGCTGAGAGCATCACCCGATAATAACGTCAAACCAGATCAAAGCAACCGTTTGCCGCCGACCAGATAACCGTCCGTCAGCCGACTAGATATTCCATTCACTTGTTTATTTTATTTATTCAATAAACGAAATAAACTAAATCTTCTTGTCAGTCTTATTTTTCTTGCAGCCACATGTTTGTATATAACAATACTAAATTGACATTGTGGGATATGATCAAATGAGCTTCCGTATCGACGACTTGAAGGTTGGTTTTCGTATACTTGTCGTATCTGAATACCAAAACACACTGCTACAATTATTAGAGAATGAGGAACTCAATTCAGATACTTGTAGCAGAGGAAATGTGCTATGGTTTAACATATCCTCGTGCTAAGCAATATAAAACAATTCACGACAGACTGACAAGAAAGTATTTATTCCCTAAGCAAAATTAAAAGAAAGAATACAGGAATTTCATAAAATATTAAGAGTACATTATAGAGAGAAAGCCCTACATATTAGTTTAAGAGTCCTTTATTGAATGAAGGTTGTGGTGTAAAAACTTACATTAAAGCATAATACCGTGCGTGGCACGACACGAAGTTTGTTGGGGCGAAAAGTTTTTCTTTCCATTTGGGAGACGCACGCACGAATGCGTGCTTCTTGTTGTCAAACTTGGAATGAAGACAGGATATTTAAATGACTTCTCACCAAGTCAGTTTTTGACACAGGGTCATTTTATAGTCGGGAGTCTCGCACGAAATCAGACTTATGCGTGGTTAATCCAAAAAATACTTGGTCTTGTCAGCAGTCCCCTTTTGGGGTGCCTCTGGTGCCGAGCTGGTATAGCTTTGGTGAGGAATATCTCTGAGATCAGGTGATCATTTTCAATCACTTACTCGGCAGGAATGCCAGGAACGGAGAGAGAAAGAGAGAGAGAGAGAGAGAGAGAGAGAGAGAGAGAGAGAGAGAGAGAGAGAGTGTGTGTGTGTGTGTGTGTGTGTGTACTCATTTGGACCGCCAAATACGTTGGTTAAGTTGATAACTCTAGAAAGTATCAGAAAAAAACATGAACAAAACTTGGAATTTTTAGATTATTATATTACAAATGTAAACGAATTGTTCTGTTTGCGGCTATAGAATATTATACAAGAATAAACATATAATAATCCACTTAATTGAAGTTCTTTTGTTGTAGACGTATTTGCTAAAGTTTAACGCATTTCATACGGTTCTCCCGTTCACTGCTGGAATTGTAGTTCGGGCAATTTTAACATTCTAGAGTTCGTTAGAAAAAGAGGCGTAGACATATCTTTTGATATCTGGCGCCAACGAATATGGGCCACTGATTGGTTTTGTTTGAAAGATGCATCGACCAATTAGATGCATCATACATGGCCATTAGAGAGTGGGTCGACCAAGGGAGACAACCCACTTAAGTATATATATATATATTATGAGAGAGAGAGAGAGAGAGAGAGAGAGAGTGTGTGTGTGCGCGTTTTTAGCGGCCATTAGAAGTTCTATTTTGAAAAGCAAGGGATGTCATCCCAACAACGGCATTTCAACTCGTCAATGGTTATTTTAAGTACGTTTATATTTACATTTTTTGTGGGGATTAAAAAGAAATAAAACGATAAATAAAGACAAAAAATAATAGTTTTCCAGGAGGCCACTGACAGGAAGCGAAATCGGTGCATGCCTAAAAAGAGGGGCTTCCTGGTCTCAGGGAGAAGTTCTTCCTCATTAAACATTTACCACATCGACTGGACGTACCTCTTTCTCTCGGCTGCTCGTAAGCATATTCACTGAACATGTGACGGAAACTCGACTATTTCTACTGGTTCAGGAAAACATTCCATACCACAGAATAGATGTAACCCCCAACATAAAGTTTGAGTCTAAAGGTATTCTTGTTTCTTTCTTTCCGTCCTTAATTCCCTTGCAGCTTCTCGCAGACAAAAGAAGACAAGTGAATGGGGTAAGAAAAATGGGGGTCAGTTTACAAACCTCAGAATTTCTCCAGGAATACCAAAAATAACTACAACCAAACAATAACCCTTCCTTTACCCCAAAATTTCTTAAGAGTTTTTTTTTTTTTTTTTTTTATACCTGGTCTAATGTAATACGAATAGTTTTTAAACAGAACTATTTGACCCACAGATGTGACTCGAAAAGGTTTCACCATCCTAGGTGAAAACAAACTGGGCATCAACGGCATAAATGAGTTCTTCACTCTCTCACCTCCATCTCCAATACTAGAACTTCATCCACAGATGCAGTTTAGTGTCATGCACAAAACATGAGTAAGATTTTAAAGTAAAAAAAAAAAATGACAAATACTTAATTACTTGTATTTTGTTTATTAGACTTTCAGTAAAAGTGATATACTGACCGTATTGATTTATATTTAATTTTATGTTTGATTGTATGTTAGAAGAAATTATTTTGGCAGACCAACTGGTACATTGATTTTAAAACTTACAATATTTTTGGAATAACTGAGTTTGTCTGACACCGTCTCATTCTTTGTTTCGTATAAATCATAGCAGGTTTGGCTACGTAAAATCATTCATGGAAATTCTTATATTAAACTCGGGAACCTTTTAACTTTAATATTAGAAAATTGTAATCGTAAATTAGCCGTTTTTTTTATCAAAAGTTATAACATTGGGCCTTAAAAAGGAATAAATTAATTAATAAAAACATTTAAAACACACTAATTTCTTCTGTCTTCAGAGCCGAAGAGATAAATAAGCAAAATAAACAAGAGGTAAGTTTTATTTTAAATTTTTTTAATAGATTAATAATTATCTTTTTTAAAGAAATATCTTAAGTAATATACTCGATGTTTTTTTTTCTTTCTTGACTCTTGTATATTTGTACAATGTACGCATATAGCAAGTAAAATATTATTTCAATATTTAAACGTTGATATTTTTCGGCAATCCTCTGTTTTATATGGACAAATTAGAGGCTACTCTTATAAAATACATCGGAAAATATGTGCAAAAGTTTCCGGCATTTTATGTTTGTTTACATATTGAAAAGTTGTTTGCAAAACGCGTTTGTTTCTCCCGAAACTTTTTCACATTTTATTGATTTCATTTTTTTTTTCTACTATATGTTCATTTTTATTCGTTATATTATTTTTAAAAATTCATTTTTATTTATTTATATATTTATTTTTTAAATTAATTTTTAAAATCTATTTATTTATTTATTCATTTATCTATTTATATTTTAAAATTCATTTTTATTATCTATTTTTTAGATTCATTTTTATTTATTTATTTTTAAATTTATTTATTTTTTAAATTCAATTTTATTTATTTATTTTTTAAATTCATTTTTTAATTCATTTTTATTCGTCTATTTTTAAAATTCATCTTTTATCTATATATTTATCTTTTAAAATTCATCTTTAATTATTTTTTTAAAAATTCATCATTATTTTATTTTTAATTAAAATTCGTTTTTATTTATTTATATATTTATTTATTATTTATTTATTTATTTACTAACTTTTATCGCTTTCTTTATTATTATTATTAATTATGTTTTTTATACTTTTATTTCTTTTTATTTATTTATTTATTTATTTATTTATTTTACTTCATTCACTGCTTTTCATTTATTCATTTTTCTGTGTTCGTTTTTATTTTTATTCATTTTTAAAATTCATTTTAATTATCTATTTATTTTTATCGATTGACTTTTATTGCTTTTTGATTATCCTTATTCATTGTTTATTTTATTGTATTTCATCTATTCAGTTTTCATTATGTTCATTTTTATTCACTCATTTTTTAAAGAAAATTTCAGTTTTTCGTTGAAATATTTAAAAAAAAATAGTCATAAATGATTGAAAATCAGTTTGATTAATTTATACAAGCGAACTAATAATCTTTTCCCATCATGTTGGTGTATCATAAAATCCTCCGACTATATCCTCAACTACAATCGCCAATTATAAGTTCAAACCATATATCTATTATCAGTTAAGAAAACTTGAAACCATACAAGTGTATGCAAATTATTTGTATTAGATAGGAATACTTGAAACCATATAATTGTGCAAATTATTTGTATAAGACTGAAATACTTGAAACCATATAACTGTGTGCAAATTATTAGTAATAGATAGAAATACTTGAAACCATACAACTGTATGCAAATTATCTATTTAGATAGGAATACTTGAAACCATAGAAGTGGGTGCAAATTATTTCTATTTGATAGGAATACTTGAAACAATACAACTGTGTACAAATGGTTTGTATTAAATGGGAATACTTGAAACCATAGAAGTGTGAGCAAATTATTTGCATTTGATTGGAATACTTGAAACAATACTGTATGCAAATTATTTATATTAGATAGGAATACTTGAAACCACAAAACTGAATAAAAATTATTTGTATTTGATTGGAATAGTTAATATCATATAACTGTGTTTTAAGAATATTTACTTAAAGATATAATTGTTTACTTAAAATTATTTTTAGTTAATTGAAAACATGCAAAAAACCTTCATTGCTATTTCTCCCAGGGCCATTATGACCCAGAGTGGTGGGACCTGATAGGTTTCTATCTGTGGGTCAGATAGAACTGTTTGAAAATTTAGCTTTAGAGAGAATCCTTGATACCATATAATGGTAAATTATTTGTATCAAAAATTGTTAATTGAAGGTGTAATTGTTTACTGAGAATTATTATTATTTGGTTTGGATTCTTTGTTTAATGACACATTAATCACTACACCGTGGGGAACTTCCCCTGCCAACAATTAAACAGGAATAGCTATAACTTTAATCCATGTGTAGAGATATAATAATTATTTCTCTTAGATATTTTGCATGTCTCGTAAGGTCTCTGTAGAAGGTCCTATGACAGTTCTCAAAACCCATTCTTGACCTTTTTTACCTCTGGTTTTTGAACTGTAGGGATATTGTCTTGCACCCTGTTGGTGAATGATAAAGTCACATGGCTCTTTTGCCAACCTGTGGTCATTTAGTATGGATTCTTAGTTTAATTTCATATCAACTTTCATGGGTTATTTAATGCAAAGCCATCCTTGTAGAAGAACAGCTGTGATACTATTTAAACAATAGATGGGAGGATAAGCAGGTTCATACCTTTCTTAAGGGTATTAGTCCAAAAGTGAGCATAATAGTGAAACACTTCTAAGATTTCATTAAGATTATGAGAACCTTTGCATCAGTTTAGTATATCATCACTTTCAGATTTTCGCTGAAATGAAGAGCTGAAGAATTAAATTTAAATCTTATTCTATAATTTTGAAATATTCAAAGAAATTTTTTTCCAGTTGTTACAAATTGAATTATTCAATGTATTTAAAAGATTTGATTACAGCTGTCTTGAAATGTAAATAAACATTATTTACATTCTTCTGGCTATTGTCCTTATCCTGGTTGTTTACAGTGGACTAAACTAGCCATGTGTGGACATTTAGATTGAACATTGTAAATTTGCCAAAAAATTGGATAAATCATACAACAGGCACATGTTTATGGATAAGAATTTCTCCAGGAATCCATTTGTGACCTCTAAACAGTTCTATGTTTGAAAGAATTTAATATTTATTAGACTTTTGAAACATGTAAAAGTGAAAAAGAATAAAAACAATTACATCTAAAACCAAACTTTAGAGGAGTATTAATAGCACATGGCAGTATCAGTTGAAATGAAATTAATATAACAGTTTTGACTTGGATTCTTGTTTCTAACAACAGAATTATAGATGTCATGTACTTTATTTTTATACTGGAAATTAATTTTGGCAACAAGATATTGGCTTAGCATCTAATC
Source organism: Sepioteuthis lessoniana (assembly GCA_963585895.1). Taxonomy (NCBI): domain Eukaryota; kingdom Metazoa; phylum Mollusca; class Cephalopoda; order Myopsida; family Loliginidae; genus Sepioteuthis; species Sepioteuthis lessoniana. The sequence goes on from OY757908.1 coordinate 55,894,382, forward strand.
CAGCCATATTAACGTGATTGTTGTCATCTTTTCTTCTCATGGCCCAGTCGGTTGGGACTGCAGAATACCCTGACTACATCTCTGCCAAGGATTAAGACTCCCTCAATGAGTGTCCTGTGGCCCAGATGGCTTGGGCTGCAGAATACACTGACTGCATCTCTGCAGAGGGGTAAGACTCCCCAAACAAGTGTCCCGTGGCCCATACTGCTGGGACTGCAGAATACACTGACTGCATCTCTGCAGAGGGGTAAGACTCCCCGAACAAGTGTCCCGTGGCCCATACTGCTGGGACTGCAGAATACACTGACTGCATCTCTGCAGAGGGGTAAGACTCTCCGAACAAGTGTCCCGTGGCCCATACTGCTGGGACTGCAGAATACACTGACTGCATCTCTGCAGAGGGGTAAGACACCACCAATGAATGTCCTGTATATGACACTAAACACTCTGATGGTGAGATTCCAGTAATGCTGCTGCATTGGCCAATTCAGAGTACCCCTTTATTGCCATCACTTCCAGGTCCACTCTGGCCCGGAGTAGTAACATCTGATAGGGTCCTATCTATGGGTTAAATAGAACTAAATAGCCTACTCATGCTAAACTGAATTGTTTGAAATAAAGCTGTTTTTGACATTTAAACTGCATACTTATGCTAAACTGAATTGTTTGAAATAAAGCTGTTTATATGTATAAAAATGGATTCGGCATTAAATAACCTACAATAGTTGATATGCCATAAAACAAAACAAAACCTTTTTCTCAGCCATGCTGCATCATCTGCCAACAAACCACTGATCTCTATAACTATGCCTCTATCAATAGTAATTAACAAAGTTCTTTTGCTTCGATGTGGCACAAGGCCGAATGAATGGGGCGCCCAATGAGACTCGAACTCACTCATGTAAGTTTGCTAGTCTAGCTTGCTAACCGTTACACCACCAGAGGTGCCCCTATGCCTCTATCAATACTGTTAGCATCACACCACGCTACTCTTACTTTCATTTTAGAAATATATCAAATCCTGGTCATTAGGTCCTTTTCTCTTTATCTCTGCTATGATCAACTGTATAACAGCAACTGTTTCTTTATTGACTTTCCCAGTTTATTCCACTTTTCTTCTGTTTGCATAGCTGCATTCCAGTTACAGTCTCTCTGCAATGAGACAGTAAAGAATAATTCCCACCTACTCATCTTTTCTGTCACCTGCAGGTTTTCTTTGCCCCTTCCACACACCAGTTCACCCACTTTTCTTTTCTTAAGCTTAAGACCCACTGTTGCTCATTCTTCGAAGGGTTCTGGTAGCTTTGCTGTCAGTCCGAATTCCTTAAGATGAACCACCACTTCCTCCGTCAATACCGTTTTCACATCTGTCATGATGTTATTAATATTTGAATCAACGTTTCCATTTGTCTTATTGCACTTCATCAGCACAGTTTTTAGGACTGCTGCCATAATTTTTGGTGCAGCATTAAGTCCAAATCTTAACCAACTCAGGTGTAAGTTTTCCCTTTATAACAGACTCGCTGGTACCACCATAGTTTCTTCACAACATGTTACTAATAGTTCTTTTTTCTATACGAGGCATCTCTTGTGATTCTACAATTACATCATACTGGAATCTCATCACAAAAACCAATTTAGCCATCTGTTCCAGGCCTTTTCTCTAGATATCCTGCCAGTTTGGCCAATCTTCTGATATCATTGATATTGATGTCCCCAATTCCTCATTCATAAGTATAAGCTCTATTATTTCTGCCCAGTTGGCGAGGGCTTTTGAATACTCTGTAACTGCATCTTTGCATAGGTGTAAGAGTCCCACTAATAATGAGTGTCATGGATATGACACAAAACAATTCAATGGGGAAGCTCCAGTTATGCTGGAGATTTGAGGTATGTAGAATACCCCTTCATTGCCATTTCTCCTACATCCACTCTGGCCTGCAGTGGTAGCTCCTGATAGGGTCCTATCTATGAGTTAAATAGACCTGATAGACATTTAAACTCTGTGTAAACAAATAACTTATGCTAAATATTACTGTTTGATCATTTAACTGTGTGCAAACAAATGACTGATGTTAAATTGTGACTGTTATGTAGAAATACTTGGAACCATCTGTGTGAAAACAAATGATTAATAGTAAATAGAATTATTCGTATTAGACTGCAATACTTGAAACCATTTAACTGTGTCCAGAAAAATGAGCTCCAGCTTGTTTAAAAATGTTTTCAACAAAATGTGTTTACGAAACGCATATCTTTCATATATGTGTATAAAGAGGATTTAGCATTAAATAATCTACAATGGCTGGTATACTGTAGACCCCAATGCAACCAAACCATATATAGTTGATATATCTATAAACAAGATTTGGCATTAAATAACCTACAGTGGTGATATGCCATAAAACCAAAATGAATCAATCTATTATTTTCCTATCCAACTGCTTTGCATCACTCATTTCAAGGGAGATGGTTGAGCACATCAACCAGCAGAAAAAGTGGAAGGAAACTCACAAGGTGAAGCATTTTTTAAAGCCGGGTGACCAATTTCCCCATCCTTATTTGCCGACTTCATCACCTTCTCCACAAAATGGTGGTATCATGTCTTTATCCAGTTTCACTATTCTAAACTCCATATTGTCAAAACAACTTGTGGTTTGTAAAGAAAAAAAGCAGTGAAGAAGAATCAATGCAAAGGAGCTGATGTTTGTTTGTCAAAAGAGATTCTGCTTCTCCTTGGATCTCACTCTTCCCTGCATTTACTTAAATCTCCTTCTTCATCTCTGTCTCTCATGACCTTTCTTGTACATCCTTTTTTAAATTTCTCTTACTAACATGTTGCTACATCAAGTTCTCTAAAACAGATGTTTTGATATCTATTTTTGGTTGGATTTTATCTTTTCTCCATTTTCACAATACTTCTTATTTCTGGTTTGCTGTGATATCTCCTATAAAAGAAATTACTTATTAGTGTCACTTCTTCCTTGGCCAAGAGGTAAGAAAAATTTCATTTTTGTTCTTGATTTCATTCAAACTACGTATATCATCACTTTCAAATTTTCTGTGAAAAATATCAAATTTAAATTCTGTATCATTATTTTGAAATACAGGAATATTCATAGATAAAATTATTCAACTCTTCAATGTATTCTATTTGAAAAGTATAATTATAATCATCTTAAAAGGTAAATAAATACTATTTATATTATTTTGACTGTTGTCCTTGTCTAGATTATTATAGTCTCAATGTTTCAGTTGCTGTACTCTTCAGCCTTCTTCTTACTATGACAAAAGATACCTGAAAAAAGCCAGAGGTTAAAGCATCCGTTATGTTGTGAGTATAACAAGATAGGCACAATAATCTGAATTGTGTAAATGATGTAAATAATAATAAGTCATCTAAGTAATTCTAACAGATGTAAATAAATGTTTCCATTTTCTTTCTTTTTTACTTTTAGTTATCAAATGCCTAAAGGAGAATATTCAAGCAACAGTGAAATGATTCTTGAGACCAGAAATTTATACATTTTAAAACTAATTAAAATTAATCATGGTTCTCTAAGAAGAATATAGCAAAACATTCACCAAGAAAGCGTAAATGAAACTCCATTCAAAATTCAATACTAGAGAAACTCAGTTTCCTTGTGAAATATGTGGAAAAATTTTCTTCAGAAAGGACGTCTTAAAAATCCATGTCAGAATACACACTGGTGAGACTCCATTTTCTTGTGAAGTGTGTGGTAAAGCCTTTTCTGTAAAATATAGATGGACAACTCATATGCGAACACATACTGGAGAAAGACCCTACCCTTGTGATGTTTGTGGCAAAAGTTTAAAAAGGTTAGATGCATTGAAAAATCATTTAAGAATTCACACAGAGGATACTACATTTTCCTGTGAAGTATGTGACAAAAATTTTTGCCAGAAGAATACTTTAGAATCACATATGAGAATACACACTGGAGAGAAACCATTTCTTTGTGAAATATGTGGTCAAACATTTTCTTGGAAGTCTGCTTTAACAATCCACATAAGGTCTCATACAGGTGAGAGGCCATTTGGTTGTGAGATATGTGGCAAAGATTTTTCTGCTAAGTCTGCATTGACACTTCATGTACGGACTCATACAGGAGAGAAACCATTTGCTTGCGAGATATGTGGCAAAGCCTTTTCTCAGAAGCCTACCTTGACATTTCATATAAGAACTCATACAGGTGAGAAATCATTTGTCTGTGAGATATGTGGCAAAGCTTTTTCTCTAAAGAGTGATTTAAAAAAACACCTTAGCATTCATTCTGTGAAAACTGGTTCAGCTCTTGAAGTAAGAAACCATTTAAAAATCTGTAAAACATATAAAGTAAAAACATCATTAACCTGTGAAATATGTCAAAAATCTTTTTCTCAAGAAAGCATTCTAAAAAATCACATAAAAATTCATGCTGGGCAAACTCAGTTTTCTTGTGACGTATGTGGTAAGATATTTTCTCACAAAAGTAGCCTTAAATCTCATGTAATAGTCCACACAGGAGATACTCCTTTTTCATGTGAAGTTTGTGGCAAATATTTTGCTCGAAGAGGTGCTTTGAGGTATCATATTTATACTCATACTGGAGAAAAACCCTTTGATTGTGATGTTTGTGGCAAAACATTTTCTCAAAAAAATGTTTTAAAGAGTCACTTGCGAGTTCATACTGGGGAGACTCCATTCTCTTGTAAAGTATGTTATCGAGCATTTTCTCGCAGAAGTAGCTTGCTGATTCACTTGAGAACTCATACAGGAGAAACTCCATTTTCTTGTGAAACATGTGGCAAATGTTTTGCCCGAAAGGACAACTTGAATACACACATGCGAACACACACTGGAGAGACTCCTTTTTCTTGTAGTGTATGTGGCAAAGTATTTTCTCTAAAGTGTAATCTGAAAACCCACCTGAGAACACATACTGGTGAGACTCCATATTCTTGTGAATTATGTAAGAAAACTTTTTCTAGGAAAAATCTATTGCAGATTCATTTAAAAACTCATACAGCAAGTACTTCCTTTTCTTGTGATATGTGTGGCAAAGCTTTTTCTCAGAAAAAGGACTTAAAGATTCATGTAAAATCACACACTAAATAGACTACATTGTTTATTTTATGTTTTTTTTTAAATATGGTATATCATTTCTCAAAAAGCGAAAATACTTGAATGAGTTAAAAGTTTTGCAATATTTTGGTATATGCTAATTTGTGGTGCATATATCATGTGACTAAAGCAGTCCAAAATGTGGGAGATACCCACCGTGGTTGATAGTATCATGATAGTTGATGTGCTGTTATGTTGTGTATTGCTTCACACTGTGATTTAAAAGCCACATAGATGAATGTGCAATGTAGTCAAATTTGGGAACTTATGATTTACAAATTCAAACTGATCCATAATACTAACCAAATAACCAAAAACATTTTGTTATGCAAAGAGTGAAAGCACAGTTGATCACAGCATTATAACTAGATGGTTCAAGAAATTAGATTACAAGTGTAGCATAATATAATGCATTTAGATAGTTTTAGGAAAAAATGTGTGTGTGTGTGTGTGTGTGTGTATATATATATATATTCATATATTGGAAGTGTTTTATTGCAAAAGAAAAAAAATTTATTTACAATTTTTTTCTTGTGGTCTCTGGTGAGTTTTAGTTACATCTAAATGGAATTTCTTTTTGATCTGACTCTCCCAGGAAGCAGAGATGGGATCAGTGTAATGTATCATGGTTAAGTAATGCTGGTGCCAGTTTTAACAGTTGAACAAAATGACCCCTTGACTCTAAGCATGAGGTTAGCTGCAGTAGAAATCTAGACCCTAGTGATAGATATAAAAGCTTGTCCCATCCCAGAAGGAGAGGAGAGTCAGTTGCGGCTGGCAGAGTAGATTAATTCCTGGCCCAAGAGATGAAGTCAGAATTTTTACACACTGAATTTGAAAGAGACTACAAATAACAAGGAAAAATACAATTGAAATCTCTTAGGCACCCATGCATTTCCATCAGCTACCCTTAATAGTTGTAATATCACACAAGAACCTTGACAATCAGGCAAGGTCTGTAAGTGTGAATTCTGAAGCTATGCTTCAAACCATAAAGGCTAATCCAGTAAGTAGCTCTCAAAGAGTATCAGGTGAGCTTGGTATGTCACAACCCAATGTTATTCATCACCTTCATAACCACAAGAAAAAGATCTTGAGCTAGCAAATTGTTCTTTAGGTTACCAAAATATTGCAAAATTTTGATTCTAGTATTATGTTGTCTACACAGAAGATTCCTTAATTTGATATTAGTTTATTACAAATTATTCAAAAGGAATTTTAACTCTTTCTTGATGCTGTAGTGAGGTTATTTTAATATATCTGAGTAGAGATATGCTCAGAATATGTAGCAGAAACATATTTACTGATGAATATCTGGTTTTTGTTGTTTACATCAAAATGAAATATAATAAAATTCTCCTAAAATACAAAATTTATTGTAAATATCACTTTATTGTCTCAGGATTATGTTGTTGAATAATCCTAAAGCATAATTTTTACAATCTGATGAATTTTAATAAAACAGTTATATGAAAAAAAGATAATCTTTGTTTACTTTTTAAATTTTGTCTGAGAAATGTGATGAATATACCAGAATTACAAAATAATTTCTAAGTTTTTGTAAATAAAAATTTATTTTCTCAATCCCAACTAATTTTAAAGGATGTTACCATGTTGCTTGGGTTGATTCAATAGCATGTACCCCTCTATGACCAATTTGTGTGCTGATGATTGAGTAATGTTGAATAGGTTGGTTGGTTTTTTTGGCATATCCACCTTTGCAGGTTATTTAACGCCGAATCCATTTTTATGCAAATAGTCTGTTCTATTTCAAACAATTCAGTTTAGCATGAGTACATAGTTTAATTGTCAAAAACATTTCTACAGGGTGGAACGATAAAATTGTCGTCCTAAAGAAAACAACACTACAGCTTTATTTTAAAACTTTTATTGAAAAAATCAATTTAGGTAACTTGATTATGTAGTAGAGCTGATATCTATTCAAAGTAGCCACCTTCAGCCTCAATCACTGCCTTGATATGGATCTGGAACTGGGAGCATGCCTTTTCCACAAGCGCCAGCGGGAGCTTGACGAATACTCGGCAGATGGCAGTGATCAGGCTGGCTTTGGTGTTGTGGGAGGTCATGTTGGTGATGTTCTTGACGTATGACCAAACGAAGTAGTCCAGTGGGTTCAGGTCGGGGGAGGCCAGTGAGAGAAGGGTACAAAGTCGTAGCACTCCTACTGAAGCCACGTCTTGGTCTCTTTGGACTTGTGGGCCGGCGCCAAGTCCTGCTTTCACACCCAGGGTCTGCCACCAGCCACCTGATTGCACCATAGACAGGGCCTGATCAATTGCTACTATTCTGGGCCAGAGTGGACCACAGAGCAATGGCAATGAAGGTGTGCTCCACATTTGCCAAAGCTTCAGCATCACTGGAACTTCACTATCAGATTTTTTAGTGTCATATCCAGGACTCTTATCAGGGACATCTTACCCCTCTGCAGAGGTGCAGTCAGTGTATTTTACAGCCTCAGTCGACTGGGCAATGTTGAATAGGATTCTTAGTGTTGAGTGGCAATCCCTGAAACTCTAGAACTATGTGTCTAAATTGGGATATTGGTATTGCATGGCAATACTTGGAACTATCTGTGTGCAAATGAATAGTGTTCAATAGAATAGCGTTTAATAGCAATACTTGTAACCACTTCACTGTGTGCAAACAAGCTAAATAGCAATAACTGAAACCATTTAACTGTGTAGAAACAATAGCAATACTAGTGTGCTAACAAATTACTTCTAACTCATTTTAAAATGAAATTACCAACAAACTAATCAATTACAAATTATATGTATATCCATTTTAATGTGTGCAAACAAATGACTGATTTTAAATTGTTACTGCTACATTGCAATACATGAAACCATTTAACTTTCTGCAAACAAATGATTAATAGTTAATAGAATTATTTGTATTAGATGTAAATACTTGAAACCATTTAACTGTGTGCAAAAAAAAAAGCCTGAGTTCTTCTAACTATGTTATCAACAAAATGTGTTTATAAATCCTATATATGATAGTGGTATAAAGAGGACTTGTCATTAAAAAACCTACAATGGTTGATATGCCGTAAAACTCTACCAAATCAACCATATATGACCGATTGGTATTATTTGATACAATGGTGAACAAAGATATTTGGCCAAACAAATGTGCTGATATTTGTCATACGCTCCACCAACGTACGAGTGTGGCACAAGGCCGTTTTTAGGTGGGTCCGGTCGCAGGGCCGAAGCCCAGACGCGTCCGGCAGTTCCAAAAATGCCTCCGGCCCCGTCGGCATCCCCCTTTTCGGGGTGCCTCAAGCGATAACCCTAACCCCTCCGAGAAGGGTTAAAGCTTGGGGGACTCCCCCCTGAGGCCAGAAGTATATCCAGTGCTGAGCCACACCCGACCGAACCGCTCGGCATGAACAAGGCCAGCCGAGATGTGACCCAGACATGTTGGGAAAAGCGCATGTGCCTGGTCTATCTAGAAGTCTGTGTACCTGGCAAGTGTAATATAAACTCAATACTGTGATGGTTAATTGTATTAATTATTTTATCTAGTTTGGTCGGGCTGCTAGTTTTTCGGTTAACTGTTAAGTAGATAAAAGCTTTGAGTGGAAATGTAAGTGAAATTCGAAAGTTCAAGCGCGTGTACCAGCAAGTAGAATAGGGGACACCTGTCATATCTGCACAGAAAGACCAAATGTAAACAAAATTGATTCATATCTTGGCCTAAGTTTGAGGAAATGAAAAACACGATGAAAAATTGGAGACACAAATGAGATGACGCTGTAACTTAGATAACTTCACACTAATGATATCCTGAATTTCGATATATAAAAATTAGCAAAGTTTTAAAAAGTTGGCATTTGGAGAAGTCGTCAGTTGGGGTTAAATGTCAGTCAAGTCCGGTGGGAATGTCTCTTTGTGTCTCTGTTCATAGACCCTTACAAATTCTCTCTCTCGTGCTACTGTATGCAGTCTGAACATTGAACAGCGCATCTAGTTTATAAAGCGACAATTTCTATAAATATATTTAACATATTATTGTTACACCAATATGTTCCAATAAATGATTGTTAATTGTTGACGGGGAGTTCTCGTCTTTGATTTGCCAACACCCAGGCAACTTGTTCCAATGAAGCACCCTGACAAAAGAATTTCCGGGTGAATTGTGTCATTTCCTATCTGTGGATCTTTTAAACACAACGTGGGCACAGAGGGCATTGATAAACAAATTACCTGGAAACACATATGGTAGTCACAGAACTAAGGCCACAATAAAGAACCGTTACCAACAATAGTACCACGTTTGGCGCTAGTATCAGTAACCATGACAGCCATATTGTTACATTTCACTTTCGGACAAATACCCTTAGGAAAGTCATGAACCCCCTTATCCTCCCAGCTAGGGGTTAAATAGAACCATTACTGTTCTTCAAGAAGGATGACTTTGGGATTATATAAGCTACAGAGGTTGATATGCCATTAAACAAAAACCAAATTCGGGGTACTCTGCATTTCCCAAAGTTCCAGCATTACTGAAGCTTCACTAACAGATTGTTAAGTGTCATGTCCAGGAATCTCATTGGCGGTGTCTTACCCTTCAGCAGGGATGCAGTGTATTCTACAGTCCAAGCTGACTGAGCCAGTTCGTAGTAGTAAAGCAAAGACTTTCTATTATGCGTGCCCTAATAAGGACAGTTTGTATGTAGAGAGTCGAGACAAATGTGGTGGTGTGGACAGCGAATGACTGGGTCGGTAGGAATATGGTCAGTGGAAGAAACCGGTTCGGCTGTCAGATGGAACGTCTTCAACGGTCGGCGGAAACGGCTGAAAACTGGAACGTGACTTGCAGTGGCCGAGGTTGGTTATGAGCTTGAACGTAGTCCCAAGAGTACTGGTTCGGCTGCGAGCTAGCACGTATTCACTTCCTCAACAGGATAGACAGCGGATGGGTGAGATCGCTGCGAGTTAGCACATGTGCGCTTTGGCCGCGAGCTTGCACGTGTTCAGCTTCTTTTGTATGATGAACCACCGTTAGACAGGATCGCTATGAGCTTGTATGTGCGTGTTTGGGAAGTGGGTTTGAACGTGATCGGTCTCCTATACTGGGACGACCCCAGTTAAGCGGGATCACAAGCAGGCTTGAATGTTTGACCTCCTTCCCAGTTCGACTGCGTTTAATCGGGATCACAGAGAGCGAGAACGTTTTCAGCTTCTTTTGTCGGATCAATCGGTTTTAAGTAGGATCAAACGTAAACGTTCAGCAAGATGTCGGCTCGGTGAGATGAGTAAGGTCATGAAAGGGTCATACTACACTTTGATCCTTGGCTCCCAGAGCGGGTATTTGTTTAGCATTTTACCATGCTAAAGTGTAATACACGGCCTTTTTAATGTGGGGACCAGTCATAGAGCCTGAGCCTAAACACACACAGTGGCTCCAAAAATGCTCAGGGCCCCGTTACATTCCTCTAAAAAGATAGAGCGCCTCAGGCACCAGCAGATAAACCGAGCCGGAGCAGGTCAGAGCCTGGGTGGATGGCTTCCAGAGGTCTAAGGAGAGTCGGTGTTAGTCACGTGACACAAATGCCGGCTTCGTGGTTCTCATGCCAAGCGGCTTTGACCTCTGTTACCAAAGCCAAGTCATACATGACCTGGTCAGCGTACCCACAAACACGGGGGGGGGCGAGGTGGGACCTGTCCAGATGGGCACAGGAAATGAGTCAAATGGGTTGACGCGGTGTAATGTCAATCTACACTTTGATCCAAGCCCCGTGGCTACCGAGCGGCTTTTTTGATGAAATTGACACTGGAGATATGCTATTTTAGGTAGTCAACACAGCCAGTAACAAAAAAACCCCAACTAGTTACAACTATATCAGTAAAAATTGATAGTTTATGCCAAGCAAGGTAAGCACATTCCTCTCACTAAATGCCATAACTTAGTGCAAATATTGGATATAATTTTCATAAAAAAATTTTTTAACAAATTTCATTTTCATTGATATTGTCACGACATAAGTTATCTTATCCATGTCTTATATGTTTGTATGGGTTACTTGCCCTTGCTTTGACACAATAAAATATGGTCTTACTACTAAATACTTCTTGCTACATTTCTCCGTTACGTCTTATTAATCATACTAACAAATAGTACCAGTAAAAGGTACAACATGGTGGCAGCGGTAAAAACTCAAACATGGAGCGTTACCCAAAGCAAAAACTGAAAGAAAAAACAGGAGAATATTAACATTCCAACATTTCTGTCCTTTACCGGCGACAAGTATAAACACGTGCGCGAAGACGCCATATTGAACTTTCAACCTGCAAACAGTAAGTTGTCTGTTTTCTTCTCACAATCCCTTGTATTATTTTAATAATAATAACAAGAACGATGTCACATCATGCAAATGAACCACATATGTGCTGGGAAACAACTAATTTGGTGGAATCCTTCAAATTTTTCAAGCAACAATGTGAGTTGTACTTCTCCGTGAGAGGCATTGACGAAGATAAACAGGTTGATTATATTCTTTTGTTGTCGGGAAAAGAAGGTCTAAGACGGTACAATTCTTGGTCATTTGCAAACGAGGCCGACAGACGGAACCCCTCTGTAATTTGGGAAAAATTCCTACAACAATTAGAGCCTCAAATAAATTTTCGGATCGCACGTTTCAGCCTACAAAACTACGCTCAAAACGAGACGGAAAATATCGATGATTTTCTCGCGAGGTGCAGACTAAAAGCGCGCAAATGCAAATTCAGAGATGAGCAAGAGCTGGAAGAGCGTATAATTGACCAGTTAATTGTTGGAACAAGATTCCTGGAGTTGCAAAAGCAACTACTTAGCAAGAATGAGACCATGACCATAGAAGAAGTGCTAAACATGTGTAGAAGCTATGAGGCTTCTATAGAATATATGAAAAAAAAATGAGCGAGCTTCAAAGAAAGAATGAAAGCCAAATAAATGCAGTCAAGCACAGACCCGAGCGTTCAAATACCTGTTGTAAATGTGGACTTCACCATCAACATGGATATTGCCCTGCTCAAGGCAGCACTTGCTCAGCATGTGGACGAAAAAACCACTGGGCTAAAATGTGCCAGCAAGCCAGAAAAAAAAACCTGACAGGCAGCCACAAACAAACAGGTTTGCCAAACATAAAAAAATTGGACCAGCACAGCCTGCATTTAAAAACCGGCAGAGCTGTATTAATGTTCAGGACCAGGTGTGACGAATTTGAGAGAATGTCTTTCCATTCAGTGCGTGACCACAAAAAAAGGAGCCCTCGGTCAGAAGCAATCGCCACACTTGACATCATTCTACCAAATAGGAAAGGAATACATGACTTGAAAATCAAGGTGGACACAGGTGCGGAGGGAAATACACTCCCCTTACGTTCATTCCAGCAGATGTTCCCGGAATGGGTAGACCAGAACGGTCATCCACGCCCAGGCACAACGCAAAAGGAGTCAGCAATACTTATGGCATACAACGGCTCTAGTATTCCGCAGCACGGTTCCGTTGGAATTCATTGTGCCTACAAGGGTGAATGGACATACATAAAATTCTATGTAGTAACCTCCAATGAACCAACAATACTAGGATTACCCTCTCTTCAAGAGCTAAAACTGGTCACATTGCACTGCCCCATCCAGAGAACAAAGTATACCCCACTCAACGATATAACAGCTACACCAGCTGCTCCTCCAAAGCATACTCCAATCAACTCTACGAGAGATCTGATAGAAGCGTACCCAGAACATTTTGATCGAATTGGTGACTTCGCAGGGGAATACCACATCGTGCTTCGCCCGAACAACCACCCCATGATTCATGCGCCTAGAAAATGCCCCATCCACATGAGGGACGAAATAAAGGCAGAACTGGAGGAAATGATGTCCCACGGAATAATCCAAAAGGTGGATGAGCCAACGGACTGGGTGAACAGCATTGTGTATGTGCGCAAGAACAACGACAAACTTCGCCTATGCTTAGACCCTAAAGATCTAAACAAAAACATCATGCGTTGTCACCACAAAACCCCAACCATGGAGGAACTCTCGCACAAACTGTCTGGTGCTAAAATTTTCTCCAAGCTCGACGCGAAAAATGGTTACTGGTCAGTCAAGCTTGACAGAGAATCACAGCTACTCACCACTTTCAACTCACCATTTGGGAGATATTGCTTCAAGAGAATGCCATTTGGACTGGTCATGTCCCAAGATGTTTTCCAACAAAAGATGGACATGATTATTGAAAAATGCCCTGGAGCGCTTGCACTAATTGATGATGTGATCATCCATGGAAAAACCAAAGAGGAGCACGACCACAATCTACAAAAATTAATGGAGACTGCACGCACTGCTGTCTTAACATTCAACAGTAGCAAATGTGCAATAAACGAGAAACAAGTCAGATTTTTTGGTGTGATATTTGACGAGAATGGTATACACCCAGATCCTCAAAAGGTGGAGGAGATAAAATCACTCTCCCGCCCAGATAATATTAACGAACTACAAAAGGTATTGGGAATCATTACCTACATGGCACCATTTATTCCAAGGCTCTCAGACCACACAGCCAACCTCAGAGAGCTCTTAAAAAAGATGCTGAATATGAATGGAGCAGTAGCCACCAGAAGTCGCTACAGGATATAAAGGACATCATATGCAAGGAGATGTTACTCCGCTATTATGACCCTTCCAAAAAGTCCACTATACAAGTGGATGCATCATCCAGAGGTTTGGGTGCATCCCTAATCCAAGAAGGCAAACCAATAGCTTTTGCCTAGAAATCCCTAAGTGAAACGGAGCAGCGCTATGCCAATATTGAACGGGAGCTCTTGGCAGTCGTATTTGGCTGTGGACGTTTTCGAACGTATATTTACAATTGTTCATTTGAAGTCGAAAGTGACCACAAACCCCTGGGAATGATCTGTCTCAAGAATTTAACAGCAGCACCTCCCCGACTTCAGCAGATGCTCCTGAGACTCCAGGAATATGATATGGTCATCAAATATCGACCAGGCAGTGAGATGCTACTGGCAGACGGATTATCAAGGCTACCTAGTAAGAAAAATAAAGAAGTCATCGATCTAGACATCAAGGTAGACTTTGTGCAATTCTCGATTGAGAAATCAACGCAGATCCGTCAAGCAACGAATGCCGACCTAACATTATGCGAGTTGAAGGTGCGAATTCTTAAAGGTTGGCCAGAATCTCGCCGAGAACTACATAAAGACCTTCAGCCATATTGGTTTTATCGAGACGAGCTCTCTATAGAAAATGGTGTATTGCTCAAAGGTGACAGGATTCTGATCCCCAATTCAATGCAACCAGAAGTTTTGGAGAAATTACATTATGGCCACCAAGGAAGTGACAAGTGTAAATTAAGAGCCAAAACCTGTGTTTTCTGGAGTGGCATCAACAATGATATCGACAGGATGACGCAGAAATGTGCTATATGTCAAGAACTCCAGAAGTCCCAAATGGCTGAGACCATCATACCACATGAGATCCCTGCGCGACCATGGCAAATCATAGCCACTGACATTTTCAGTCTTAATAGAATCAACTACCTCCTCCTTGTGGATTACAACTCCAAGTACCCCTTCATCCGCAGACTGGGAGAATTCTCCAGTAAAGAAGTCATTGGTTTCACCAAGCAAATCTTTGCGGAGCAAGGAATTCCGGAAAGACTGATCAGCGACAACGGCCCACATTTTAGCTCTCAGCACTTCAGAGAATTTGCTAGAGCATGGGATTTTGAGCATATCACATCTTCTCTCAGATACCCCCAATCGAACGGCATGGCAGAACGATATGAACAGACCATCAAAGCAGCCATGAAGAAAGCTGTAGTGAGCTCTCGAGACATAAACATGACCCTGTTGTGTCTCCGATCTACTCCGATAGATCACATCATCCCATCTCCGGGAGAGCTACTATTTAATCGGAAGCTAGTCAGCAATCTCCCTACAAAATGCACCAACCAAAATTTCGGTAAAGGTGAAATTCAAGATCACCTACTACAGAGGCAGTTGACGCAAAAAAGACAGTATGATGAACATGCTAAGGATCTCCCTAATCTGATCGCAGGACAGCAGGTCCGGGTACAAGACCAGGACACCAGAAGATGGAGTCCAGCGATTATCAGACAAGCCTGCGCTGAACCGCGTTCCTACATTATTGAGATCCCAACAGGACAGGTTCTTCGTAGAAATCGCAGACATCTCAAGGAAGATGCCTACACTCCTAATACGACACAGGCATTTCTACATAATACACCCCCGCATCACATACAAATTACACCACCGAATAGTCTGAACATTCTCCCTACAGAAAATACCAACACACATACCAATACCTGCACTCCATCAACAGAAACACAAGGACCTGTACATAAAGCACAGCCCAGCAAAAACCATCTGGAACAATCACCAGATCGGGTCGTATCGTAAACCCCCCTAAAAGGTACGAACTATAGAAAAGATTCGCACCTGAAACCCACTCAAAAAACTAACAATCCTTCCTTTAATGAAAGAGGGATGTCACGACATGAGTTATCTTATCCATGTCTTATATGTTTGTATGGGTTACTTGCCCTTGCTTCGACACAATAAAATATGGTCTTACTACTAAATACTTCTTGCTACATTTCTCCGTTACGTATTATTAATTATACTAACAAATAGTACCAGTAAAAGGTACAACAAATATGGAGGGGTGTCTACGAGTTTTTATTTTAATTCATATGGGGGTCCACGAAATAGATCCTGAAATAGAAAGGGGTTCCAGCTGCAAAAAAGTTTGAAAACCGCTTAACTAGAATCATCATCATCATCATATCGTGCTGGCAGCACGGATATCCCTGACCCTCTCTCGCCACTCCTCCCTATCGTTCATCGCCCTAGATAGGTCTTCAGGACAACATCCTGTATCCTCACATAGCTGCTGAATGTACGTTCGAGCTGGTCGTCCTGCTTTTGCGCGGCCATGTGTGGGGATCCATAAGAGTACATCTCTTATGAGTTCATCTCTGCTTCTCCAGCAATGTCCTGCATGTCTGGTTCGTCTAACTTGAATAGTTTTCGTGATAGGGGGCAGGTGGCCGTACAGTTGGTGTCTTGTGGGGTGTTGCTGCCAGGACTTGTTTAGGATTGCACGCAGCATTCTTGTGTAATTGCCATCTAGTTTCTTCTCCAGCCGTTTTGTTAGCGTCCATGTAGTGCATCCATATAGCAGTATCGATGTGACCGCTGCCTGGAAGAAACTGCGTTTCATTTTATCGGTTAGGTCTGATTTCCATATAATCGATAGCCTATTGATAGCTGTCCATGCTTTCGTTAACCTCGTTTCGATGTCCTTTTCGGTTGATTCGACGCTGCTTCCTAGGTACGTGAATTTGTCTACTAGTTTAAGTGGGGTTCCTTCTAGAGTGGAGATGTCCCCCGTTTGGTTATAGCACATATATTCCGTTTTGTGTGCATTAACTAGAATAAGGAATAACAATGAGTTAAAAATCAGTCTAACGTTGTGTTTAAGTTCGTTTTGACTGCGGTAATACTGATATCAGATTCGTTGGGTTATATCCCCTGTCCCCTAACTGACCGGTTACACCCCTTTACCAATTTGGTCAGTAAAGGTTTACAAATACTATAGGCAAAATACATTCAGTTCTTGCCGCTTTATCTTCAATTTTTAGGGTCGTTACTTTAAAAAACAAATTAACAAAACAAAACAAAGCAAAAAACTACAGGACGTAAAGTCCCAATGCTAAAGATAAATAAGTCGGAGCTAAAAACACACCAGACACTTATAACACAAGTTACAAATGCTTTATTCTATAAAATGGACTAAAACAGATTACATCAAATGGGTTCCATATCAGTCCCTATACAAGAATTAATTCATTAACAAAACATAAAACAAAAGCCATATTAAAAACTTTATCAAAAATTACATATCTCTTACATTCATTAACAAAATATAAAACTAAGGTAATATTAATAATAGTATCTAAAATTACATGTATCTTACTCCCCTGTAAGCAGCTGAAACCGGTTCTTTCTTTTTTTTCTTTCTATATTTCTCTCTTTGTAGGAGAAAGCCAAAAAGTTCTTAGTTCATGTTGTCTGTGAGGAAAATTTGTTATTTAGTCGGCGACCTCTTCTGCTTTTCTTTCTTTCTTTCTTTCTTTCTTTCTGTGCGGAATCTACAGATCCTTTAGACCTGAATTCTTCCGGTTTGATTTTCTTCGAGATAGCAAATAAAATTGGCAACTTCTCGTTAGCTCGTTTCTGAGGATTATTCATCTCTCAGCTTGACCATAAAAGTGAGTTTCAACTCAAAAATCTCCAAGCCTGCATCTCCCAGAAACTACTTGTTTCTCTACAAGACCATTTAAAATAAACTTTTTGCACGAGCCATCTCCGGGACGATTTCACCCTACGAGGTGTTATTGAGAAAAGAGGCTGAATTTTTTTCCCTCCCACTTCCAAAAAAGAACCCTTGACTCTCCCTTCACCACAGTAGCAGCTGCAAGTCCACCGTTTCGGCCTATCCGATGCTAATAAGAACAGCCCTGGTCTTTTCTGACACCCTCCAGGTGAGTAAACAAAAAAAAAAAAAAAAAATTTACAATTCGCTGTATAGTTTGAATAGCAAGTCATTGCTTCTCTCTCTCAGCGAACGAGTTCTTCTTCAAAAAATATTTTAAACAGTCTTTATATTTTATCTTATTAGTAAAACCAGTTTACCAAACGCTACGAGATTGTATTGCAGTTGGCTTATCCCTTAGACAAACGGTGTTGTGAAGGGGGAAGACCTACAGCATGGACATCGACTGGATTGTGCTGTGATCTAGGTTCAGAACAATAGTCTCACGAGACTGATGCCAGATTAATAAAAAAAAAGTTTCATTATTCCTCTTGAGATTTCGTAATTATTTACGCACTCCACCAACCTTTGGACTACAAAATTCTTGAAAAAAAATCTTGCGTATAATACACACGAGCTTTTTAGAATTTGTAGCCAAAAAATTCAACTTAAATTTTGCATTAGTTCAACTTTTTATTGGTTCTTAAAAATAAGAACTTACATAGTTTACAGTGTCTTAAAACGAAGAAAAAATTATACAGTATTTTGGGCAAACACACGGACATTTTCACGCAAAAATGCAACAAGTTTGCGACGAAAAATGTGCACATGAGGAGAAACAAAATTATAAACAAACACAAATTCTAATCGATATTTCTCTGTAATAAGTTTTGATTATAGAAATATAACTTACTTTCCGTCATTCTGTCACGAATATGATGAGGCATATGACCAGAAAAATGTTAATTGTATAGTTCTCGTGTATAAAACGCACCTCGAAAATTCCTTGAAAAACAGTACGTTATCTTATACACAAATAATTAAGATAAGTAAACCATCAACAAAACAATTGTTGATTCAAAGAGGGTCTTTTTCGTTTCTTTTTCAACGTTTGAATATTATTTGTTGTCACCTCTTCTTTTTACCCTTTGTGAACACTCTCCAGTCACTGGTCGATAGAAGAAAGCAAATGTTCTTTTCATCAGTTAAGAAAGGAAAAGAAAGAAAAGAAAAGAAAGAAAAGAAAAGAAAGAAAAGAAAAGAAAGTTATCTCAGCTGAAAATTAACAAGGAACTTGTTTTGTTAATCACCGGCTATGTCTTTTGTCTTAATCATTTTGTTGGGCAAATGAACAAATTAGCCGAAATTGTAAATTAATATTTTTTTAATCGTCCCCGATTGTATCCTGTAAATTACAAGGAAGTATTTTTGCCGAACAGATTATGAGTGAAGTTGTTATTTTTATTGATTTTAAATGATTTTTTTTTTCAATATGCAGTCGCTATTTCTGTTGACATCCAGACGATAATTTTGTTGTTGTTTTGGACAGTGAGAGAAAACATTAAGCAAATAAAAACATATCTATGTAAAATAAAGGTAAGTTTATATTTTTGATTAAATTAAGTATCCATTAAAAAATACTAATAAATATATATATATATAATTTGTACTTAAACTATCTTCTTTTTGTTTCAGTCTTTCAAATCAGTATTATTATTTAATTCAAAATTTAAAATTTCAACCATTAAAAAAAAACTCTTAAAAGTTCTGTTTTACCATTCAAATAGTCAAACTGATTTTTTTAAAACTAATTATAATTATTTTTATTTCAATAAAAATCTATTTATTAAATTTTTTCTTTTTTTTCTTTTTTTAAATTTTAAATATCTATTTATTTTTAATGTTTTTCGAGTACAAATAGATTATTTATCAACTGAATACCACCAAATATATATATATATATATATATATATATATATATATATATATATATATATATATGCTAGATTTACAGGTGACACAAGTTCAGAAGCATGTGGGCGCACAGTGGATATCGAATTCACTTCCTATGATCTTAATAATCTAGCGTGCTAACCACTTGTTATTTAATGATCTTTGCTTAGTTGTAACACAAGGCCGGAAGTAGTGGGCACACAGTGAGATTCGGTCTCATTTAACCTATGTTAGCATAAAAGTTATCAACTCTGGGTCAAATAGAACTTTATAAAATTATTTGTATTCAACAGGACCAGGTGTCAAAAAAAAAAAAAAACACTTAAGAAACAAGTACGCTAAAAGTATAAATATAAATGTACAAGGAATGTGACTCCCTAACCTCTAGGCATAACATAACCCTTGAGAGGTTGACATGTTATTAAAATCAATCAATCCTTTTTATCATATCATATTTACCAACCCCTCCGCTCGGGCAGGATATGACACAAGGTCAATTTTTAAGCGGAGTTTAACAGGTTTGAATTCAGAGTTTTCCTTCTCCTAGACTAGTTGCCTTACCAAGGCTGAAGAACCTAGTCTGCCCTACTATTTACCCATAGCTGGAGGGAAAATAATTGGATTCATACCTTTCCCAAGGGTATTAGTGCTATGTGAAATGCAATCAGCCTCGTCCAGGATTTGAACTCGTGTCGTCGTGTCCATTTTCTACGATGATAACCATTACACCACGGGCACCTCCTTTTATGATGGTTATCCAGAAGACTTCTCTGCGACAATACTAAGCTAGATTTTGTTAGAAACTTGTTAAGCAGAAAAAGTAGAAGTAAAGTTGGAGACCTTAGTTGAGGGTAACCCAAAGGCTCCTTTTTCAATAGCTACTACACCGAGGTGTAGGGAAAGACGCTACTCCATTCCCTGCATTGCTCCATTTTACCCTTGATCCTTACCTTATAACAATGAGTGCGAAGCAAGGTGGCATCAAGTACCATTTTTTGAGTTTTTGGTATGACTCGACCTGGTATTGAACCCAGGTCTTCTAGACCATTGGCGAACACTCTACTCATCTTGCTAAAATTCATGCTACCTTTGTATTAGGTCTGTTATACACATAAACAGAAGTTATAGGGCATTAAAATTGCTTTAAAATGAAAGAAATATCAGTTTTTATCAAAATCTACTCACATATAAAATAAAAAGGCACTTATATATGGTACAGTTAATTGTTACTTTATATGAGAGTACTTCAAAAAGTTCTCAGCTGCACTAAGAAAATATTACAGGAGAAAGATTGACTTTGTATTATTTTTTCCTATAATCTCTATCAAGGGGTGTCCTCGTGGTGTAATGGTTAAAGCGATGAACTGCGGAATAATAGTACGCTAGTTCGTACTCCAGTCGCGCTATTACGTTCACTTTCGGTCAAATACCCTTGGGAAAGGTATGAACCCCCTTATTCTCCCTCCAGCTATGGGTAAATAGTAGGACGGACTAGGTTCTTCAGCCTTGGTGAGGCAACTAGTCTAGGAGAAGGAAAACTCTGAATTCAAAACCTGTTAAACTCCGCTTAAAAATTGACCTTGTGTCATATCCTGCCCGAGCGGAGGGGTTGGTAAATAGTAATCTCTATCAACTTCAGTAAACTTGGTCAACACATGTTCAAGATTCGCTATCCTTTCACAGAAGAAGAGCTCATCTTGACTCTCCAGATATTCCTCAACATCATAGATGACTTGATCGTCACCCTAAAAATGGCAACTATGCAAATGAAATTTCATTTGGAAAACAAATAGAAGTCTAATGAATCCAGGTTGGATGAGTATTTATTTACCTAACTCCTCTGCCATGGGTAGGTTGTGACACAAGGTCAATTTTCAGCTGGTTTAAAGTCAGAGTTTTACTTCTCCTAGACTGGTTGCCTAAAGTAAAAGTAAAGTTGGCGACTGTAGTCGAGGGTGACCAGAAAGCTCCCTTTTCAATAGCTAACCATATTTCATAATCTTCATCTAAAGTATGTCTTTCACATGTCTCCTGAAGAGTATCAAATTTGTTTTATACCGACCGAGTAAAGTTGCAACCGAGTCAAGGGCAACCAGAAGGCTCCCTTTTCAATAGCTACTACACTGAGGTGTAGGGGAGGGCGGTACTCCTTTCCTTGGATTGCTCTGCTTTACCCTGGATACGTACCTTATATTGCTGAGTGTTAAGCTAGGAGGTATCAAGTACTATTTTTAAGGTCTTTGGTATGACGCGATCTGGTATTGAACCACGGTCTCCCAGACAAAGAATCCAGTTTGCCCTGCTATTTACCCATAGCTAGGGTGGAACAGATGGATTCATGTCTTAACTGAGGGTATTAGCATGAAGTGAAACACAGAGGGCCATTTCTAGGATTTGAACTCAAGTGGCCAATTCCATTTCCTGCAATGTCTTCATGTTGGTAGATTGAGGTGCAATGGTTCAAAGTGAAATTTGATTGCTTCAACCACCTGTGCTCTGTGAATGGCTCCATTGTTCTGATGCAACTGCATACCACTACAAAGCTTTTCCCTCCGTTTTTTTCCTTTTCTATAAGTCTTTTAATTGCTGTAATTCTGATACATATTTGGCCCACTCAGCTTGAGCTGCAGAAAACACTGACTGCATCTCTGCAGAAGAGTAAAACTCCCTGAACATGTGTCCTGTATATGACACTAAACATTCTGATGGTGAGGCTCCAGTAATGCTGTAACTTTGGGGAATGTGGAGTACCCCTTCATTGCCATCGCTCCCAGTTCCAATCTGACCCAGAGTGGCAGCACCTGATAAGGTCTTATCTATGGATCAAAAAGAACTAAACTTCATAAGTACACTAAACTGAATTGTTTGAAATGAACCATTTTGACATTTAACCGTTTGTAAACAAAAAACTATTCTTATGATGCTAAACTGATTTTTTAAAAATAGGACTGTTTTAGACATTTAAACTGTGTACTTATGCTAAAATGAATTGTTTGAAATAGGATATTTTGACATTTGTGTTGAAACAAAAACTCTTCTAATGTAAATTGAATTGTTTGAAATAGAACTGTTTTGACATTTAACTGTATGTTTACAAAATATACTAAACTGAATTGTTTGAAACTTTTATCAAAATTACTTAGTTTGGCATTAAATGACCCGGAAAGGGTTGATATGCTGTAAAACAAAACCACTAACCAACCAACTGATACTTATCACTCTCCATTAATGGTTTGACTATTGTGAAAGAAGTTGATCATGAGCATTCTCTCACAATTCCAAGACAGGGAAGCCATTATCTTGTCAACAGATGCCTGGACGAAACTGATTGCATTTCACATAGCACTAATACCCTTGGGAAAGGTATGAATCCAAATATTCTCCCTCCAGCTATGGGTAAATAGTAGGACAGACTAGGTTCTTCAGCCTTGGTGAGGTGACTAGTCTAGGAGAAGGAAAACTCTAAATTCAAACCTGTTAAACTCTGCTTAAAAATTGACCTTGTGTCATATCCTGCCCGAGCGGAGGGGTTGGTAAATAGGACTAACACTTTTAATCTAAGTGGGCCTGGGAATAATTGTAGCAAGAGTTTGGTTTGGTTTGATTTGATGGCATATCAACCTTTGTAGGTTGCTTAATGCCACATCCATTTGTATACATATAACCAGTTTTATTTCTAATGATTCAGTTTAGCATAAGTACAGTTTATTTATGCAGAGTTAAATGTAAAAACAGTTCTATTTCAAGCAATTCACTTGAGCATAAGTACACAGTTTAATTGTCAAAAACATTTCTATTTCAAGTTATTCAGTTTAATCAAACAGTTGTAATTGAAACAATTCAGTTTAGTATAAGTATAGATTTTATCCTCACACAGTTAAATGTCAAAATAGTTCTATTTCAAACAATTTAGTTTATCCTAAGTACAGATTCAATGTCAAAAACTGTTCTATTTCAAGCAGTTCAGTTTAGCATTTGTATGCATTTTAGTTCTATTTGACCCATAGATAGGGCCCTATCAGGTGCTACCACTATGAGCCAGAGTGGACCTGGGAGCAATGGCAATGAAGAGGTGCTTTGTATTCCCCAAAGCTCCAGCATTACTGGAACCTCACCCTCTGATTATTTAGTGTCATATCCAGGACACTCATTGGAGGAGTTTTACCCCCTCTGCAATGTCGCTAGAGGGGAATTCTACATTCTCCAAAGCACCAGAACTGGAGCCTCACCACTAAATGCTGTTCATTGTCTTACATTAGACACTTTTTTTGTGGGCACCTTACTCTTCTCCAGGCAATGCAATCTGAGCGTTCTAGGATCTGCTGACAGAGGTAGCTCCAAATCTAATGTAACCGATACAAACTTGCATTCGGGTTAAAGGAGATTTTCAACCTCCATTGCAAAGTTGAAATGGATGCTGTAGGATGATTTGGGCCAGAGAAGTTGGTTTGTTAGTAGCGAGGGAAAGCTTTTTAGCTGGGCCGTCTGGCATTCGTGCCGGATGGGTGCTCGAAACCAAGAGCAGACTCGGGGCCGAATAGGCCCCCAGCTTCGGCTGGGCAACCTTCGGGTGGGCGAGCTGCACTTTTGTCCCCTTGTACGGCACTAGACCAAGCATCTAGTTTAAGCCGTTAACTGGCATACGTGCCCGGACCCACATTTGGGTTCGTGAAACTGCTTGCCTCATCAGGCTCACATTGCACTAAGTGAGCCGATGAGCAGCACAGACAAGCAGGGTTCGAGTCTCGGCTCGTTCCCGACCTTCCCCTCCCCTTTATCCCCACTTTAATTGGCCTTCGGGCTTTTGACCTTGTGTCAAGTCGTGTCTGGTGGGAGGCAGCGACAAATACAGGGAAAGCTTGTTGTTTAGCGAGGAGGAAAGTTTATTGTTAGCGAGGATAGGTTGTAATGTGCTTGGGTGTTTACGTTGAGTTGTTTCCTCGCTAAGTGTTGTTATTCCCCTCGCTAGGTTGTGAGAAATAAAAGGAGGATGAAGATGTAAGATGGCGATAGTCAAAATGTGTTTAAGGATAAGGTTTTTATTTACAGCATGGAATATTGAGTTTGCTTTTGGTGCTGCAAGACTCGTGAAAGGTTGTGAGTATTGAGACGAAATTGAGTTATGAGAAGTTGAGAAGGTTGAGATGGCAGCGTGTGTCATCGGACATGTGAGGGATTGTGTTTGTAAGTTTAACGAAAGACATGTTGCAGTTGTAGGAATTGAACTTTGGATGTCACCATGAGTTTCATGTCTGGTATTTGGGGAGAGTATGCGCAATCTCCATTAAAGTGGCTCAGAGGTAAAATGGGAGCTAGGTGTCGAGAGCGGGATTATGCGTCGGATCGACATGTCAATTTTGGGGTTACATAAAGTTGTGCCTGTGCGAGGCATGTTGAATGCATCTAATTTATATTCAACTGGGATTCCTTACAAGGAATCCATAAATTAGATGGGTTCCCCCGTGTGTCCATACTGCTGCTGCTGCTTTTCTTGAGCCGCAGTGAGATGTCTGCACTGGGCGGCATTGTCCAGCTAAAAAGCATCGCTTCTGAAGAATGGCCAGTGTAACGTCTGCACTGGACGGCGTTCTCCAGCCAAAGAGACCGGGTTTGGCAGCTTACCAGATTTGCCGGCCGGAAATGAAAGGTCATGGCTGAATAGGATAGGTCATCCTGATTGGGTGAAATTAAGTGTCGAATTAAATTGCGCGCCAAACCAAAATATGAAATTTTCCCTTCCTCTACAATGCTTAATTTGTGTCTTTTTTATAATTTGTGTCATGAAAAGTTTTTTTAGATTTAGAATAGAAGAGTCATTCCATAAATACGGGGAATTTTGCCGGAAGAGTTAGCAATAGGAAATATTGTTATTTGTATTAAATAAGAATACTTGAAGCCATACAACTTGATAAATCAACTGTCTGCAAACAAATAGAGACAAACAAATGCAATGTAACACTAAAAATATACAAGGGTCATTCAATAAATAAGGGGAATTTTTTTCTTTGGAGATAGAAATAGGTAATGTTGTTTACTGTGTCACCTTTTTCAAGAAAATCAATAAAAATGGATCAGTTCATGTCCTAAAAAACTATCAGCATGATCTTCTTTATTGGCCACTGTGCCCATTACTTATTCTTTAAAGGAGAGTCAGTTTTTTTCTACTTCATGGATTGTCTTTTTGACTCAGACTTGATGTGGCAAACCTATATTTAGCCCATTTGTAAGCATTTGTTTTTTTATTAAGACATGCTTCACTATACACATCACACATTCTTCTGTACATTTCATTTGGTTTGCACTTCTCCTCCTGTAAAAATTTGATGACAGGCACCTATTTAAGTATGGACTATTCTATTTGATTTACTGCTATTTTGAATAGCCTCAAAACAAATATTTTTGCTTGATTAAAATAATTTTTGCTATGAACCGATTCCAAACAAAATAGAGTTTACATTAATGAAAAAAGATTTTTTTTGCTTTTTATTGTAAAAATTCTCTTTAGCTTTTGACTGTTCCTTGTCATTTTAAGTAAAGTTGCTGAAAAGATGGTTGCATCCTTTTTGAGATACCCTGTGTATATTTGAATATTTCAAATTGTTATTTGAACAACTGAATCCATTTGTATATTTAATGTTGATTGTGATATAACAGTTATTATCAACTGAAATGAACTCAGCAACTCAATAGTTAGGTTTGAGTCACCAACAGTCCATGAGACCAGGGTTCAATCCCAAGTCAAGTCATACCAAAGACTCAAAAAATGGTACTTGATGCCACTTAGCACTCAGCATTATAAAGTAAGGATCAAGGGTAAAGTGGAGCAATGCAGGGAATGAAGTAGGGCCCTCCACTACACCTCGGTGTAGTAGCTATTGAAAAGGGAGCCTTCAGGTCACCTTTGACTAAGGTCGACAACTTTATTACAATACATGAGAACTGTATAATTAAGGCCATGAGACAGGATGAAAGAAAGTTTGCTTTGTCTATTTGGTTTTATGGCATATCAACCCTTGTCAGTTATTCAATGCCAAATCTTGTTCATATATATATATATATATATATTGAAATGATAGGTTGTGGTGAATGTGACAATAAGATAGAAATATGTGGAAAGTTGGATAAATCAAACATCATCATCATCATGTCGTGCCGCCAGCACGGATATCCCTGACCCTCTCTCGCCACTTCTCCCTATTATTCATCGCCTCCGGCAGGTCTTCAGAGTTACATCCTGTGTCCTCGGACAAATCAAACACTTAAAACCAATTTTGTGGCATGATATTTCATTCTTTTAAAAATGAAATGAAAGAACAAAATATTGTGCCTCTAAATTGGTTTTAAGTGTTTGATTTATCCAACTTTCCAAATATTTCTATTATATATATATATATATATATATATATATATGTGTGTGTGTGTATGTCTGTGTAATGCAATTTATTGGCAAATACTTTGTAGGTAAGTTAATTTTTAAATGAGTTAGAGCTCATTTATTTGCATGCAGTTGAATGTTTTCGAATATGGCTATTTAACATTAATACTTCTATTTATCAAATAGTTTCAAGTATCACTATCTTAGCAATTTGAAGAATATGTTTAGGACAATCATAAAAGTGATTGAGATCGATATGAATGACCAATTGATTGGATCAGGCCTCTCTGACTGCTTGTCTAATCAAGTAAAAGCCAAAGTGGACTATTGCAGGTCATCCAACCACTCTATGGCCAGGTCATGGACTACTCAGCCACCAGTATCCCATCCTCAAACATTACAAGTTGCCACCCACAACCAAAAGGTAACCTCATTGGAGCGGGGGGGGGTACTCCTCTGCAGGGGTATACTCAGTATATTCTGCAACTCCAACTGACAAGGCAAGACTGAAAGTAAGTTATAGGTATTGTCCAAACAAATTTGTTTTATGCCATTACAGAGAAATATCCACTGGAATGTGTGTTTGTTTATAATTTTGTTCCTCTTAATGTGAGCTTATTTTCACTGCAAGCTTGTTGCATTTTTGTGTAAACATGTCTGTGTATTTGCTCTAAATACTGTGTAAATTTTGTGTTTTAAGACATAAATGTAAACTATATAAATTCTTATTTTTAGTTAGTATGAACTGATAAAATATTGAATGAATGCTAAATCTAAGTTAAAGTTAGCTGTTAAAAATTCCAAAATGTCTGTGTGTATTATGCACAAGAATTTTTTTCCCGAAAAATTTCATTATCCTTAGTTAGGTGTGCATTTTATACATGAGTGTGTTATACACAAATAATTTCAGTATAGCCAATCATCTGATATTTTAAATTATATTATCATATCCACCTTGAATGTTCAGATATTTGTTCTTTCTACATTTTTAGGCAGGAGGTCTCCAGAGTTTCCAAAGTAAAAATGGATATTCACACCAAAGAAAATGGATATTGCTGTGAAGATTGCAATGAATCATTTCCTCATCATTCACACTTCATTGAACACCTGATAAAACATGCGACCAGTAAAAATTCCCCAGGTGAAGGGTCTGGTAAAATCCCTATTTGCAAAGACAATTCAAAAATACCAGAAGATAAAAAACCACTAATATGTGAGATGTGTGGTAAAGCTTTCATTAATAAAACTGATTTTGAAACACACATTACAATTCATACCAATGATATATCACTTGCTTGTGACAAAAGAGCTCGGGATTTTCTTCAAGTGCCTAACATAAAAACTCGTGTGAAAGTATATTCAAGGGAAAAACCTTTTAAATGTGAAGTGTGTGGAAAAGGTTACTCACAGAACAAAAACTTGAAGACACACATGCGAGTCCATAGTGGGGAGAAACTCTCTTACTGTGAACAATGTGGAAAATCTTTCCCTTATAAATCGTCTTTTAGAAACCATATGAAGACCCATACCAGGGAAACACCATTTGAGTGTCAGTTGTGTGAAGAAAGTTTTGGCACATATCCTCAACTCAAAAGACACATACGGACACACACCGAGGAGCCATCATTTCAATGTGTTGAGTGTGGAAAAGCATTTTCTCGTAAGTATATCTTAGAATGCCACATGAGAGTTCACACTGGAGAGAAACCTTTTCACTGTGAACAATGTGGAAGAAACTTTTCAAATAAATGTGTCTTGAAAGATCACATGAGAAGACACAAAGGTGAGAAACCTTTTCACTGTGAAGTGTGTGGAAAAGAATTTTGTAAAAGTTCTGAACTAAAATCTCACATGGGAACACATACTGAGGAAAGGAACTTCATATGCAAAGACTGTGGAAAAGCTTTTAGTACAAATGCTTCTCTGAGAGCACATATTAGAACTCATAATGAGGAGACATCCTTTCTGTGTGAGGTGTGTTGCAAAACATTTCCTTACAAATCACTATTAGATATTCATATGAAAACACACACAAGAGAAAAAACATATCACTGTGAAGCATGTGGAAAATCTTTCTCTCAGAACTGTAGCTTAAAGCGCCATAAAAAGTCATGTTCTGGGCACAGTTCCTAATGACAGCTGTTGTAGACAAAGGGTTTGCATGAAACAAAGTATGTTTTGTACTTTCCTGCAATCCACTGAACTTCATTTCTGCTCCCCAGCTATTCAATCATTCAGTTCCTCTTGATTTCTGATTATTATTTATTGATGCTGTGAATTTTCACAAGTGTTGTTAAATCTCTAATTGTAGAGAAACAAAAATTGATGTACACGTTTTTATTTCAAATTTTATAAATGGTTGAATGTTAACTTGGTTTGCTTTTCAAAAATACTTTTATTTTTCTCACCTGGTGTGTGACAAACAGATTTTAAATCAGGGAAAACTTATATTCTTTGCTAAGTCACACACACATGCACACATATATGCACATACACACACACACACACACACACAGGGTATAGAAATGTTAACAAACGGATGCTGCTGTTGCTACGTAAAAAGCTTAACAATTCCCTTAGCCAAACATGGTACGCTTGTTGGCCGAGCAGTCTGAGACTTAGTCTAACATAAAGTTGGATGGGTTTTGATCCTGGCTTCGAGCGTCATACATGTCTAGCCACACTGAAGAGTTCTGATAGAACGAAACAGTCTGCCTGTGGATGAAAATATATATATAAATTTTTTTTTTTTTTTTTTTCATCATACAACGTGTGGAAGCACGTGCGATACCCTAGCCTCATCAGCCGCCAACCAGGGTGATAACACAGTTTCGGTAGCTCAAGGTGGCTGAAACTGTGTTATCACCCTGGTTGGCGGCTGATGAGGCTAGGGTATCGCACGTGCTTCCACACGTTGTATAATGAAAAAAAAAAAAAAAAAAAAATTTATATATATATATATATATTGTCATCCACAGGCAGACTGTTTCGTTCTATCAGATGATGTGGATGACAATATATATATATATATATATCAATACAATGTCATAGTATTAGCAAAAATATATATATATTTGTATCAATGTGTATATATTTACATAGTCCTGTATACAGTGTCATAGTATTATCAAAAATATATATTTATGTATCAATGTATATATATATGTGGAAGAAAATAATGGATAGTAATCCGACAATTTGTGAAGAAAAATTGACAACAAGTAATCCAAATAGAAAGTAGGGATTTATAGAGAAACAAAGTCAGTCAACACTATAGCGTTTCGGTTCTGCTGAACCATCATATATATATATATGCATATATAATACAGGATTTTGGTGTCAGCAAAAAGTATATATATATATATATATGTATAAACACCAAATTATATATTTATCATTACTGTGTTGTATATATATATATATATATATATATGTATCAGTGTATATATATATATATATATATGTGTGTGTGTGTGTGTATCAATGTATTTATGTATCAGTATATATATATATATATATGTGTGTGTGTGTGTGTATATATATATATATATATATATGTGTCAATACATATATCTGTGTGTATATATATATATATATATATGTATCAATGTATATATGTGTGTGTGCATATCGGTATATATATTTGTGTATGAATCAATATATATATGTGTTGGTATCAGTATGTATATGTTTGTATGTATTAATATATATCTGTGTGTATCGATATATATATGTGTATATGTATCAGTATATATGTGCATGTGTGTATCCATATATATATATATATATATGCGTGTGTGTGTGTCTATCAATGTATATATATATATATAGGCACATATATATACACGCATATATGTGTGTGTATCAAAATACATATATGTATCAGTATTTCTATACATATATATATGTGTGTGTGTGTACATGTATGTATTGGTATATATGTACGTATATATACATACACACATACATACATACATACATACATGTGTGTGTATCAATATATATATATATATATATATATAAGTAATATTCCTAGTGTCCTAGTATCAGCAAAAAATATTCTGCTAATGACAGTGTCATTCACTTTTTTGATAATTTTACCGGCAGAATGCCAGCATTCTTTCATTGATTTTTTTTTTCAGTTTCAGATAAAATTATGAACAAAAAAACCTTTTATGTTTTTTTATTATTCTGTTAAGACAAAAGGGAATAAAATAATGATAGCAAAAAAGAGATAGGAGGAAAGAAGAAAAAGAAAAGAAGAGAATAAACGAAAATTAATAGAGTTGGAAGGAAAGAAAATTGAAGATAAGAAGAAACAGAAAAGAAGGAAATAAATGGGAAAATATATGATGAACTCACTGAAGTCAAGAAGAATCTGTAAGGTCTCATCAGCATCCATGAAATGTATGTCTGGTTGTTACAGTATCAAAATTGAGTAAATCTGTCAAGGAAAAATTTCAAAATATATTACTCATTTTGAAGAATGTTGTTGTCACCTAGAAACTACCATATTGCTTGGCCCACTCAGCTGGGGCTGCAGAATACACAGACTGCATCTCTGCAGAAGGGTAAGACTCCACCAATGAGTGTCCTGGATATGACACTAAACAATCTGATGGTGAGGCTTCAGGAATACTAGAGCTGTGGGGAATGCAGAGTACCTTTTTATTGGCATTACTCCTTGGTCCACTCTGGCCTGGAGTGGTAGCAGCTGATAGGGTCCTATATATGGGTCAAATAGAATTAAACTGCATACTTATGCTAAACTGAATTGTTTAAAATTTAATTTAGCATTAAATGACCCAAAAAGGGTTGACATGCCGTGAAACAAAACAACCACCCAACCAGCGATATTGTTCTGGTAATATATATATATATATATAATTTGCATCTCTTAATAAGTGTACCAATAATAAAGTTAGTAAAGAAGTTGATAATGAAAATCCAGCTTCACAACTCAAAGGAGAAAGCAAAAATCTAGAAACAAATAAATAAAGAGGTTAGAAATCCAATTTTCTAAGGTTGGTTGGATTTTGCGGCATATCAACCCTTTGAGTTATTTTATGCTAAAGGCATTTTTGTTTTATTCATTCTTTAAGGGATATGGTTGTTACTTATGTAGTTATTTGTATATTATTTCAAGTAGTACTTCTACTGGGAATCAAATGTTTGGTATAGTTATTATGGGTTCTATTGTTGCTACATGATGACATCAGGATTTCTGTAGAAGGTTTGTATGTCCAAGTGTGTTTCTACTTGTGAGTAAGGTTTTGGTCTATGGACTTATATCTTTCATTGGAAGCCATTTTTTCTTTTTTGATTATGTTTTAAAGATCTCATACTCTTTATGCTATAGAATTTTCTTTGAGTATTGACAAGATGTCTGCATTCCATTAAAATGAGTTTCACTGTATATGGTATTCAACATGACTGTTAACATCCTATCTTGGCTTATGGGACGAGCAATTATCTCCCCCTGGAGGAAGAGGGAGCTGTGAGGAGAGGAAGGAGGAAAAGGAGGGTTGACCACTTTTTAGAGGGATCTCTTCGAGACAAGTTGCACGTGTCAACTCTAAAATAAAATATATATTTATCCTATTCTTGCCTGGACCTTATTTATCTTAATTAACAATGACCATTTAAGTGGTTGTTCTTGTTTAAGATGGTTTGGTTTGGTTGGGTTGGGTTGGGTTGGGTTTAATAGCATATCAACCCTTGTAGGCTATTCAATGCCAAATCCTCTTTATACATATATATTAGATATATAAGATTGTGTTTGGTTGGGTTTTTATGGCACATCAACCCTTCAGATTATTTAATGCAAAATCTTCTTTATACATATATATTAAATATATGATTTATCTACACATTTTGTTGATAACATTTTTAAATGAATCTAAACTCATTCTTTTGCACATAGTTAAATGGTTCCAAGTATTGCTATTGCTGACAATTCATTTAAACATCAGTCATTTGTTAACACACAGTTAAGTGATCAAACTGTTCTATTTCAAACAATTTAGTTTAGCATAATCAACAAAATTAAATGATTCCAAGGATTGCTATGTATAACTACCAATTCAGTTCCATATCAGTCATTTGTTTATGCACAGTTACATCTTCAAACACTTCTGTTTCAAAAAACTCAATTTAGCAAAAGTAAATAAAGTTAAATGGTTGTCAGGATTGCTATTTATCACTAACAATTCAATTAAACGTCAGTCATTTGTTTACACACAGTTAAATGATCAAACAGTTCTATTTCAAGCGATTCAGTTTAGCATAAGTCATTTGTTTGCACTCAGTTTAAATATCAAACAGTTCTATTTGATCCATTGAGCAATGGCAATGAAGTAGTTCTCTGCATTCCCCAAAGCTTCAACATTACTAGAGTCTCACCATCATATTTTTTTGTGTCACATCCAAGACATTCATTGTGGGGGGAGGTCTTACTCCTCTGCAGAAATGCAGTTGATGTATTCTACGGCGCCAACTGACTGGGCCATGTTTAGGATGAAAGATTGTATTAATTTGGTTTAGCCTATGCCTAACCAAGTCAGGTTGGCCTCTTCTCTTCTGTTCTTAATGAGATCTGGTTTTCTTTTTTTCTACACTAAGGAGTTTACGTATGTCAGTATGCGTAGGAAACTAGTTCCTCTTATACTGACAGGGTCCAATAAGGTGCTCTTGTAAACTTAAGATTGTTACTGCACAGGAGCTAATAACACTTAATGTGTAGAAAGTATGTCTTTTAGCAGCAACAGAAGCAGCTATGACATTTCATTCTCATCATGGCATGAAATGGTGAATATAATGTGATCGTGATTGAAACTTATCTCAGTAAGTGGTGGCAACCTTGTGATTTGCTTGCTCCCCTCTTGAGATACCTAAAAACTTAAGTCTTTCAATGTAGACTGCAAGCAACTGATAAACTCAAAGATTTCATACATCATGAAATCACATCAATACCAAAAACAATAGCTTGGCAAGTGCTGCTGAATTTCAGTGTGAGGCTTCAGGAGTGAGAATATACATATTTCCCAACCCTTCTGCACAAGCACAATGAGACACAAGTTAAAATTTTTTAAAAGTAAAGTTTAACGAGTTTTCCTTCTCCTAGACCGATTACCATACCAAGTTTTAATAGCCCATTGTGCCCTACTATTTACCAATAGCTGGAGGAAGAATAGGTGGATTCATACCTTTCCTTACAGTATTAGTACAATATGAAATGCAATTAGCCTTGACCAGGATTTAAACTCGAGTCACTAGGTCCATTTTCTATGGTGATATCCATTACACCATGAGCACCTCCTCAGGAGTTCATGAGGGCAAGCATTTGGATGATATAACAGGTTTTATTACTCCAAGTCTGAGTGAACCTGAGAGTAATGGCAATGAAGGAGTACCTCATCCTCTTCAGATTTCCACAACTGTAGTCTCCACACCAGATGGAGTTTAGTGTCATAACCAGGACACCTTTTTTGTGGCGAGTGAGGGTCTATGAAAAGAATTTACATATTAAAGATTGTGATTGTTATTATGAAATTCAATATTGCAGTGATTATCTTGTTCACTTATTCTGAAGCTGTTTGCTGCAAGAGTATGGTGTGCTGAAACTATTTCCCAAATTGTTTTAAATACGCAAACCTGAACTCAGCCCTGTCAGCTGGTGCTGTAGAATACGCTCTGCAGTGGGGTAAGAAACCTCCAACAAGTGTCCTGGATATGAGTGTGGAGTACTGTAACATATTGACCCTCGGCCAAGCTGTCAAATAAGAAATGCACCTGTGTAAATAACAGGTGCATCCGCTCAAAGATATCAGGGTATAACCTTGACTGTGGACAGGTTGAATTGGGTGCAGATGCGACATTCACAGGAAGCAGGTAGGCGTCAAACAATGATATAACCCGGTGCGACAGGAAATTCAGTTAGGTGGAGTCAGTTAGTTGGAGATAAGATGCTGTAGAGAGAACCAACACTCAGCAGAGGACTATGGGCCCTCAGGACCCCCGAGTGAGCAGCCCAGCAGAACGAGAAAGAAGTGCTGCTAAAGACAAAGGAACTGGGGGTCAATACGTTGCAGTTTGTTCAGTCTCCAACTCACCTCTCACACATAATCCTTTCGCAACCATTTTGAATAAAGTGTGAGAGGTATATTTTTCTAAAGAAGTGTGTTCGTTTGTCATTATTGTTGATTTTGCTTTTGCACGTATATGTGTATAGTTGTATATGTATCGTGGTTGTGACTATGCAACAGTACCACTTCAATGCCATTGCTCCCAGGTCATCTCTTGTTCGGAGTAGTAGCACCTGATAGGGTTCTACCTGTGGGTCAGATACAACTGTTTGACATTTAAACTGTACTTTGACATTTAAATTGAGTGCATATAAATAACTAATGCTAAAGTGAGTTATTTGAAATAGAACTGTTTGATCATTTAACTATGTATAAACAAATTACTGATGTTTAAATGAATTGTTAGTGATACTTAGCAATATTTGGAACTATTTAACTTTGTTGACTTATGATTACATATTATATATATCTAATATATATGAATAAACCAGATTTGGCATCAAATAACCAGTAATGGTTGATATGCCATAAAACCAAACCAAACAAAACCATACAGTAAAATGGTATCCACCACATTGAATAAGTTTCAATACTCCCTCTCCCCCATGGAATTCATGATCTTCTGAAAAAGGCAAACTATATATACTAGGTATATCCAACAAATTTCTGTGGAAGACTGATATCCTTATTGGAATGCTTGCTTGTAGGGAAGATATTTAATCAAGTCTCCTCCCTCTAATGCCCAATAATAGCATTAGTATATCTATGGTTTATTAACACTGAACAAAATAGGAAGAAATTCAAAATGAATGCAGTCGTTCATACAATAATAGCTTTAGTATATCTATGGTTTATTAGTTCTGAACAAAATAGCAAGAAAGTCAAAATGAATGCAGTTACTCACAAGAACACTTGTTGTTTTATATGCACAAACTATATGCAGGTTATATTGCAAAGAAAGGTTAGGTTATTTGGTTTAATGGCATATAAACCCTAATGTGTTATTTAATGCCAAATCCTGTTTATACATATATATATATATATATATATATATATATATATATATATATATGTATACATATACATATTATCATCCACAGACTGACTGTTTTGTTGTATCACAACTCTTCAGTGTGGTTAGACACGTTGGATGCTTCAAGCTGGGATTGAAACGCGCCAACTTTATGTTAAACTTTGTATCATACCAGTCAGCCATCAGTCAACATACGTCAGCTCAGGAATTATAGGGTATTGTGTAGTAGCTTTCTTCTGTTTACATTTTGCCTTACCAGATACCAGAGTGCTCAATTAATATGAAGAGCTTTGCATTATACCAATAGCAACCATTAATTCCTTCACCAGAGTGCTCAACCACCGGGGAAGCAAAATCAAACCCCTCCACATCAGATTTAAAGAACACCTCAACATATGTTCATCCTCATTCCGTAAATATTTAATTAAATGCAAAAATAAGGATAATCATTTTCCCATTAAAATAGAACCAATAGTACATAATGTTGGTTATCTCAGAATTAAGGAGGTTTTATTAATAGCTTAGTTACACCCTCAGATTATCAGTAGATTAGAATTAAATACTGAATATATCATTAATTAACATACACATTCTTTGGATAAATATTTAAATTAAAAAAAATGAAATTGATTTAGATGACTGAAGTCATGTTTCTTCCGGATGGTGTTTAAACATCCCAAGTGGCACCATGGTTACAACACCCAAGATAGTCTTCCAGCACCCCACATGA
Source organism: Sepioteuthis lessoniana (assembly GCA_963585895.1). Taxonomy (NCBI): domain Eukaryota; kingdom Metazoa; phylum Mollusca; class Cephalopoda; order Myopsida; family Loliginidae; genus Sepioteuthis; species Sepioteuthis lessoniana. The sequence continues at coordinate 55,931,053 of OY757908.1, forward strand.
CACCATATTTACAATGTCCCAAAAAATTTGAACATACAACACTGAGTTCATATGAAAAATGTCTCTGATGATGAAGTTTTTACTTCAAAATTAATTAGACCCAAATAATTATTTTGCATTGCATATATATATGTGTGTGTGTGTGTATGTGTGTGTGTGTGTGTGTGTGCACGCATCTGTGTGTGTGTGTGATATTTGAATTAATAGCTTGTAGATAACTTTATTTTTAAATGACTTAGTTTACTTTTTTTGCACCCAGTTAAATAGTTTCAAGTATTGTTATCCAATACTAATAATTCTATTTGATATTAATCATTTGTTTGCACACAGTTCAATGATTTCAAGTATTCTTATCCAACATTATTAGTTCTATTAATAAAGTATTCCTATCTAATATGAACAACTTGCACACAGCTGAATGGTTTCAAATAACTAATAATAATAATAATGATAATAATAAGCCATGGTAAAAAAAATTGAACAGTTCTATTTCACCCATCGATAGGACTCTAACGGGTCTGGGTCAAAGTAGACCTGAGAGTAATGGTAATGAAGGAGTACACCTCATTGCCCAAACTTCAAGACTGGAACCTTAACATCAGATGCATTTAATGTCATACCTAGAACACTAAATGGTTTCAAGTACTGCTATCTAATACTAAAAATTCAATTCAATATTAATCATTTGATTGCACATGGTTAAATGGTTTCGAGTATATTAAATGACTGAATAGTTCTACAAATCTGGGTTAGAGTGGACCTGAGAGTAATGGCAATGAAGGAGTACTCTACATTCCCTAAAGCTCCAGAACTGGTGCCTCATCGCCAGATGGTTTAGTGTCAGACCCAGGACACTCATTGGGGGAGTCTTAACCCCCTCCCATTGCAGATGTGCAGTCAGTGTATTCTACTGCCCTAGCCAATATCTAACATAATATAAATAATTTGTTTGTACACAGTTAAATGGTTTCAAGTATTGCTATCTATCACTAAGCATTCTATTTAAAATTAATCATTTGTTTTAAAAAAAGTAGATTGCCCAGTCAGTTGGGGCTGTAGAATACACTGACTGTTTCTCTGCATAGGGGTAAGACCCCCACCTCAACGAGTGTCCTGGATATGACAATAAACAATCTGATGAGGCTTCAATAATGCTGGAGGTTTTGGAAATGCAGAGTAACCCTTCATTGTTGTTGCAAGGAGTGGCCCCGAGTGGTAGCACCTAATAGGGTCCTATATGTGAGTCAAATAGAACTAAACTGTGTACTTATGCTGAAATGAATTGTTTGCAATGGAACTGTTTCTGACATTGAAACTGTACTTATGCTAAACTGAATTGTTTAAAAATAGAACTGTTTTGATTTGACAATTAAAGTGTGTACTCATGCTAAATTGAACAGTTTATAAAAGAACTGATTATTTGTATAAAAATGGATTTAGCATTAAATAACCTACAAAGGTTAATATGCTATAAACCCAAACAACCAACCAATCAAACTAAAAAAAAGAAATGAAAGATAGATTCAAGTATTGTCAGCAAAGGCAGGAACTTGGTCGATAAAGTAAAACTAGGTTTGCCCGCTAGTTGGAAGGTCAACATCAGCCATTGGCAGGGACTGTATCGGTGTCAGCAGAGGTCGAAAGTGACTGCAGCTATAAACAGAGTCTGTGGAGGACAAGTTTGGCTACAAGACAAACACATGTTCACTTCAGGCAGGATTTAGGCTATAAATGGATGAGATCACTGCAAGCTAGACCTTAGAGCAGCGGACCATAAGCTGGTACCTGGTTAGCTTTCAAGTAGAATCACCACAAAGGAATGGGATTGCTATGAGCTGATGCAAGTGAGCTCAGTCAGTGGTTTTTTTAATGTTTTAGGCCACCAGGCTGAATCAATTATAGGAATGGGATCACAAACGGGCTTAAAATGTTCAGCCTTTACAGAAGCTAGAACTTGTAGCTTCCAAGCTTGGATCAACTGAAGACATGGGATTGCGAGCGAACATGAAAGTTCAGTCAAAAAGTGAGTAGACCAGGTGGTGTAAAAGTCACAGTACACTTTGATCCTGTCGCTCTGCAGCCATGAACTGGGTAAAATCTAAGTCAGTAGCTGCTTTTATAAGAGAAGAGAGCAGTTTCAAAAATGGTCTTGGCAGGAAATATTCTTGTTGCAAACTTTCCTCTTTTAAATAAATCTACTATGAAATAATTCATCATACCTTGACAAGGAGTTTTTAAATACAATATATTTATGTGATACATCACCTTGACCAGCAATGAACCCAGTGGATGTTGTTGACAGATACATCCGGTCATTTGTAAAATCAACAAAATGATTTTGGAAACAAGTATTGCATGGATGTAAAGTGTGGCCCATGGAGGGCCAGCATTGCATGGGTGTGGGCTGTGGCCAACGAAAGACAAGCATCACGTGGGTGTGGGCTGCAACCAACAAAAGGCAAATGTTGGATGGGTGTGGCCTGTGACAAATGAGAGACAAGTATTGCATGTGGTCGTATGGGAGTTATAAGACTATAAAAGGTCAAGAATTCTGGGGTTGAAGCAGATCCTGCAGGCAGTTCCGACTTCCAATGGACTCTCTGTGTGCACAAACTCTCTCTCCAATCACTAGACTTCTCCACACAAGTGTCACCATTGATAAATAAAAACTTAAGACTATATTTTATATATACATGTTCCTCATTGTTCTTAAGATCCAGCATTATTACATTCAATCAGGTTGTTAGAAACTATTTCCGAAACAATGGTTAGAATTAATCTATTTAGAAAAAGGTTTTGTGTTGAGACAACAGTAGGGGTTACATTTTGTAACTGACATCACAAGTGAGTCAACGATACTTGTTTCTGCCTCCCACCGGATAGGACTTGACACAAGGTCTTTTTTATAGTGGGAGTTTAGGGAGGAGGAGGAGGTCGGTCTGGAGCCAAGGCTCGAGTCCTGCTGGACATATGCTGGTCATCGGCTCACTTAGTGCAGTGTGAGCCAGATGAGCCAGCTGGTAGACTTGGACTTACTTGATATATCACATGAGCCCGGCATATATGCCTAATCATAGCTTAAACTAGACCCGAGAGTCTATTCTGTGCTGTCAATGATGTCATTGCCCTCATGCAGGTGGTCCAGCCAGAGCCAATATTTGTCACTGCCTCTCACCAGACAAGACTTGACACAAGGTCAATGACCAGAAGGTCGATTAAAGTGGGGTTAGGGCAGGAGGCGGTCAGGCACAAGCCAAGGCTTAAGCCCTGGTAACTATGATGCATCTAGCCCACCTGAAGGTGGCCCAGTCGAAACTGAGAGCCTTATTGCCTCAAGTCTGCCTTTGCTGGACAGGGCCTACTGGCAAACAAGCGGACTCAAATCTGTCATTGACCTTGAAAAAAAGCCAGAAGTGATCCTCAATGTTCCATTCACCGAGGAAATTATGTTTTTGAGTAGCCAGGGGCAGGGGACGGCAACGATAAATGTCACGATGATTGACAACAAATGCTGAATTCTTTGTCTTTTAAAAAAGTTAGCAAATCATTCGGTGAATGTTTGAAAAAGTTTTTAAAACAATAGATAAGATTTAAATTCTGTTTTGTTTAACTTTCTAAAAATCATTTTTCATTTAAATATTTTAAAATGTGTAAATAATATGAAAATAATTTGTAAATGATATGAAAATCTGAATTTTAGAATTTTTGATATGTAAATAGTATAACTAAAAAAAATAATATGTAAATAACATGAAAATTTGAATGTAAATAATATGAAAATAATAAGTAAATAATATGAAAATTTGAATTTTTCATATGTAAATAATTTTTGAATTTTTTTATATATAAATGATAAGGATATTTTGAATTTTTTCCTTTCTACTTTGTAAATGAAATGAGAATCTTTTTGGATTCTTAATATGTAAATAATAATATGAAAATTCAAAAATGGTATTTTCATATGTAAATAATATAAAAATGTGTATGTATTGACATTTATTAGGAACTATTTTTATAAAACACCGTTTTTTCTTTTTGACTCTCCATAAAACGAAAAATGTGGTTTTTATCGAAGGTAAAAAAATGTAATTAAAATTTCTTAGTATTCTTTTCATTACAAAGAAGGAACAAATTATTTTAAATAAGCAATATAATTGCTATCACCTTTAAAATCATATCGTTTTAAATCATTTATTTTTTTAAAAAAACTGCTTTCCAAACACAATTCGTTAATTATTTTTTTTTTATATGAAGAAAAATTTCTTTTAGAAGAAGAGGTAAGATTTAATTAATTATCTATTTGAAATATTTCTCAAATACAAAATTATTCTAATTCGAATATTTTTTTTCTTTTTCGTGATAGGTTTTTTTTATAGTGTTTTTGTGTGTCAATATGTTTTGTACAGAAAAAAATTGTCAAATAAAAATTGAGATGTTATTATCAAAGAAGAAAAAAGTTTATATTGTCATTCTCATTTATAGAATTTTAGATTTGTCATCAAAATTTCTGTTTGGATTCTTTTTATTCTAATAAAATGTTATTACTTACTAACAGGCCTTATAATTGCTTATCATTAAGTTTAGGTTTTAGTAAGTTTGAAAAATTTAATCTAATAAGATAAGTAATATTTTGATAAAATAAATCTTGGCTTTTGTTTTATAACTAAGATTCTTTTAATTAAAAATACATTCGATAAAAAGTATTCTCTTTGTTTTACTTTTCTCTCAGAAAAAGCAAGAAAAATTGATATAATTTCACGATTCAATAACTTGACCAATTCTCGTTCAAACGATTTAAAATTTTAATAGCATGTGCAGAAACAACTCGAAATTCTATGTTTAATGTTTTATATATTTTTTTTCTTTCAGATATAGAAATGCCATTAAATTGAAAAGGTGTTTAAACAATAAACATCCAGTTAACCTGTAAGAATAGTTGCTTGAAGTTGTAATTGTTTACTAAAAATTATGATTAGTTACTTTAAGCCATATAACTGTTCAAAAGACTATTATTCGATAGAAATAATTACTTGAAACCATATAATTATTTGTATTATATAAGAAAATACTTGAAACCATACAACTGCGTGTAAATTATTTCTATTAGATTGGAATACTTTATATTACTAAATTATTTGTTGTAAGAGTAGTTGCATGAAGTTGGAATTGTTTACTAAGAATTATGATTAGTTACTTGAAACCATATAACTGTGCTAGTAAATGCCTATTATTGAATAGAAATAATTACTTAAAACCATATAATTATTTTATTTGATAAGAATGCTTGAAATTATATGTGTTCAAATTATTTGTATAAGAAAGGAATAGTAACATATAACTATGTGCAAACAACTCTTAAAATGTAAATATAAATGCTTGCTTTCTGTTGGGCACACTGCATTAGACCTACTTTGTGTCATATTTCAGCACTGTTGATGGTTGGATAAATACATTCTCTGATGTAAAGCATTGCTCTAAGAAAAATCTTGCAAGTCTGCACCATTTTTGTTTTTGTTGTATTATTCATATATATATATATATATATATATAGTAAAGTGAGCAACTGTAGTCGAGGGCAATCCGAATTATCTCTGTTCAATAGCTACTACACCAAGGTTTAGGGGAGGGTGCAACTCCTTTCTCTGGATTGCTCCACTTTACCCTTGATCCATACCTTATAATGCTGAGTGTTAAGCAATTCATTCAAAGAGCATTGCATTATGTGAGTGGCAGTCGTAAATTCCTTTGCCAGAGTGCTCAACCCCCGTTGGGGAGTGTCATGTTTGTACATATATAAGATAGACAAAAGTGATAAGACAAATAAGAATATTACTTTTACAGAGTTTATTTTTTGATAGTCACAACTTTAAGAAATATGCAAAATTTACAATTATAGAAAGAATTGTAAAAGATGTAAACATGAAACTAATAACTAATAACTGAAAACAAAGAAAAAAAAGACAAAACTATAATGTTCAGAATATTTCATTCTTATTTATCAAAAGAACTTTTTCAACTGAGAAAAATAGTTTTTTTTCTAAAGTTTAGTAAAAAGAGGAAATAGATAAAAGTGTATAAATTTTAATAAAAATCCTAGCACTATTTCCCCCTTTTCCCTTTGCTGTCTTTTGTCATTAGACACTAGCCTTTTCATATTTACATTTATACACTCTTACCTATTTTGTCTTTTTGCTAAACTTGAGAAAAAACCTATTTTTCTCAGTTGAGAAAGTACGAGGTGCTTACATTTCCAGACTTTTTCATATGGGCACTTTTATTGATAGTACACGCATGAAACTCTAGTCCCTTCAAAGTAATCTCCTCCGGCCGAAATGCACTTGTTTACCGTTCCAACAACTTCTGGAAGGCCCCATGGAAGTCCTCTTGTGTGAGCATATCAATGACCTTCGCCACAGCCTCTTTCATCTCCTCAATTGTCTCATAATGACAGCCTCTGAGCTTAGGGAGTAAGCAAAAGTCACAGGGAGCAAGGTCTGGACTATAGGGAGGGTGAGGAACTGTCTTGATGCCCATCTTGGTCAAATAGTCTGTGACAAGGATGGATTTGTGGACTGGTGCATTGTCCTGGTGGAAATGCCACTGACCCGATTTGAAGAGTGCTGGCCTCTTCCAACGGAATCTCTTCCTGAACTCCCTTTAAACCTCAACATAGTAACCCTAACCCTTTGGCCAATCAACTCTGGTGTATTCAACTCTTATGCCACTCAAAAACTGATGCTCAATTCATGCAAGATGGTCGAAAAGCAGTGTGAAGCATTCCATACGTTTCTGTGGCATTTTTTCCAAGTTTAAAACAGAATTTTATTGCATATCGTTCTTCTAAATGTCTTCACATCCAGATTGCATTTTTGAAATTCACCAGCAGTGACAATCAGGCTTTAATAGGGTGTATTCCAATTGCTGCTGTAGCTGTTCATTTGAAGCTGAAATCATAAAAATTTGTCAGTCATCTCATAAGATGTATAGCAATAACATACTGAATTTTCAAAAGTCTATGACAATTTTAAATGCACATACGAAAAAAGTCTTGAAACTTATCGTATGCACCTTGTACCTTTGATAAATAAGAATGAAATATTCTGAACCGAATCCGATGTTTGTGTTTTTGGGATATCCACTGTTCTATTCATTTTTCATCATCTTGTCAGATCTAACAAAAATATCTAACTTTGGATATACATATAATGAAAATTTTTGTTATTTTTATTGTATTGTCAACCATTGGCCTAATGAGTACAGTGTTCACCAATCATCCAGGAGACCAGGGTTCAATCCCAAGTTGAGTCATACGAAAGACTCAAAAAATTAGTACGTGATGCCGCCTTGCTTAACACTCAGCATTAAGGATCAAGGGTAAACTGGAGCAATCCAGAGAATGGAGTAGTACCCTCCCCTACACCTCAGTGTAGTAGCTATTGAAAAGGGATCCTTAGGGTCACCTTCAATTAAGGTTGCCAACTTTTACTTATATAGCATTGTAAATGATGAAAGTTGCTTGGAAAAAACATGTTTAAAGTATTTAATTAACAAGGAAATATGACTAATTTTTTTTATAATGTGAACTTAATATGATATTCTTTATATCTTAATGACTTTACTTATTCTATATTTTCAGGTTCTGTGAAGTTACTTTCTTTGGAAATACAATCTTGTGGGGAAAATATGAATCCCCAGGCAAAGGATGAAGAATTTTTTCATGAAGATGGTGATGAGACTTTCTCGAAAGGAACCATTAAAACATCAAGAATGAAATTCTGCAATAACAATTCAACTACACAAGTACAACAGACACATCAGGAATTTAAAAATCGAGAATATTGTTGTGAGGAGTGTGGTGAATTTTTTTCTGTGCATTCTGCCTTTATAACACATTTGATGAAGCATGGCATAAAGAAAGTATCACCTGAAAAAGCACTTATAAAAACATCAGCAGAGATGCCTTATATATGTGTAATATGTAGCAAAACATTTAGTATTATTTCTGATTGGACAAAGCATATCAAAACACATCCTAAGGATTGGCCTGTGTGCTGTCATGTATGTGGAAAAACTTTTTCTCGTAAATCTGGCCTTCAAATTCACTTAAAAATACATACAGGTGAGAAACCTTTTAGCTGTGAAGTGTGTGAAAAAGCATTTTCTCGTAAATTCATCTTACAAAGCCACATGCGAACACATACAGGAGAAAAACCTTTTCATTGCAAAGAATGTGGGATGGCATTCTCGCATAAATATGTGCTAGCAACTCATATGCGAACTCACACAGGAGAAAAACCATTTCACTGTGCCGAATGTGGAAAATCTTTTTCATTGAATTTCAATTTAAAAATTCATTTGAGAATGCACACAGGAGAGAAGCCCTTTCATTGTGAAAAGTGTGGAAAGGCCTTTTCACATAAATATGTCTTACAAACACACATGAGAACTCATACAGGAGAAAAACCATTTTCCTGTCAAGAATGTGGAAAAGCATTTTATCAAAGTTCCAAGTTAAAAAATCATATCAGAACACATACAGGTGAAACACCATATTGCTGTAAAGAATGTGGTAAAGTTTTCTCTTTGAGTTCTAATTTAAAGATTCATATGAAAACTCATACAGGAGAAAAACCATTTCATTGTGAAGTTTGTAGAAAAGCTTTCCATCAGAATAAGGAGTTAAAGGCTCATATGGTAACTCATACTGGAGAGAAGCATTTTCAGTGTGAAGTATGTGACAAAACCTTTTCACGAAAATCTGCCTTGAAACCTCACATGAGAATTCACACTGGAGACACACCTTTTCATTGTGAAGAATGTGGTAAAGCATTCACAACATATTTTCAGCTAAAGATACATATTGGAACTCATACTGGAGTGAAAGCATTTTGCTGTGATGTATGTGGAAAATCTTTCTCTCAAAATTCAGGTTTAAAGAATCACATCAGAATTCATACAGGAGAAAAGCCTTTTCATTGTGGAATCTGTGGAAAATCATTTTCTCAGAATTCTGCCCTAAAGACTCATTCTAAAATACATACAGGAGAAACTCCTTTTGGTTGTGTAATGTGTGGGAAATCTTTCTCTCAAAGTACAAACCTAAAGATACATATGAGAACCCATACTGGAGAAAAACCATTTGAATGTAATGAATGTGAAAAAACCTTCTCACAAAAGTCTGCAATAAAATTGCACATGAAGACACATACTAATGATAAACCTTTTCAGTGCCAAATGTGTGAAAAAACATTCTCTCAAGTTGGAAATTTGAAAAGACATCTCTCTACTCATATAGAAGAGAAATCCAATTAATTTGCAGGGATTTTCTAAATTGTTTAGTTCACCAGTCATTTTGATTACTTGGTTAAAATGACTGCTCCTCAAAATATATGTGGGTGGATCAATATTTATATAGTCTGACACATTGCTGAATTTTTATCTGAAATTTTTACCATATAAGGCTTGACCTATGTGACTAATATGCATCAGTTAATTAAGTGCATTGACATGGAAGAAGATGATGCTGAAAAAAGTTTTGTAAAATAAATGTTTTTTTATTAATGTAATGTCCTGCAAAAATATCTGAGTCTTACCTGGCTAGGCTTATAAAGGCAAAAAATAAAATGAAATGGATAAAAGAATAATAATAATAATAATAATAATAATATCTGGTTGACAAGAAAGTTCTTGTGGAATTTTTAATTTTGATTTCAAATGATGTATTTTCAAAAAAATTTTCGTTATAATACCTTTACTTTATATATCATTTTAAAGAGTGTTTTTTGCTCTATCTAATCGTTTAAATTACAATCGTTTTAAAACAAATATATTTTCTTTTCAGAACGTTGAATACAAGATGGAAAAAAAGCAAATTCGCACAATTTTCTTATTTCAATTCAAGCTTAGCTGAAAAGCTGCTGAAACAGCTCGCGATATCAACGAAGCGTTTGGCCCAGGAACCACTACTGAACGCATAGCACAATGGTGGTTTAAGAAATTTCGTGGTGGTGATGAAAGTCTTGAAGATGATGAGCGTAGTGGTCGGCTATTGGATGTTGACAACGATCAATTAAGAGCCTTAGTCAAAGCTAATCCACACACAACTGTTTGAGAACTTGCTTCTAAATTAGACGTAATGTATATGACGATTTCCAACTACTTGAGAGAGATTGGAAAGAGAAAAAAACTTGATAAATGGGTGCCTCACAAATTGAACGACAACCAAAAGAAACGCCGTTATGAAGTGTCATCTTCCCTTCTTTTATGCAACAAGAACAACCCATTTCTTGACCGGGTTGTGACTTGCGATGAAAAGTGGGTTCTTTACGACAACCGGCGACGCTCAGCTCAGTGGTTAGACGCCGACGAAGCTCCACGACACTTTCCGAAGCCAGAGTTGCACCAAAAGAAGGTCATGCTGACTGTTTGGTGGTCTGCAGTCGGTCTCATCCATTACAGTTTTTTGAATGCAGGTGAAACCATTACGGCAGAGAAGTACTGTCAACAAATGGATGAAATGCATCAGAACTTTGACAACAACACTCAGCATTAGTCAATAGAAAAGGCCCAGTTCTCCTCCACGACAATGCCCAACCGCACGTTGCTAAACCGACCCTGCAGAAGTTGAACGAATTGGGCTACGAAACTCTACCTCATCTGCCATACTCTCCAGACCTCCCACCTACTGACTACCACTTTTTCAAGCATCTTGACAACTTTCTGCGTGAGGAATACTTCAAAAACCTAAGCAATATCAAAAATGCCTTCAGCGACTTCATCGCCACCAGAACACAAGATTTTTACGTTACTTGCATAAATACACTTGTTTTGCGTTGGCAAAAGTGTGTTGATTCTGATGGTGCTTATTTCGATCAATAAATTTTTGTTTTGAGCTGAGATATGTTCATCTGAATTTAAAAGTTAAAAACCGCAAGAACTTTCTTGTCAACCTAATAATAATAATAATAATAATAGCAAAAATAGATAAGATGCAACAAAATAGCTAATGTTGATTATATGGTGAGAGAAATGAAATGATTAATCATATAATAAGTGAATGCAGCAAATTTGCCCCAAAAGAGTATAAGACTAGACATGATTGGGTGGGGAAGGTGATCCACCAGGAATTGTGCAAGAAATTTAAAAATGTTTATATGAATAAATGGTATACTTACAACTCAGAATCCATCCTGGAGAATGAGATACTCAAACTTCTCTGGAATTTTCAGGTACAAACAGATCACCTAATCTCACCCAAATGAACTGACCTAAAATAAAGAGAACCTGCTGAATTTATGGACTTTTCTGTCCTGGAAGGCCACAGAGTAAGATTGAAAGAAAGCAAAAGGAGAGATTAGTACCTAGACCTTGCTAGAGAACTAAAAAACTGGAACACGAAAATGACAGTGATACCAATTGTATTTGGTGCACTTGGTACAATCAGCAAAGTTTTGGTAAAGGGAATGGAAGACTTAGAAATAAAAGGACAATTACAGACCATCCAAGCTTCAGCATTATTAAGATCGACTAGAATACTGAGAAGAGTTCTGGAGACTTGAGACTTGCTGTCACTTAGACTCCAGTGGAAGACCATCAGCTAATGCTGGTGTGAAAACTCTTAAAGTAATAATAATAATTATTATTGTTATTATTATAATTATCTATTATTATTATTATTATCTATCTATCTATCCAGTATCAAGAAATGATTTTTTAAATTCTACAACTTATGTGATCTATGACTTTGGTAAGTTTTGCTGCGAAAAATATTTTGAAAGCCTGATTAAGATCTTGTAAGAATAATTTTGGCATAGGATATATGTTAAAATGTTTTCATGTATATATATATAAAAGTAAAGTTGACAACCTTAGTTGAGTTTGACCTGAAGGCTCCCTTTTCAATAGCTACTACACAGAGGTGTTGGGGAGGGCACTACTCCTTTCCTGAATTGCTCCACTTTACCCTTGATCCTTATCTTATAATTCCAAGTGTTAAGCAAGGTTGCATTAAGTATCATTTTTTGAGTCTTTGGTATGACTTGACTTTGGATTGAAACCCGTTCTCCCAGACCATTGGCGAACACTCTACTCATCAGGCCAACGAACTATTTTCTCGCCTCATTTTGTCCATTTCATTGGTTTAATGCATTGAACAATACAATCATCAGATTAAACACGTGTTTCATATGACAAATAATTTTTGTATGGGAAATATGTTAAAATATTTTCATATATATATATATATATATACTTGTACATATGATCTAAAAATAACTGTTTTCTCACCTTATCATGTCCATTTCATTGGTTTAATGTATTAAAAAAATACGATCATCAGATTAAACGTGTTTCATATAACAAATGTATTCTTTTGATACGTGAAACTTTAAGCCAGGAAGCTGACATAAGGAGGTGAGATATCAGTTTCTTTTAGTTTGTCTAAAATTCTGGGATGAAGTCAGATAATTTTTATGATTTAGAATATTCAGACTATTGTTGTCATCTTCATTGTTATACTGACAATGTTTCAGCCTATTTATCCTTCAGCTTCTTTCAGGTGTTTCATGTCAAACTTGGCAGCCTACACTGAACCTTGAACTTAACCCTTAATTTAATCTACAAGGTTAAAAATAAAGTTGAAGACCATAGTTAAGGGCGACCAGAAGGCTCCCTTTTCATTAGCTACTGCACTGAGGTGTAGGGTAGGGTGTAGGGATTGAACCCCAGTCTCCTGCACTATTGGTGAACACTCTAACCGCTAGGCGAATAGCGGTATAATCCACAGGGGTGGATTGTTCTAGTTCTGTTAACCTTGACCAGGTACAAGTGTTAAGCTATAGTAAGTATTCTTTGTTATCTGTACCTGTAGTTGGGATTGAACCTGCAACCTATAGTGATTTCACTTTGAAGCAATTTCCAACCAAACATCTTCTTCAGCATCATGTGTTCTGCTGGAACAGTCTATCCCCGGGGATTAAATAAAGGGTTCAGTTCGAAGTTCTGTGTGTACTCCCAAGTTTGACGTGAAACACCTGAAGAAGGCTGAAGGACATATTGGCCAAAACGTTGTGAGTATACCAATACAATAGTCCGAATATTCTAAATGATGAAAAAAGTTTTTTTTAGGTTTTATTTTGCTCTGCTGGTTAGCATTTGAGCACTTGTCTTAATAAAAATGTTCTGAAACAATTTGCTTATTCACACACACACGTGCACATATATATATAAGTAAGTAAGATGGCCAACCATAGTCGAGGACGACCAAAAGGCTCCCTTTTCAATAGCTACTACACCAAGGTGTTGGGGAGAGCACTGCTTCTTTCCCTGGATTGCTCCATTTACCCTTGATCTCTTCCTGATAATGCTGAGTGTTAAGCAAGGAAGCATCAAGTACTATTTTTTAAGTCTTTGCTATGACACAACCTGGGATTCTACCTCAGTCTACAGGACCATTAGTGAACACTAACCATTATGCCAATTGGCTGGTTTATATATTGGTCTAAATATCACATAAGCAAGAAACTGACACTCACCACCAGTCCACAACTCCATCCTTGTCACAGACTATTTGACCAGTTCCTCACCCTCCCTATAGCCGAGATCTTGCTCCCTGTGACTTTTCGTTATTCCCTAAGCTCAAGGAAAACCTTAGAAGCTCTCATGAGACAATTGAGATGAAAGAAGCTGTGACGAAGGTCATTGAGACGCTCACACAAGAGGACTTCCATGGGGCCTTCCAGAAGTTGTTGGAACAGTACAACTAGTGCATTACAGCCGGAGGAGATTACTTCAAAGCGGACTAGAGTTCCATGTGTGTACTATCAATAAAAGTGTCCATACGAAAAAATTCTGGAAATTTATTTAATGATCCTCGTATATTCAATGCATCCAATGTATATATATATATATATATATCTAATGTATCCAATATATATATATATATATATATATATATATATATATATTCAATGCATCCAGTATATCCATTTATATTCAATGCATCCAATATATGTATATATATACACAATGTCAATGCATTCAATGTTTATATATAGTCAATTCATTCAATGTATCGCGGCCCATCAATTGCCTCTCTTCCTTTTCCTGAGGCTGTTTTCATTGAATTGATGGGCATTGCCACAAAGTCGGTGTCGTTCAGCTTTAATGAGACGGTTTCGCCAAATTGAAGGCGTTAGTATGGGATCCCCTCTTGGTCCTATTCTGGCGAATATTTTTGTTGGATTCCATGAAAGACGTCTGTTTGATAAGTTTCCTAAGCCCTTTACCTATCTGCGGTATGTGGATGATACTTTCGTTTCCTTCAAATCTCGTAGCGATGCTTTGAAATTTTTTGCTACATTGAATCGGCTACACTCCTCCTTATCATTTACTATGGAGGAGGAAAATAATGGTCAGTTGCCATTCTTAGATGTACTAGTTGAAAGAGGAGATTCTTCTTTCCTCACATCCGTTTATAGGAAACCCACATTTACTGGGCTATATTTGGATTGGCATTCTTTGGCCCCAAAATCTAGGAAGCTTAATCTAATTAAATGTCTTTCTTGCAGAGCTCTTAACATTTGTAGTGAAGTGCAAGATTGAGAATGAACTAAGAGCTATCAAGGATATCTTTATATATAACGGGTACCCAGAGGATGTCATTGACAGTGACATCAAGTATACGGTGACAAAATTCAGGGACACGAATAAAGTTTTTGGTCCTTTGAAATGCCCCGTATACTTCAGACTCCCTTGGGTTGGTTTTGCTACCGAATCCATTGCAAATAAGATTGCCTCATCTGTGTATCATTGCTATAATGCTGTTAACCTAAGACCAATATTCACTTCGAGGCCGGGCTTTAATTCTACCAACAAGGACAAGCTACCTATCTTTAAACAAAGTAATTTAATTTATAAATCTTTTTGTCGATGCAATTCGACATATATAGGTATGACTTGTCAACGTCTCGAAGTAAGGGTTAGGCAGTATATACCCAGATCTCTTTTGTCAGGCCGATTAACATCCGGGCATTCTGGTGAGCATCTGCTCACTATAAATAATTGCACAACTCGTTATGAAGATGATTGTTTTTCTTTCCTGCACAGGGCAAGAAATAAATTCCATCTCAAATTTCTAGAGGCGATTTATATCTCGATGAATCGGCCCTCTCTGTGCAGGCAGTTAAACAATCACACTCTTAATATATTTGGGGAACTTCTGGATACAGGAGTTACTTAATTTTTTTTCTTTCCCCCCTCTATCTGGCCATTCTACTTATATATTATATATATATACCCCGTTTTATTTAAATTTTCCGGTGTTCCCAACTTGAAAAGAACCGGACGAAAAGGGTCCTTCGTTGTTTTACTGTTTTACTTAGTTCCCCGACTATAATCACCAATGGTGTCTCTACTTATTATATTGTACAAATTTTGCTGTACTCATAATTTAATTAAATATATATATATCAAAAACAAAAAGATCCTTAAAATAAGTCTCTTTTTATTCAAGGCCTTAATTGACCTAAAAAGCTGTTTGATTGTTCTTAAAGGTCAGTTCAATGTGAGACAATTGTTTTTGAGTTTAATGGTCAGCGAAATTATTTAATTTTTCGGTTGTCATCTAACTCCATCGATCATAATGATGAGACAGGTAATTTTGTAAAATATATTTTTCTAGTTCTTATTTTAGAGGTAAATGTCAAAAGGGAGATTTAATTTTGCTCCACCCTAAATAAAGGTGACCTGGGAATGGCTCATCCAGTCAATGTGAGGCTGTGAATTTTTAGTTCACAATCATTGCTCTAAATCGGTTCCCATTGGTCTAAAAAGGGTTTTCCCGATACCTGTAAGATATAATTCTAAACTAGGATTGGCTGACCATTAAAAATATGACTCCTAATTGTATCTTATCTATTTTTTAGTCCAGATTTTGATTTATAAAAACAGGATGGTAAATCGAATCATCGGAGAGGATTAAGAAAGAGGAAACTCAATACTACCAAAGATGCATCCCTCCTATTCTGGACTCAGGCCCCTCCGAAGAATCTGCAGACTTTATAAAAATTCAAAATCCCAGACTTCAGAGACATTAGTGTCATATCAACCGCGCCTCATCGTCACTCTTCCTCTCTAATATTCTTTCTTCTTTTTTGTCAGGGAAACATTGTTTGCTTGATATTTATTGTCTCACAAACGTGTTTCAATAAAAACCATCTTTATTATTTGTTAATAACAGGTTTTCTCCATTCTTTGAGTTGCTAGACAATCTAACCACCTGACCGTCAGAAGAAGATCCGGTTGAATTGTGTCAACCCTCCCATCTCCTTCGTAGATCTTTCAAACACAGTGAGGGCACGGAAAGACTTGATCAAGCAACCAGTCGGAAGTAAATGTGGTTGTCACGAACACAAGTACTGTGATTATTAGTCACACCACATTGGGCACCGTGACTAGCATAGGACCACATTATTACAATGTTTGATAATACTCATTCTGAAATATTTGGCTTATTAATTTAGTATTGCTTAATATAAGAGTTTGTGTGAAAGGGGTTTTGGTATGTCTTGTTTCATGACTTGTCTCACCACACCTGGCGAACATCATACTGAACGAAAACAAAATCAAAATAGAAAACGGATTGGAAAAAAACAAAAACAAAAACTGTTGCATCTGCGGGTGTCGAAACACCATAACTAATAATGTGTCTAACAGAAGATCTTTCCCTTAGACGAATATGGTGTGTGTGTGTGTGTGTGTGTGTGTGTGTATAACACATTGATGACATAGTAGTGGAAAATGAATAGAGTACTCACAGTTGACTTGACTAGAACATTTATTTACAAAGACAAACACATTTTGGTGGTACACAATACATTTATCAATATGGGTTGAGCTGTGTGTCACAGCTCCCTCGGGAAAGGGTAAATTAATTCCACATTTTGTTCCCGGATTTTAAAGTCATCCTTCGTTTGCGCTGCTACACATAATCTCGTCCCGTTCTCGTGCATTTACACGAGAACTCAAAACAATAGGGGTAAAAAAGGAGGAGGTAACTCCGCCTGAAACAGAAAAGGGTTAGCTCCCTTTGACCGTTAGATCGTCCTAACAAAAAAAACAAAAAAAAAAACAACATATTTTTCACTCTGTGCCATCATACTTTTTAGAATCCTTTCCTTTAGCTTTTCCCTAATAATTTGTCTCTTAACCTTTCTTCGCCCCAATTACAACCCAAACACCACAATATAGACAATTTTCTGCTACATCGCATTATATTCAATATCTTTTCCATGAAACAAGTCATCCCAAAACCCCTTTCACACAAACTCTTCCCTTCTTCTTTCTCATCAACTCCCTAAAATCTATCCCCACTTTCAAAACAAACAAAAAATCTTTAATCAAACGTAATACATTTGACTTTAAATACCTCCCAACTTTTCCTGCTACAACTATACCCCCTCTACTCTCTTCGCATGCTTTTAAATAGAAAAACCCAGAAAACAGTCTATGTCTTGAAGAAGTTCGTGAAGATTAAATAAAGCTGAACGAAATATCACACGTCTAAATTTGAGTTAAGTGTTTGATTTATCCAACTTTCCACATATTTCTATCATACTGTCAGATTCACTACAAATCTATCTTTTCAATATATATATATATATATATATATATATATATATATACCCCTCCGTACGAGCAGGATGTGATACAAAGTCAATTTTAAGCGGAGTTTAGCTGCTTTGAATTCAAAGTTTTCCTTCTCCTAGACTGGTTGCCATACCAAGGTTGAAGACCTCAGTCTGCCCTACTATTTACTCATACCTGAAGGGAGAATAATTGAATTCATACTTTTCCCAAGTGTATTAGCGCTATGTGAAATGATAACAGTCTTGTCCAGAATTTGAAGCCGTGCCGCCGTGTCTATTTCCTACAACATTACACCACGAACACCTCTTATTTAATTTGCATATATAGTAAGATTTATTTGTTTCTTAAAGAGAAGTCTAAGAGATAAATTTTAAAGTTTAATTTACATAAGTCGTAAGATTTTCTTTGTCGGTTAAAAAGAGGAAACACTGGTTCCCCTACAAGATTACCAAAACTAAGCACTGACAAACTTGCTTAGTATCTAGATGGGTGACAACTTAATCACAGCAAATACTGTAAACACCTGAAGCCTGTTAGATCTGAGCAAAGCTTAGTAAATTACAATAGTTTAAGCGTGGGACAGATGTTTTTTGTAGATAGTTGTATAGAAGATGATCAGATGACAACGTAATAAGTACCCGTTTTACCCTACCAATGTGGTCCGTCATACCTTCACTCGGGCCGGTGGTATTGAGCAACTTATCTGGTCCCAGAAGTCCTTCCTCTTAAGCAATACCTGCTTTGCAGGGCTGAATCGATGGCTTGGTGCTTAAGGAACTCCATTATGGGTAATGCCGAAGAGACCAAGCATTCTTTTTATAACGCTGGAGCTTTGGGGAATGCAGAGTACCCCTTCATTGCCATCGCTCCCAGGTCCTCTCAAGCCAGGAGTGGTAGCACCTGATAGGGTCCTATCTAGGAGTCAAATAGAACTAAACTGTGTACTCATGCTAAACTGTATTGTTTGAAATAGAACTATTTTGACTTAACAGTTCAGAAACAAAAACTATACTTAACTGAATTGTTTGTTTGAATTTTTATTTCGGGGTTAAATGGCCCGAAAATGATGGATACACCGTAGATCAAAACAAGCAACCAAAACTATATGTGACACATGGTTTTTGGATGGGCTCAGTAGTTGCTAAAAGCTTATCTAGTGATATCCAATTCTTTTAAATATCTACTTGATAAAGTCTTCGCTTCAAACTCGAAAATCATCGTATGCAAACTAATAAATTCACCCCTTGTGGACCCCCTAAGCTTTAATTCATCCTGCCAGATTTTTTTTTCATTCCAAGGGGTCTCCAGGGACTACTTTTAGAAATCCCTTTTCTAGGGGGAAATAACGCATGGAGGATTGTTCAGTAGGAACTGTTTTTCTCTGACGCCGGTTTAGATCCTATCGGACGACTAAACAAGAAGGTAATGATAATCTTTGTTAATGGAAGTGAAATTATTGTTTTCTCGATTCTTTATTGTTTGTTCAAAAGAAGAAACAATTGTTTACTTACCAAACAATCGGTAGTGGATTTTAAAAGGAAAAACAGTATTATTTTGGGGTTTAAAGGCTTACTTTTTGTGTATGCATAAAAAAGGTAAGTTTTTGTTTAAAATTTATCATCGTCAGTTTTCTTTTGGTTTTTTTTTTTTTTTTTTTAACAATCTTAGAACTATATTAACGTATTTTGTTAACTCTTTTTAAGCCGTTGTAAATACGGAAAATGTAAATAGTTATTTCTTTCTGTTGTGAAGTTAACTGAAAATATCAACTTCCGAAGCCAAAAAATCGAAATAAATAAATATTATATAATATATATATGTATATAAATTCTCGCACACATACGGGAAGTGTCTCTAAAATTAACACACCATAAAAAATAAAATAAAATTTCATCTAAGTAAATCTCGGTACTTTGGCGTCCCGCGTGGTGTAACTATTTGCAAGCTTGACCAAAGCAAATCATTAATAGTGAGTTCGTTTTTCACTGGGTGCCCCATGCATCCGACCATGTGCCACATTAAGCAAAGTTGAGTGAATGATTAAATTTTGGTACTAATTTAAAATAACACACGGGAGTGGTTAATAGCTGCGATTTTGTTTTGCCTTATATATGGAAATGTATTACAAGAAAAAGTTAGTCTTTTTTTCTTTTCTTTTTTGAGTTCGTAAAAGTTCATAAAAAAAGCTAAACAAAAATCGAAAAAAATCTCCTATGTTAAATAAACAAAACATTTTTTCCAAGAGACAAGACAATTCCATTGTAATAGTGTTTTAATTTTTTTTATTAACCCTTAAAACCTTTAGTTAACATGTAAAATATTGTAATCTGTTAAGTATTTAAAATGGTTCAATAACAGGTTACAACATTCTGTAGACAATTTAAAATATATATCTAAGTAATAACAAAATTATATTAATAGCAACATTTTATAGCGATGTAAAAGTGAGGGGGAAACCCCAGTCGCCCAGATTAAAATGGTTACAGTTTAAATGGTGAATATTGGTGGGGTTGATTAGCAAATTAATGTTTAAAAAAACAACAAAAAAAGCTTCATGATTGGGGATGTCCATATGTAACACCCTTTTTAAGATTAAACATTTTTATTTATTTATTTAATTTTTCTATTTTTATTTTACACGTAAAAGTTCATGAATAAAAAAAAAAACAAACTTATCTTGATTGTGATTGCAATTAGTACATTTTTAGATTACTTTTTTTCTTTTGTTCTCCCGGTGGGATAAAGGATAAGCTGACTGTATCTCCTGCGGGGAAGTAAGACCCCCCCCCTCCAAAAAAAGGAGTGTCCAGGTTATGACATTAAACTGGACTGATGGTGAGGCTCCTGTTCTAGAGCTCTGTGGATTGTTGAGTACTCTCGGGTGGTGTAATGGTTAGCAAGCTAGACTAGCAAACCTTCACGAGTGAGTTCGAGTTATATTTGATGCCCCATTTATACGGCCTTGTGCCACATCTAAGCAAAAAGCTTAGAAAATTACTACTTCATTGCTTTTATACCCAGGTCCACCCTGACCTGGTCTGGTAATATCTGTTAGGGTCTCATCTGTGGGGCAATTTTTTTCGAAATAATTCGTTAAAATTCTACGTGTACACCCGTTCAAGTTCAACGGGCTAAAACTTTTCTTGTGTGTGACTAATTTTACCTAATTAGATCTTCAAACTCTCCGCAATTTTAAAAGTTAAAATAAAATTCCATTTTATAGTGGGGGTGTCATTTTTACGTATTTTTAAATCCATGTCGAATGATCACCCATATCAGTTGAAAAAGTGTTGAAACATGCAGATAAGCCGACCAGTCGAATTATTCGAATTCTTTTTTACTTCCCATGGGGTCTTTTTTGAAAATACTTGTTCCAGAAATGAGGGGGATCATTCTACATTGAATTAGAATATGAAAGTGAACCCCCTTGTAAAATGTCTTGTTTGCTTCTCTTTTTTTTTTTTTTTTTTTTTAAGAAAAAAAAATTGCCGTAAGTTTGAGGGTCTAATTAATTCACATCTAAATACTTTAAATTTTTTCTCTGGTAAACTTTAACGGGGTACACGTAAATTAATTCCAATTTATTTGTATTAGAAAGGCATACTTGATACCATATAACTAAGTTATTTGCTTTAAGAATACTTACTTGAAGCTATGTTTGTTTACTAAGGATTAATGTTATTTGAAACAATATAACTGTATACAAACAAACGACTATTGAATATAAGTGGTTCCTTGAAACGATATAAATCCGTGCAACTCCATAAAAAAATGTAAATATGAATATAAAATGAACGCAGTTCCCTTTCATTTCCAGTTGTTGGGTAGGCCGTTTTATCTCTGGGCGATTCTGCCGGGTGTGCCTCGGCACTGAAGAGTTCCTCCGGCGTCAGGGGGCCATCTCTCCAGGCTTTTACCCCCTTGGGGGTAGGTTTATTGCCTGGCGCCTGAGGCGCCCCCAAAAAGGGGAATGCCGACGGGGTCGAAGGTAATTTTGGCCTTGCCGGACGCGTGTGGGCTTCGGCCTTGCCGGACGCGTGTGGGCTTCGGCCCTGCGACTGGACCCACCTTAAAAACGGCCTTGTGCCATATTCGTGCGTTGGTGGGACGTATGATAAATAATCAGATGGGTTGACATGCTTTTAAAATCAGTCGACCCTTCTGTTTCAGTTAAATTTTTTTTTTCTATCAATGAATTCTTTCACTGCTATTCAGAGCCAATGTGTTTTTAAACGCAAATTGAGATTTTGAGAAACCACTGTAACAAACAGGAATTATTTACAATTTTTTTATGTGGCGGATAGGGGGGTGGGTATATAACCTATCATTGTGAAAGTATTGTACTTCTAAGTTTACAGAAGATTTTTTTTTAAAGAGAATTAATTTTAACATTTGAAATCTAGGCACTGATTACAGTAAGTAAAAACAGAAAAATTCCCTAATTCGTTTGACTTAGGCAGTGTTGGACCGACGTTTAGGGAAGTGGGCCTTGAAGGTTGAACTGTCCTGGGAAGGGTTGCAATTTAATAACCTTTTATTTTTTTTAACTAGTATTTTATATTGAATTATATTAATATTTTCTAAATGTCTTTTCTTATACTGTAGACCCAAACTTTTAAAGAAAATCTAGTGGGCAGAGTGTTCGCCAATGGCCTGGGAGACCGGGGTTCAATCCCAGGTCGAGTCATACTAAAGACTTAAAAATGGTACTTGATACCTCCTTGCTTAACACTCAGTATTATAAAGGTACGTATCAAGATCAAGGGTGTCGAACAATTCAGGGAAGGAGAAGTGCCCTCCCCTACACCTTTCGGGTCGCCCTCAACTACGGTCGCCCACTTCACTTTACTAGATCGGTCCCTAGTTCTCGACCCTCTCTTTCCTGTCCGAACATATTGGATAATAAAAGGTAAAGAAAAGAAGCTAATTATATATTTATATATCAGTATTGTTGTCTTTTTCTGCTATAAAACAAATGGAAAACGAATCCTCTCAAAATTATTGAATGCAAGATAAGTATAAGAGAGTTGCCTAGGTTTGTTGCTTCTGTGAATGTTTTACTCTTGACTTAATATGAAAAACTAATTCGACAAATTCACTTGCACATCTTAAATAGTTCAGTTAGGCAAGTTACCAGCTTATTGTATAAACATCCCTGGTTCAATCCTTGATATTGGCGTTGGTCAGAAATTCTATTTTGTAGAAAAAATATTTAAGTAGTAGGCTTTTGTTGTTTTTTATTCAACGTTTGTAAAATTCTTGATTAGATAAAAGGGATTTGTCTAATCACAGTGGAAATCGGAAATGAATGAGTTGGCGGTAAAGTTAACGATATGAAGATCTCGGCTCAATCCTGTGTTGGAAGCATTGTATATAGGAATAACCTAGTCCGAGGAAAAGGTTGGCTGCAGGTAAAACACTGCCCCAGTCGATGAAAGATTAAGCTAAAAAATTACAACGGATTTTTAAAGTTGTTTCGTTTTTATTTAAAACAATGATTAAAGATATGGAATCTTTGTTAGAAGAGCCCCACCACTAATGAAAAAATGTTTTACAAAAAACAATAATCATTCTCACCGGACGATAATTGGGTCAACCACATCTTCGCTCTTAGATTTATTTCGGAAGTTTTTGGGATGACTCCCCTTATGAGGAGTCAGCAATTCGCTTTTTACAAACCCAAGGAAGTGTTCACAATTAACGCTTTTGTCGTATTTTATTTCTGCCACCTCCCCCAATTTTGTCTGAGTTTTTTGGGGGGCGGAGGGCGAGGGTATTTTTTAATCTTTATTTTTTTTTTAATGGGGCTCTTCGACAAAAGATCCAAAATATGTAACGCTATCTGACTATTTCTAAAACTTAGATTTACTACAAAAAACACTTTTTAACCTGTTGGCGAGACTGGGGATGCGATGTATACCCTACAGAGCTGAAAGATCCCTCCCCTAAAAAAAAAAAAAAATCAAAAATGGGTGTCCTCCATATAATACTCCACTATATCTGATGAGGAAGCTCCAGCCATGGAGCTTTAAAGCGTGTGGAGTACCCCTTCATTGTTATAGCCCTGTCGGCTGGGGCTATAGAATACACAGACTGCTTCTCTATTCAAGGGTAAGACCCCCCCAACGAGTGTCCTGGATATGACACTAAACAATCTGATGGTGAGGTTTCAGTAATGCTGGAGCTTAGGGGAATGCAGAGTACCCCTTCACTGCCATTGCTCCCAGGTTCACTCTGGCCCGAAGTGGTAGCACCTAATAGGGTTCTATCTATGGGTCAAATAGAATTAAACTGTGTGCTTATGCTAAACTGAATTGTTTGAAATAGGACTGTTTTGACATTTAACCGTGTGTAAACAAAAATCTGTACTTATACTAAAGTGAATTGTTTGAACTTTTATCAAAATGACTTAATTCGGCGTTGAATGACCCAGAAAGGGTTGATATGCTACAAAACAACCAACCAACCAGTCAGCTGAGGCTGAAGAATATCCCAACTGCATCTCTGCAGAGGTAAAACCCCGCCTCCAACCAGTGACCTAGGTATTACATAAAACTATCTAAGTGTACGGTTTCAGTCTTGGAGCTTTGGAGAATATGGAGTACTCTTTCATTGCCATTACTCCCAAGTCCACTTTGACTCGGAATGGTAGCATCTGATAGAGTCCTATCTATGGGTCAAATAAAACTATTTGTCATTTTAAACTATGAACAATTGACTGGTTCTAAATTAAATTGTTAATGATACATTACAATACTTGGAACCATTGAACTGTGCACAAATGAATAAAGTGTCGAATATAATAATTAGTGTTAAATATCAATATTTGTAAACACTTTACTGTCTGCAAACAAATGATCAATATTAAATTGAATTATTAGTGTTAGATAACAATAATTGAAACTATTTAACTATGTAGAAGCAATAACAATATTTGTGAGTAAACAAGGTTCTAACTTTTTAAAAAAATAAAATAACTTAAAAATCAAATTTAAATGTGTAAACGAATGACTGATGTTAAATCGTGACTGTTACATAGTAATACTTAAAACCATTTAACTGGTGGTGGGGGGGCTCGTAATGTAATGATTAAAGCAATGGACTGCGAAATCGTAATGAGCGAGTTCGAACTCCAGTCGTGCTATTACGTTCACTTTCGGGCAAATACCCTTGGGAAATGTATGAACCTCCTTATCCTCCCAGCTATCAGTTGAATAGTAACACTACTGTTCTTCTAAGAGAATGACTTTGGCATTAAATAACCCACAAAGGTTGATATGCCATTAAACAAAGAAACCAAACCAAACTATTCAACTATGAGCAAACAAATGATTTATTGTAAATTGAATTAATCATGTTAGATAGAAATACTTGAAACCATTTGAGTGTGTGCAAAAAATGAGCAAATGCTCATTTAAAAATGTTATCAACAAAATGTTTACAAATTATATATATATATATATATATATATATGATTTGTAAACATTATTTAATGCCAAATTCTCTCTCTCTCTCTCTCTCTCTCTCTCTCATATATATATATATATATAGAGAGAGAGAGAGAGAAAATTTGGCATTAAATAACTTAAAAGGGTTGCTTATGCAATGAAACCCAACAAACTAACCAACCTTCATTGATATTATTACCAAGGCTATTCTGACCAAGAGTGATTGTCAAAGCCGGTAAGTAGTACCCATGAACCTCTGGTGTGTATGTGGGGGGGGTCAAAATGAGACGGGTTTCATGTATTTTCTCTGAATACTATTCTATGAAAACTGATATGTGATAGTGAAGACTCCTCGCTCCCTATCACAGATTCCAGTGGGGGTGGGCATGATACACTAGCACCGCTCTGATAGTTGTCACTGTTTGGGTCCCATCCATGAATCAAATAGATCTGTTTAATAGTTATTCGTATTCAACAGAACCATGTGCATAAAAACCCTCTTAAGAAACAACTACATAGAAAATGTAAATATGAAAGTAAAATAAGCGCAATTCCCAAACCTCTAGGCTTGAAATAACCCTATACGGGCTGACATACCGTTAAAATCAATCGATTTTTAAAATAGATCGCTTATATTTACCCAACCCCTCCGGATGGGCAGGATGCAACTCAAGGTCATTTTTATAAACGGAATTTAGTAGGTTTGAAGTCAGAATTTTTCTTCTAGACTGGTTGCCATACCAAGGCTAAAGAGCTTTGTCTGGCCTACTTTTTACCCATAGCACGAGGGAGAAAAGTTGGATGTATAACTGAGGTTATTCGTGCTATGTAAAATGTAAGCAGCTTCAGCCAGCATTTAAACTCCGTTCGACTTATCCATTTCCTACGATGATAGCCTTTTATATGTGGTGCATTCAATAAGTTTTCAGACTTTTTATGTACAGGCATTTAAAATTGTCGTAGACTACTGAAAATTCAGTATGTTATTGCTATACATCTTATGAGATGACTGACCAATTTTTATGATTTCAGCTTCAAATGAACAGCTACAGCAGCAATTGGAATACACCCTACTAAATCCTGATTGTCACTGCTGGTGAATTTCAAAAATGCAATCTAGACGTGAGGACACTTTAGAAGAACGATATGCAATAAAATTCTGTTTTAAACTTGGAAAAAATGCCACAGAAACGTATGGAATACTTCAGACTGTTTTGAGGTCATCTTGCATGAATCGAGCATCGGTTTTTGAGTGGCATAAGAGATTCAAGGAAGGCAGGCAGTCTGTGAGGGATGATGAGAGGTGTGGCAAGAGTAAGGAAGTCAATACACCAGAATTGATTGGCCAAAGGGTTACGATTAGGGTTACTATGTTAAGGTTTTAAGGGAGTTCAGGAAGAGATTCCTTGGGAAGAGGCCAGCTCTCTTCAAATCGGGTCAGTGGCATTTCCACCAGGACAATGCACCAGTCCACAACTCCATCCTTGTCACAGACTATTTGACCAGTTCCTCGCCCTCCCTATAGTCGAGACCTTGCTCCCTGTAACTTTTGCTTATTCCCTAAGCTCAGAGGCTGTCGTTATGAGACAGTTGCCGAGATGAACGAGGCTATGACGAAGCTCATTGACGCGCTCATACAGAAGTTGTTGGAACGGTACAACAAGTGCATTGCAGCCGGAGGAGATTACTTCGAAGGGGACTAGAGTTTCATGTGTGTACTATCAATAAAAGTATCCATACGGAAAAAAGTCTGGAAACTTATTTAATGATCATCGTATGTATATATCTATACACACACACCGATACCAGATGAGTTGAAGCCCAGCTTATTTGACTTTCAATGAAATTCAAGATCGGATAGTCACATGACAGGACACGTTTTTTTTATAGCAGTAGGTTTGATGACGAGAGACGAAATACCATATTACAATTGTCGTTATTTAAGATTGTATGTATGTTTTATTTTCCTTTCTAAAAAAATCGCTTCAGATTTTTTTTTATTTTCATGAAGTCCACTTACTTTTATCAATTCATGTCTTTTTTTTTCTTTATGAAAAATAAAAATAAACAAAACAAAATATTGACACTTAACTGATAAACGACAAAGAGAGAAAGAAAAAGGGCAGAAAATGCTGAATTAATATTTTTATAACTTCTTCAAGCTTACTAACTAAATAATTTTCTAAGTTCTAAGTTTTTTAAATTATTATTATTTCTGTAGTTTTGTTTGCTATTTTGTTCGGTTTCATCTTTATAATTTTAACCCCCATGTTTTTATTGACCGCTGTGTTAACATTAAACAAGTTTTTCATGTCTCATTATTATTTAGTTGTTAAAACGACTGAGATTTTTAACATTAATAATATTGTTTTTATTTTCTCTCTAGTAATAAAAGAAAAAAAAAAGGAAGAATTAAAAAAAACTTTCTATGAATTTTAATGAACTCTTTCAAATAATAATTCTAACATCAAGAGATATGACCTACTTTTTAAGTACGTGCGTGTGTGCTCATGCGCGTGTGTATATGTGTTTTTATATAAATTACCTGGCCTGGTGAATGCATAGGCGAGAAATTGACAGCTGCCAAGCACCGTTGACTGTGTCTAAGCAACCGTAACTCATATATATAAAGTAAATAATGGAAATGAACCTTTATCAGAACTTGGAAGGATGATATCCTATTTACCAACCCCTCCACTCGGGCAGGATATGACACAAGGTCAATTTTTAAGCGGAGTTTAACAGGTTTGAATTCAGAGTTGTCCTTCTCCTAGACTAGTTGCCTGACCAAGGCTGAAGAACCTAGTCTGTCCTACTATTTACCCATAGCTGGAGGGAGAATAATTGGATTCATACCTTTCCCAACGGTATTAGTGCTATGTGAAATGCAATCAGTCTCGTCCAGGATTTGAACTCGTGTCGCCGTGTTCCATTCCTACGACGATAACAATTACACCACGGGCACCTGGAAGGATGATATCGAGTGGCGTTAGATCACCGATGAATTTTAATGAAATATAAAACAAGGGGGAAATTATATATGAATATCCATCGGTGATCTCGTGTCACTTTATATTATCCATCCTAGTCCTGATAAAGGTTCATTTAAATCGAAACGTTATAACGTCGACTTTCTTTTACATTAAATTCTCCTCTTTAATTCTCTCTCCTCTCTCTCATTATATATATATATATATATATATATATATATATATATATATATATATATATATATATATTTGATTACGAATGCTTCTTTTCATGGTCTTTCCAACTTAAGAGAAAGGTGCAACACAATCTTTGTCTCTTTCATTCTGTCCATATTGTTTTGGGTTGTGATTTTAGTGCGCTTATATTTAGAATACACAAGTTTTGGGATTCGTCCCTCTAAAAAAAAAATTAGCCTCATTTTAAATGAGGCCTTGTATCAAAGTTGGTTTGCGAGTAAACATTTACTAAGCTTTTTGCTTAGATGTGGAACAAGGTCGAATGAATGGGGTACCTAACGACACCCGAACTCACTTGTGAAGGCTTGCTTGTCAGTACACCATCCGAGGCGTCTATTATACGTTGATATAGTAATTTACTAAGCTTTTTGCTTAGATGTGGCCCAAGGCCGTATTAATGAGGCACTCAGTGAGACTTGAACTCACTCTTGAAGGTTTGTTTGTCTAGCTAGCTAACCATTCCACTACCTGAGGCGCTCAAGTTGGTCTGCAGGTATCAGTTTCTTGGAAGAGTTGACAAAAAGTACAATTATGCATGTGACTGAATAAAGAATTTTCATTTGTTTTTTCTTTATGAAAGGAAAGAAAAACGTCACGTGAAGAGATCAGTCCAAAAGTATTTGTAGGGGAGTTTGGTTCCGGGCCAGGTCTAAAAAAAGAGTAAGGGGGTAAAAGTTGGTGTCAGAAGATGGGACTGGAATGAAACTTAGTCGAGTAAATAAGTGTGTGGGTAGCGATTTGTTTTGATAGGAGAGAGGGAATCAGAATATTTTCAAAATAAATGGTTTCAGCTTCCTGGGACAAAAACAGAAAATTTCCAATTTAAAAACCTAAAAGACAGAAACTCCAAAGTTGCGGAGAGGCGAGTGTTTGATAATACAGTATAACATTTTAGACTACGAAATTCAGTGAGGAAAAATTCTCTTGTACAATACGCACTGACTTTTTAGAATTTGTAACAGCTAAATTTAACCGAAGTTTAGCATTCTTTTAGCTTTCTATTGGTTCCTTCTGCCTGAAAATAAGAATTTGTATGGTTTACCTTGTGTCTTAAAGCACAAAATTTTCGTACTATTTAGAGCAAATGCACAGATATGTGGATACGAAAATGCAACAAGTTTGCAAGGAAAATAAACTCACATCAAGAAAAACGAAATAATAAACACACATTCTTGTGGATATTTCTCTGTAACGATGGAAAACATGTTAGTTTGAAACTATAGATATAACCTATATTCAGTCACCCTGTCTTGAATATGGTGAGGCATGTGACCGGAAAAATGTTTATATCGTTCTCGTGTATAATACGCACCTCCTCCTAACGTTTCGGTTGAAAAAATGTGGATGAATAGTATGTCTTTTACACAATTACTGTAGTTGTTGGTGTTTTACTATTAAGAAAGCACAGATGTAAAAAAAAAAAAAAAAAAAAATCACAGGTTATCTAAGAAATCATGTTGTAAAGTAAAAACTATTAAAATGTACGCAAAAATTTCCAGCGGCCTCTTGTTTTGAAAATTTGACAGAAAATCAGTTTTTGCACATGTGGCAATATGTAAACGTCCGGGGCATGCATTTCCTGCCGCACGGTCGTCTGACCCTTTTTATTGTATTTGCTTTCGTTGAAATGTTCTGGGCGATTCCACTGTAAAACAAGGCGAAAACACAAAAAGGTTGAATAAATGTTTTTGGAGAGAAGAAGCGTAACCCTTTGCAACGAAATCCTTTGACTAAAATAAAAAAAAAAGACTTCTCAGCCTATCTAGGTGTCTGTCTATCTCTGAGTTCTTCCCTCATCCTTTCTGTCTCTCTATTTTCTTGGCACATCTGTCTCTGTCTCGTAGCCGACTAATTTCTTGTGTCTTCTCTGACTGGCGTATCCCTTTCAACTGGCGTCTTCTGTGTCAGTTCCTCTAACTCCCGATGACCGATTCCCTCACTTTCACTGTCCTCTGGTAGACCCCTACAACTCTCTTCCACTTCTTCCCGCAATCGAAACCCTGTTCTTCTGACTATCCTCTGGTCAACCCCTACGACTCTCCTCCCCTCCTTTCAGCAATTGACTGACCTTTTCTTCTAACTGTTCTCTGGTCGACCCCTATGATTCCCCCACCCCTTCCAGCAATCGACTGTCCCTGTTCTTTCGATTGTCCTTTGGTTGATCTGTGTATATGGAGAGGCAAACATTCCTCCTTTATGGGCATACACATGCATATGCATACCCATGACCAGTCCACAACCATGCACACACATACACACATTGAGCTAAGCCTGCATAAAGTGTCTCACACTTTTCTTTTAAATTTCGTTTTTTCACAAGTGTTAGTGTCATTGTTGTGGGAAATGGAAATAGCGGCTTGAGTTCAAAACCTGAATATGGCTGTTAGCATTTCACATAGTGCTTATACTTTTGAGCAAGGTATTATTCCAGTGCTGAGTAAACAGAAAAGCAGACGTATGGCTACCAGTCTTGGAGAAGATATACTCTGAATTAAAAACCTATGATCGACTTAGACCCTGCCCTAGACACACTACACGACCAAACCAAGTTAGAGGCCAGTGAATGAGTGAGAATTGTGAACCACTGGGAATTTTTGCACACATTTTGTTAATTTACTCAGATTGATAGATTTTAATGGGATGACAACCCATTTAGAGTTATTTTATGCCTAGAAGTTAGGGAATTGCAATCATTGTTCATGTATACTTAGATCTTTTTGTGTGGTTGTTTCTTGAGAGTTTTTTGGGGTTTTTTGCACACAGTTGGATATGAATTATTCGTATCTAACATAAATAATTAATGCACAATTATATGGTTTCAAGTATTTCTATCTAATACTGACATTTATATGACTTCAAGTATTTATTTCTATCTAAAATTAGTAAACAGGGTTTCTAGTATCTCTTCTTGATATATGTGAAATCAAGTGTTCCTATCTTGTACAAGTAATTTGCATATGAATGTATGGTTTCTAGTATTCTTATCCAATATTAACAATTATATGATACCAAGTATTCTTATCAAATAGGAATAATTTTTGAACAGATCTATTTGACCCATAGATGGGAACCTAACAGGTACAACACAACCACTCTGAGTAAGGCGCCTCTGGTGGTGTAATGGTTAGCATGCTCGACTAGCAAACCTACACGAGTGAGTTCGAGTCTCATTGGGTGTCCCTTTCATATGGCCTTGAGCCACATCTAAGCAAAAAATAAAAAGCTTAGTAAATTTCCACAACCACTCTGAGTATGTGGACCTGAGAGTAATGGCAATGAAGGGGTACTCTACACTTCCTCGATCTCCAGAACCAGAGCCTCAGCATCAGATGTCATACCCTGGACATCCCTTTCGGGTTGGCTTTTACTCATCTAAGCACTGTCGAGAGGGTACTTGCTCTGTAAGAGTAACCTCCCTTTTTACTAACATAAAACAAAAGATTGCCTACTTCTGTTTTAGTTTTAAACATGGAATTATTTAAGCAACTTCAGAAAAAATAAAAATTTAAGAACAGTTAAAATTCTGGCTAAGGTTGTTTATTTCCACATATTAGCATCCTAAGAAAAGGCATAAATCCATTCTTCCCTGTACTCTTATCACTACAGTATCACTGAAATGCAGTTTGCTGAGTGGGAGAGTATCTGGAGAAAAGAACTCTTCTATGAACATGAAAAGTGTTTGGTTAATCAAGTGCAAAAAAAGAAACTGAAGTTCTAAAAAGTTAGGCAGCTACTTAATTATGTGTAGCTCCTGCCTTTACCTGAATAATGGTGACTACACAATGTAGCATCCAATTGGTTGGTTGGTTGGGTTTAAGTGCAATTACATTGTTTCAAATAATTATTCCTATTTAATAATTTCTTTACATATTGTTATTTCAAGTATTCCTATCTAATGCTAATAATTTACAAACAGATCAATTTGTTCTATAGATATGACCCTGATAATTACTACCACTTGCCCAGCTATAGTTTGAATTGTATAGAATCACACCTATCCTCGCCTATCTATCTATCTATCTATCTATCTATCTATCTATCATTTGTTTAATGGCATATCAACCTTCTTGGGCATATTTAATGCCAAATCTATCCTTCTAGAAAAACAATAGTGGTGCTATTTAACCCATATCTGGGAGCACAACTATCCTTATAAGATGTCTTGGCATTAAATAACCTATCATGATTGAGATGCCATTAAACCAAACTACCAGTCACAACAGACTTAGGAATTATGGCAATGAGGAGGTTATTACATTTTTACCAGAATGCCAGAACTAGAGCCTCACCATTAGATTAGGACCCTCTTTGAGAGGAGGAACTTAACTCACTGCCAGAGATGCAATTAGTGTATTTTAGGCTCTGCTGACTGGGCAGAATATTGCATAAAGTGCACAAGATGCTGTAGTTAGAGGTATGTCCGAGTGTGGATAAGTTTGAGAGTGAAACATTGAAAGAGTGACAGATATACTTCTCAGAAGAATGACAGCCCAGTCAGCTATAGAATGCACCAACTGCATCTCTGCAGAGAGGTAAGACACCACCACCATCTAGTGGCCTGGATATGACATTAAAAAAATATAATGGCGAGGCTCCAACCTTGGAGCTTTGGGAATTGTGAAATACCCCTTTATTGCTACTACTCCCATGTCCACTCTGACTCAGATTGGTACCACCTGAATGGATCCTATATATTGTTCAAATAGAACTTTTTGACATTTGAACTCTGTACAGAGAAATGACTTTTGCCCAGTTGGCTGGGGCTGTAGAATATACTGACTGCATCCCTGCTGTGGAGTAACTACTCCTCCCAACAAGTGTTTTGGATATGACACTAAACAATCTGATGGTGAGGTTCCAGTAATACTGGAGCTTTGAGGGAATGCATTACCACTGCTCCCAGGTTCATTCTGGCCCTGAGTGGTAGCACCTGATAGGATCCTATCTATAGGTCAAATAGAACTAAACTGTACTTACGGTAAACTGAATTGTCTGAAACAGAACTGTTTTGACATTTAACTGTGTGTAGACAAAACTTTAATTATACTAAACTGTAATGTTTGAAATAGAACTGTTTATTTGGATAAAAATGAATTTGGCATTAAATAACCTTCAAAGGTTGATATGCCATCAAACACAAACAAATAAATTAGTTGTATTAAATTAGATTGTTAGAAATAGAACCATTTGACCATTTAATTGTGTGTAAACAAATGACTGGTGTTGAATTATTAGTGATACATAGCAATGTGTGGAACCATTTGTTAGTGATACACAGTAAAACTTAGAACCACTGAAAGGTGTGTAAATGAATGAGTGATGCTGAACAGAACTATTAGTGTTAAATTACTTCTAACTCCATTCAAAAATGGAATTAGCGGGAAACTAATCACTTAAAAATCCTATGTGTATCTATTTAAATCTATACTACTAGATGATTGATGTTAAATTATTCCTCCTATATAACAATACTTGAAACAATTTAACTGTGTGCAAAAAATGAGCTCAGGGTTGTTTAAAAATGTTATTAGCAAAAGATGTTTACAAATCATATATATTTAACATATATGTAAAAATAGGATTTGGCATTAAATAGCCTACAATGGTTGATATGCTATAAAACCCAACCCAACTAAATCATATTTATTTAACATATATATATAAAGAGGATTTAGCATAAAATACCTTACAATGGTTGATGTGCCTTAAAAGCAAACTGAACCAAACCAGGTTACATGGTGCCATTCTTCCACAGTCCAGTAGCAATGTTCTTTTGCTCAAGTGAGATATAATCACTTTCAGTAAGGGTTCGTTGACAACTACTATAGTGAGCTAAAAGTTTTGCAATATTTTAGTATGTGTCAGTTTGCAGCATATGCATCACATAAACAAAACTGTGATAGGTACCCACTGTAGTTGGCAGTGTTGTGGTAGTTGGTGCACTTACACATTGTGCATTGCTTCACTTTGCGTGATTTAAAGGCTGCACAGATGAATGTGCAACATAGTCTAATGCAGGAACTTTTGTCTTATGAGTTTGAATTGGGCCATAATGCTGTGGAAGCAACCAAAAACATTTGTTGTATAAAAAGTGAAGTTGCCATTGATCATAGTACAATAACTAGTGGTTGAAGAAATTTCGCTTGGGTTGCAAGGTCAGGTAGATCTAAAACAATAGATTCTGAGGTTGTGCTTTGAGCAATTGAGGCAAATCTGGCAAGTCAAGTTCAGCATGGTTTATCACCTTTATGACATCAGCAAAAACATCCAGAGCTACTGAATTGGGCTTCACATTTCTAAAATATTGCAAAACTTTTGACTCATCCTTGTAGAAAACCAGATTGAATACTGTGTGATTTGACTGGTGGGTTCAGCAACAATAGCAGTAAATTGGAATGGGATACAATACTGTTCTGCTTCTCATGTGTATCAGACCTGAAACCAAGAATTCTTTGGAAAAATCAAAATGTTTTTCCGAAAAATGGAACATCATCACAGATTTTGACCATCCGTCAAATCCTTAATGGAGTACATGCAAAACATCTCAAGGCAACACTAAAATTTGTGGATTTCTCCAAGGCATTTGATTTCATGCATAAAGGGAAGATAGAGCAAATAAGAACATATGATTTCCATAAAGAAACTGTTACAGCTATAATGATGATTTATTAAAGTAATAGTTCACTTAAGACTGATGGAGACACAAACTTCATTGTTGCTTTAGTTTGGCAAGGAGATACATTAGCCTATGTTTGTTTATACTCTGCCTAGACTATGTTCTTTGAATGTCAGTTGATCTAATAAAAGAAAATTGCTTTAGACTAAAAAGAAGCTGACTGATATCCTGCAGAAGCAATAACACTTAGACTATGCAGATGATCTGGCACTTCTTGCAAAGACATCTGCTCAAGATCAATACCCACTGCAAAAGCTAAAGCAAGTAGCTAGAAACACTGGCCTCCACATGAACACAAATAATAAAGTTCATCTTTTAAACAAGACAAACCATCTTCACTTTAAATCATAGACCTCTAAATTTAGTTGATAAATTCACATATCTCAGCGGCAATATCTCATCTACTGATAGTGATGACAACATATGCTTAGCGAAGGCATGGACTGCTCTGGACAGGTTATCAGTCATATGGAAGTCTGATCTATCCAATAGAATAAAATGGGATTTCTTCCAAGTTGTGACTGTGTCAGTACTACTGTATAGATGCACCGGGTGAATGCTAACAAAACACATAGAGAAAAAGCTAGCTTGGTACCACACGAGAATGTTACATGCTGTTTTGAACTAATTCTGGAAGCAACACTCCAGAAAACAGCAGCTGTATGGCCACCTATCTCAAAAATCATCCAAGTAAGATGATAAGACAGGTAGGAGAAACATGGACAAACACATAAGTGACGCTCTTCTGTGGACTCCTATGCATGGGCACACCAGTGTTAGCTGACCAGTAAGAACTTATTTAGATCAGCTCTCTGTGGACACTGGATGAAGTTTGGAGGACCTGCTGAGAGCAATGGATGATAGGGACTGAGAGAGTAAGTGAGGGAAATCAGTACTGTCTGCATTATTTTATGATGATGATGATTTCTTTTTCTTTGTCAAGTCTTCCTCAGTCTCATTCTTGCATCATCAGGTTAGGGGCCAATAGTTTTCATGTGCAACTGATATCTATTGAGAATTCACATTTTCTAACTATACCTTTGCACTTGTTCAGTGAGAAGAACCTTGAGGAGTTGCCACCTTAGGGATTGAACCCCAATCATTTCGGCTCCAACAGGCAGTTTTCAATGCTGTTTATGCCCTAGGGACTGCCACAGATGTCATACCATTTTACCTATTACAACATATTTGGTAGAATACATTTTTTTATGAGTGAGAGAGGGTAAAACTATCCAATGTACAAGGATCAGCTGAAAAGTTCATAGGCTGACCAAGATACTCTCATGGAATGTGACCAAATGAGGTGTAGTCCATGCAATTCTTCCATTAGTGTTGCAGTGCTGGAATCACAGCAAATTCAGCTGTTCTCAAGCAGGTTCTTAGTCTGAATGTATAACGTAGAATAATGAACTTTGTTCCCACTTGAAATTACCAAGAGTTTAGAATATGGTAGATGCATTTCTGTCTGCTTAATTTCCTATTCTTCATTTCTTATAATGAAGATTGTATCTCTCTATAACCAAAACTACATCAAGTCCAATGTCAGAAATTTGGGCGACCTGATTCTTCAGCACCAGTTGTATATGTATGACCACATTTAAAGTCAGTATACCATCTCTTAACTGTTGTTTCCAACGGAGCAGAGTGTGAATCACACTTAGCTAGCCATTGCTTTGCTTGAACAGTATTTTTTCACATCAGCAATACTTTATGAACACAAAAATTCAGATTTTTCAATTGTTTTGAAAATTTGCAACAGTTGCAAAAGTTGGCAACCGTAGTCAAGGGCAACCTGAAGGCACTCCTTTCAATAGCTACTACACCGTGGTGTAAGGGGAGGGTGCTACTCCATTTCTTGGATTGCTCCACTTTACTCTTGATCCTTACCTTATAGTGCTGAGTGTCAAGCAAGGCGGCATCAAGTACCATATTTTGAGTCTTTGGTATGACTCAACCTGGGATTGAACCTCGGTCTCCCGGACCATTAGCAAACACTTGAACCATTATGCCAATTGCAACAGTAGCTTCACTTAAATAACTGTATGTTGTAAACTAATAATCCAATTGGGCTCGAATTTTGACATGTGTCATTTGAAGGTTAGTACTTTATAAAAAATCGTATGGATTTTTTTTTTTTTGTTAGTGGCATCATCTATATGTCGGGTCCAGGATTCATTGTGTGATGTGTTATGTATAAAGAGGATTTGGCAATTAAATAACCTACAGTGGTTGATATGCCATAAACCCAACCAAACCAATAAAGATAATTTGCATGCAATTGTATAGTTTCAAGTATTTTCATTTAATACTGATAATTATAGTTTAATTATTTCTATTTGATAATAGTCAATTATCTGTACACAGTTATGGTTTCTTGTGACTAACAATAATTCTTTGTAAATAATTATAGCTTTAAGTAACTCTCCTTACTACCAATGATTTACACACAGATGATAATAAGTATTTCGATTTAATACTTCTAATATATTCTATCTAATATTTCTATCTAATATGTAATATATTCTATCTAATATTTCTATCTAATATCTAATATATTCTATCTAATATTTCTATCTAATATCTAATATATTCTATCTAATATTTCTATCTAATATCTAATATATTCTATCTAATATTTCTAATTTGCATATAATTGTAGGGTTTAAAAAAAAAATAAAATAAAATAAAATAAAATAAAAAGCCTAGGAAAAGTCCCAATACTGCAAAAAAAAAAGAAAAAAAGTCAGTACCAGTGAAAGTCATATGAAAGTACCTTAATCTTGGACTTTAACTAAGTTAAAACTTAAGAAAACTTAAACCAAAATTACACCCCCCCTTTTTTTTTTTTGCGTACACATGGGAAGCAGCATGATGTACGTAAAGGTATTTGAATAAACCCATGGACGACCAAACTCAATACCTAAATGGGTCCTGGACGTGAGTTTGACGACTTTACGCTCAGGATCGTTAGTTCGATCGGGGAACTACTGCTGCTCCTCTATAAGAGTGGCTTCTATAGAAGAGAATAAAACAGCCATCGAAAGATAATCATGACCCACACTCAAACCACATGTACAAACCGCATCGCTCTTTGCGCGGGTAAAAAAGGGGCGCGTCCTGCTGAGGTTGGAGCCCTGGCCTCAGTGTTTGAAAAATCAGCTACAGAGCTCAAACAATCAAAACTACTAAAATGCAAGCAAACAATACAAATAGCCACATTTAACGTAAGAACCTTAATTAGAATAGGACAACTACCAGAGCTAATCGCATCGGCCGAAGAACATAAGATAGACATAATATGCATACAAGAACACAGATACACACACACCAAAGATATCAAATATCACGAAACTGGCAATGGCTGGTCGCTCGCCACTGTATCCGCATGGAAAAACTCTGTCAACGCCGCAGTAGGAGGGGTAGGATTACTTATAGGACCTAGAGCATTAAAAATGCTTAATAGCGTTGAGAAAATACAGCCTAGAATGATGGCAGCTACATTCAACGGAAACCCCACAGCAACAATCATCTCATGCTACAGCCCCACCAATGTTAGTGAAGAAACTGAACTAGTCACCTTCTACGATGAGTTATCCTCATTAGTGTGTAGCATCCCGAAACACAACATGTTAGTCATTGGCGGAGACATGAATGCCCAAATCGGGAAAAACGGAAACAACAAATACAGCCTCCACAACACGTCAAATAGGAATGGGCAACATCTAACAGATTTCATGATAGAAAATAGATTAGCATGCCTCAATTCAAACTACCAAAAAAGAGAGGGCAAACTATGGACATACACGTACGCAAACAATACTAAAGCTCAGATAGACTACGTCCTTATAAACAAGAAATGGAAAAATAGTGCACTGAATTGCGAGGCATACTCTTCTTTTGAGGGTGTGTCCACCGATCACCGAATAGTCACGGCGAAAATACGGCTAAGCCTACGAAAAAACGCCAAACGAACAGTGACCACCAAACACTATGACTGGGCCCTATTAAACAACAAAGATATAAGAGATAAATACGTATTAGAATTAAGAAACAGATTCAAAACACTACAAGAAAAGACGGAAAAAAGTACACCAAACGATGAATACGAAAATCTCGTCAATGCACACCTCGAGGCAGCAGCAAAATACATTCCAACAAAAATTAAAACTAAATATAGAGTCCCATGGGAAACCTTAGTGGTGAGAGAAAAACGTGCACTAGTGAAAACAGCCTCCAAAAACTATCGAAAAAACCCAACAAACACAAATGCCTTAAAACTAAAAACAGCACAATATCAATTAGCAGGCATATATATAAAGGAACAGACAGAATACATTCAAAATCAGATAGATAAGATTAGAGACTCGGTGGAAGATAGACAATCTAGAATAGCCTGGCAAACAATAAATGAAGTGAGTAGAAGAAAGAACACAGCCAAAGCAAAACTTAAAGCAGCAAACCAACAAGAAAGAATAAAACTGTGGAAACAGCACTTCGAAAACTTACTTGGAAACCCACCAAAAATAATGCATGAACCAATCACCAGAATAATTAGCAAACAATTAAATAGGACCGTTCACACAAGAAGAACTCGACTCGGTTCTCAGAAAAATTAAAAATGGGAAAGCTGCAGGGCTGGACGAAATTCCCCCGGAAGTATGGAAGACCAGACAATTCAACGACATACTGCTCCGACACTGCAACGCAGTATACAATCAAAATCCGATAGATAGATGGATGAAGGGATGCATACTCCTCTTCCCTAAAAAGGGGGACCTCGGATTAGCCAAAAACTACCGAGGCATAACACTTACATCCATAGCTGCCAAAATCTACAATGCCCTACTACGAAACCGAATAGAACCCAAAATCGACAACATACTTAGAAAAAACCAAAATGGCTTCCGAAGAAATAGATCCACGACCTCACAAATATTAACCATCCGCAGAATCCTTGAAGGTGTACGGGCAAAGAACCTACAAGCGACATTAATATTTGTCGACTTTACCAAGGCTTTCGACTTCCTTCACAGAGGAAAGATGGAACAAATCCTACTAGCATACGGCATACCTAAAGAAACCGTAGCGGCAATAATGATTCTCTATAGAAACACTAAAGTAAAAGTACGATCACCGGATGGAGACACAGAATACTTTGACATTGTAGCAGGAGTACTACAAGGGGACACGCTGGCCCCATACCTCTTTATCATTTGTCTAGACTACGTACTTAGAACATCGATTGACAAAATCAAAGAGAATGGCTTCGAACTGACGAAGAAAAGAAGCAGAAGATACCCCGCAACAACAATTACCGATGCCGACTACGCCGATGACATAGCGATACTGGCAAATACACCTGACCAAGCCGAAACACTTCTACATAGTTTGGAACGAGCAGCAGCAAGCATAGGCCTCTATGTTAATGCACACAAAACAGAATATATGTGCTATAACCAAACGGGGGCCATCTCCACTCTAGAAGGAACACCACTTAAACTAGTAGACAAATTCACGTACCTAGGAAGCAGTGTCGAATCAACCAAAAAGGACATCGAAACGAGGTTAACAAAAGCATGGACAGCTATCAATAGGCTATCGATTATATGGAAATCAGACCTAACCGATAAAATGAAACGCAGTTTCTTCCAGGCAGCGGTCACATCGATACTGCTATATGGATGCACTACATGGATGCTAACAAAACGACTGGAGAAGAAGCTAGATGGCAATTACACAAGAATGCTGCGTGCAATCCTGAACAAGTCCTGGCAGCAACACCCCACAAGACACCAACTGTACGGCCACCTGCCCCCTATCACGAAAACTATTCAAGTTAGACGAACCAGACATGCAGGACACTGCTGGAGAAGCAGAGATGAACTCATAAGAGATATACTCTTTTGGATCCCCACACATGGCCGCGCAAAAGCAGGACGACCAGCTCGAACGTACATTCAGCAGCTATGTGAGGATACAGGATGTTGTCCTGAAGACCTACCTAGGGCGATGAACGATAGGGAGGAGTGGCGAGAGAGGGTCAGGGATATCCATGCTACCAGCGCGATATGATGATGATTTAATACTAGAAATTATATCATTTCAAGTAATTCTATTTAATAATAGTTTTGTGGTTTCACATTATTCTATTTAATAATAGTATATTTAATTCTATTTAATAATTGTCAGTTTATTGGCAGAGTTATATGGTTTCCAGTAACTACTCTTAACACAAATAATTTAAACCTATGAGGATCATTAAATAAGTTTCCAGACTTTTTTCGTATGGGCACTTTTATTGATAGTACACACCTGAAACTCTAGTCCCCTTCGAAGTAATCTCCTCTGGCTGCAATGCACTTGTTGTACCATTCCAACAAATTCTGGAATGCCCCATGGAAGTCCACCTGTGTGAGCATGTCAATGACCTTCTCCACAGCCTCTTTCATCTCCTCAATTGTCTCATAACGACAGCCTCTGAGCTTAGGGAGTAAGCAAAAGTCACAGGGAGCAAGGTCTGGACCATAGTGAGGATGAGGAACTGTCTTGATGCCCATCTTGGTCAAATAGTCTGTGACAAGGATGGATTTGTGGACTGGTGCATTGTCCTGGTGGAAATGCCACTGACCCGATTTGAAGAGATCTGGCCTCTTCCAACGGAATCTCTTCCTGAACTCCCTTAAAACCTCAACATAGTAACCCTAACCGTAACCCTTTGGCCAATCAACTCTGATGTATTCAACTCTTATGTTACTCAAAAACTGATGCTTGATTCATGCAAGATGCTTGAAAAGCAGTCTGAAGCATTCCATACGTTTCTGTGGCATTTTTTCCAAGTTTAAAGCAGAATTTTATTGCATATTGTTCTTCTAAAGTGTTCTCACGTCCAGATTACATTTTTGAAATTCACCAGCTGTGACAATCAGGCTTTAGTAGGGTGTATTCCAATTGCTGCTGTAGCTGTTCATTTGAAGCTAAAATCATAAAAATTGGTCAGTCATCTCATAAGATGTATAGCAATAACATAGTGAATTTTCAAGAGTCTATGACAATTTTAAATGCCTGTACAAAAGAAGTGTGAAAACTTATTGAATGCACCACGTATATGGCATGTTCGCCAATGATCCGGGAGACCTGGGTTCAATCCCAGGTCGAGTCATACCAAAGACTTTAAAAATGGTACTTGATACCTCCTTGCTTAACACTCAACACTATAAGGTACATATCAAGGGTAAAGTGGAGTTATCCAGGGAAAGGAGTAGCACCCTTCCCTACACCTCGGTGTAGTAGCTATTGAAAAGGGAACCTTCTGGTTGCCCTCAACTATGGTTGCCAACTTTACTTATTTCTGTTGAATACAAATAATTCTTAAATGGATCTATCTGACTCATAAATGGGACCCTAACAGATACTAGCTCTCTAGTTCAGAGGGAACCTGAGAATAATTACAATCAAGGGGTACTCTATATTC
This sequence comes from Sepioteuthis lessoniana, assembly GCA_963585895.1. Taxonomy (NCBI): domain Eukaryota; kingdom Metazoa; phylum Mollusca; class Cephalopoda; order Myopsida; family Loliginidae; genus Sepioteuthis; species Sepioteuthis lessoniana. The sequence goes on from OY757908.1 coordinate 55,973,521, forward strand.
CTCAGATATCACCATCAGATGCAGTTTAATGTTATACTCAGGGTACTCCTTTTCAAGGAGGTCTTAAAACTCTGCAAGGGATAAAATCAGTGTATATTAAGCCCTACTGGCTGGGCGTAAAAGACTTTCTGAACAGATGCTTGTAATATATAGTTTCATAAGAGAAAGAAAAAGAGAGAAGGGCTGTAATATGTGTCTATAGTAAAGTTGTGTGGGTTGGCAATTTCTGTTTGGGTATCAGTTTTATTTTTTTTCCTCAATATTGCAGTTTTCGATTCGGTTTTTAATTTAGTATTTTTGCTTTTCAAAGAAGCCATTCATTTGCTTGTGTAATGATTGCATTTCCAGTCAATATCTGGTTTCATTTGAGATTGGCCAATTTGCAATTTAGTCTATTTCTGGTCCAATCTTAAAAATATTCATATGGCTGGAAAGAAAAGAAAATCTTTCTAAATAAAATAAAATCTAACATTAAGGCAATTATTTTTTATTTTTACTCAATATTTTGTTAACTTAATTTTACCTCAAAAAGTATTTTTAAAAAACTGAAACAAATAGATTTTAGAAATCATCGTATTTCCTTTTTTTTTCTGTTTGAAAACATTCTATGATATGAAAAATTTCTAAGTGTCATATCTGTCATATTTCCTTTTTATTCTTTCTTCTTCATTTCTTTTGTAAACAAATTGATTTCACATTTATATCCTAAAATTAATCAATTAAATGTTTTTATCATATTTTTGTTCAATGTTTTCCTCTTATATTAGTATAAATGTTGATCAGATTAAATTTTATTAAAATCTGATGGTCTTTTTCAACAATGTTTTCTTGGATATGGCCATTCAGTAGTGATAGCGCTAAATCAAATGATTTCGGGTGCATAAAAAATGTCCATGCAGTTTCACAGTGTGAAGATGGAACTGAAAAAAAAGCTGTTTTTTCTGTTAAACCACCTATCGCTAATATATGACTATTTTGGTAAAATTTTACTTAATACTTCTAAAGAGCGTCTATTTTGGGGGTAAAAAACTCTGAAATATTTTCAGTATATCTGAAAATATAAAAATGCTCATTGGCCTAGTTGGTAGAGTGTTCGCCAATGGTCCAAGAGATCTGGGTTCAATCCCAGGTCGCGTCATACCAAAAACTTTAAAAATGGTACTTGATACCTCCTTGCTTAACATTTGGCAATATAAGGTATGTATCAAGGGTAAAGTGGAGCAATCCAAGGAAAGGAGTAGCACCCTCGGTGTAGTAGCTATTGAAAAGGGAGCCATCTGGTTGCCCTTGACTACGGCCACCAACTTTATATATATATATATATATATATATATGTATACACATACATACATTCTAAATCAAAGACCTACTTGCTATCTCTTTGAAGCCGTTTCATTCAGTTCTTAGTGATGATCAAAATTTTCTTTAAATTGCTAATATTTTCTCATCAAAGTTGATTTCTTGTGTGAATATTAGGTTCATTATCATTAAGTTGCACAGACAGCTTGGATTTTTCTAACTCTCTCTCTCTCTTTCCATCCATCTCTATCATTCATTGCTCTTGGCAGGTCTTCCAAATTACGTCCTGTGTCTACGCAGAGCTGATGTAAATAAGTTCCAGCTGACACTGGCATATTCATGGGTAGGAATCCATAAAAGAACGTCACTTATGAGTTTGTCCTTGCTTTTCTAGTTGTATTCTGCATGTCTTATTTGCCTTACTTGGATATTTTTTTTAGATGGGAGGTAAGTAGCCAGACAGCTGTTGTTTCTTTGGGAGTTACTTACAGTATTTGTTCAATTAGCTGGTAGTATTTATGTGTAGTTTCAATCTAGCCTTTTTTCTATGTGCTTAGTTAGTGTCCATGTGGTGCATCCATACAGTAGTACTGACACGGCCACAGCTTGGAAGAAATCCTATTTTATTCTATTGGTTAGATCTGACCTACATGTGATCGATAATCTAGGCGTATATTAACATCACTTTCAGTTGATGAGATGTGGCTGCTGAGGTACATGAACTTGTCTACTAATTTCAGATGCTCGCCACTTAAATTGGAGATGGCTCTCTCATCTAAAACACACGTACTCTGGTTTATTTGCATTTATATGGAGGCCAATGCATCCTGCTGCCTGATCTAGGTTATGCTGCAAGGATTTAGCTTGGGCAGGTGTATTTTCAAGAAGTAATAGATCATCTGCATAGTCAGCATCTGTTATAGTTTCTACAGGATATCATCTGCTTCTTACTTTTTTAGCATAGTTACAGGACCAATAATTCCATTGTTAGAAGCAAAAATCTAAGTCAAGCTGTATGTTCAGTTCATTTAGTTTGATATTGCCATGTACTATTAATGTTCTTCCAAAATTTGATTTTAGATGTACAGGATGTTGAAGCAAAACTAAAAATATTCTCGTATGATAATAAACAACTCTATCATAAAACAAGCTTAATTTTAATTTTTAAAAACAAACAACAAAATAAGAAGATAGACACAAAACAGTAAATTTACTTAACATGGCCATCATTTTTTCAATTAATGTATCAACACGCCTTCAAAATAAATTCTTCAGACATTTTATTCCATTCCTCCTCAATAGCAGTTTTAAGTGATCCAATATTTGGATAGGAAGTTGCAATGGATTTGTTTTCTAAAACACCCCATATAGCATAATCAAGGGGGTTAAGGTCTGCACTTGATAAAGTCCTTAAAAAAACTCCAATCATTTTGGAAATTTATTCTGCTTGGTTTCTGTATCAAGCAAATCATAGTTTCTTTTCTGGCTCACTCATATTGGGCTGAATTTTAATGAAAAAGTACTTGAATAATAGAACTAATCATGAAAATTTAGATTTATCGTCCTTTTTTCTTTTTTTTAAATTGAGCTAATCAGACTAAAAAAAAAGATGTTTTAAAAATTATTCCATATTTTGTTTCCACACTCTGTAATTTAAAGATGTTTTTGCATTTTTACATGTTACAATAATATCATAAATCTTAAATTCTTTCCAATATTTTAAGGCCATAAATTGATTTCTGGTGAAATTCTGGCTCATAAACATATGTTCATTGTATAGTTTATCTTAGATTTTTACAGCTTTGTAGTGTTCAATCCAAGTGTCTATGAAATGACCAATTTAGCCCCCAGCCCACCCTGCATGTATTAGTAGCCAGATTTCAGTAATATTGCACAAGGAAAAGAGTAAAATCCCTTAAGATAAATTGTGAATATAGAAATGACAAAAAATCAAAGATCTCTTTTAGAATAGAAAGTAAACAAAATTATTAGTGAAAAAGATGTTTTTAAAAGTTTTTGTGGGTGGGACCATATGATCTCACTCATGCTGTATCTGATATATGAATAATTTACATAATAAATGTTTTTATTTTTTTACTTTTCAGAATACTGTTTGGTTTAAGTATTTCCTGAAACATTGTAAGGAAATTATCCCTTTTTAACAATAATGGATTCCCACTTGGATGAACAGAAATACCACTGTGAAGATTGCAATGAATACTTTTCTGAACATTCCCTCTTTATTATACATCTAATAAGACATGGTACCGAGACAACCTCTCGAGGAGAAATATCCAGTAAAACTTACCCTTCTAAAGACAGTCTTAAAGTTGAGGAAGAACAAGTAAATTACAAATGTGAAGTGTGTAGAAAATCTTTCAAACAAAATTCTGATTTGCAAGTGCATATTAAAATCCATAGTGAGCAAACATATGTTCCTTGTGAACTATGCAAGAAAATTTTACCTGATTGGGCTGCCTTAAAAAGACACACAAGAATACATACAAAAGAAAAACGTTTTAACTGTGAGGTATGTAAGAAAGCTTTTACCTGCAAAAGTATCTTGCAAACCCATATGAGGACACATACAGGAGAAAGGCCCTTTTCATGCAAAGTGTGTAATAGATCTTTCACTCAAATCTCTGGCTTAAAGTGCCACATGAGACAACACACTGGAGAAAGACCATTTGAATGCAAAGAATGTGGAAGAGACTTTGTTCAAATGGCTAATTTGAATAGCCACATGAAAGTCCACACTGGAGAAAAACCTTTTCCTTGTTCAGAATGTGGCAAAGCTTTTGCTAACAATTCTAAATTAAAAGATCACTTGCGAACACATTCAACCGAAAAGCCATTTCAATGTGAAAAATGTGAAAAATCATTTGGGACATATGCTCAGCTGAAAAGTCATATCAAAACACACACTGAATCAAAAGGTTTCCACTGTGAAATATGTTCTAAAAGTTTCTATAGAAAGTCTTCCTTAAACTGGCACATGAAAACTCACTCGGGAGTAAAACCCTTCTCATGTGAAGTATGCGGGAAAGCATTCGTTCGAAAAAGTGTCTTAAAAATTCATGAAGGATCACATACAGTGGACAAACCATACCACTGTGATGTGTGTGGTAGATCTTTTTATCTAGATGTGGAGCTGAAAGATCACAAGAAAACGCATACCAGAGAAAGACCCTTTCATTGTGATGTTTGTGGAAAAGATTTTATTCAAAAAATGCATTTACAAACTCACATGAGGACCCATACTAAGGAAAAACCTTTCCTTTGTGAAATGTGTGGGAGATTTTTCTCAGAAAAATCTACCCTTAAAATTCACAAAAGGACTCATACAATGGAAAAGCCTTATATCTGTAAAGTGTGTGAAAAAGCTTTCTCTCAAAAGCCTGCCTTAAATATTCACATGAGAACACACAAAGTGGAAACATGTTTTTGCTGTGAGACCTGTGGAAAGGTTTTCCCCTTGAATTCTAGCTTAAAAATCCACCTGAAGACACATAGAGTGTCAAAGCGTTTTTCTTGTGAAACCTGTGGGAAGACTTTTCCTTTGAATTCAAAATTAAAAGTGCACATGAGAACACACTTGAAGAAAAAGCCATTTCAGTGTGAACAATGTGGAAAGAGCTTCTCTCAAAATCAGAGCTTGAAAACACACATGCGATACCACACTGGGGAAAAACTTTTAAAATGTGAAGAATGTGGTAAATCTTTTCCATACAACTCTACTTTACTGATCCACATGAGAAAACATTCGAAAAAAGCGCATTTTCACTGCCAAATCTGTGAAAATTCTTTCAGCACATATATTGCATTAAAAAAACATGTGAAAACTCATACCGAAGCAGTAGTTTTTCAATGTGACATGTGTGAAAAAGCTTTCCCTCAAAAATACCTTTTAAAAAGACACATAGCCAAACATAGAGAAAAATCATCTTTTTGCTGTATAGTATGTGACAAAGGTTTCTCCAGCACGACAACTCACAAAGTCCATATGAAAAAGCATAATGGAGAAAAGCCCTTTCATTGTAATGTGTGTAGCAAAGATTTCGCTCACAAAGTAGTTTTGAATTCACACATGAAGACTCATACCATGAAAAAACGTAAGCGTTAAGCTGATTGTGTTTTTTTGTTCTGACTTATGGGATAAAATTGGAATCTTGAAGCCTTAAGATGACTCTTGCAAAAGAGACCATTTTTCAGGGTATTTGAATCTGCCTGATACAAAATTCTATATATGAAGTTAGGTCATCAACATCTTATAAAAAACTAACATCTTCTCTTGGGGTTTAACATTAACCATTTAAGAAAATAGTTCTTATTGCCACTATCCTAACTTTTCGCACTAAACTTTAACCTCTGAAATCTAATCCTTTATTCTGAATGGACTCTTTAAATTTCCTAAACATTTTTTTAAAAAATAGCTCTTACCACTAAACTTGAGTTGTACTCCTAATACTTAACTCTAAGCTATAGTTTCTAATTCCAGCTTTAAAATCTATTTTTAAATCTAGTTAATACAAACTGTAAACATATGTGATGAGATTAAACCAAAGCTATTGGAAATACAGGCCTAGCAGCATACAACTAAAGGTGAGCATGAGGTAGCCTTTATTACTTTTAACCTGCAATTATTAAAAATATCTTTAACCTACTATGGAAATTAATGATTTTAAATAATCATATGAGACACCATGATATTTTTAGTTATAGCATATGAAGCATCAGCAGGTTATTCCAAGTGGATCCCAAACAATTTTCCCCGAGAAAATTTTCAGTTGATTGTATCTCTGATGAATGTCAAAAAATGTCTTAGAACTTGCTGTATTGATTCATGTCACTGTAGAAGTTTCTTTTAAATAAAAATGCAGTCAAAAGGCTGTAACATTTCAATTTTTAGGCATTATCGATTTCAACTATTGATGCTAAAAATCAGACAAATGATACTTTTTGTCCCAAAATTTTCAGTCCAAAACAGTGAGTGATTATAATGTCATAATGCTTAACCACAATGCCTGCTCTATGAGATTCAATGAAGTATAGTATTTTCCATTGAAAATATCTAAAGTTTACTAATCAATGATAAATCAAAACAATGCATTCTGATTGGTCAAAAGAAGTCTGAAGAAGTTTGGATTAGTGTTAACAAAGAACTTGTTAATGATATCCAAGTTGTTTCTAGAATTTGTTTAAAACTGCACCCTGTATTTTTGTGTAGTTTCAATCCAGCTTTTTTCTTAAGGCATTTTGTATTAGTTCAAAACACCCACTAAACTCTATCCTCTGAAATTTTTTTAAATCGCCCCTGTCTATTTCTTTCAAATAATACTTGATTATAAAGAAATATGAATAACATGCTAAAATTTTAGGACCAGTTCACTATGTTTAGTGCTTCTTCATTTGCTGCCTTAATAGACTCAAACTATAATGGTTGAAAAATGTATTTGACATTGTAATTAAATTCTCTGTAGGAGGTGTTAATAGTTATGGTCATATGAAATGGACATGACAATCTGAATTCAAGACTTGGACAAGGCTATTTACATTTCACATAATGCTTATGGGTAAATAGTAGGGCTGACTGGCTCATTAACTTTTGTATGGTAACTAATCAAGGAGAAGGAAAACTATGAATTTAAACCTGTTACGTTCTACTGAAAAAATTGACCTTGTGTCACATCTAGTAAATACATATAATTCAATGCTCTATTTTCATTTTTATCCATTTTGGAAACTAACAAAGATATTTGTAAAAGAATTTTTGCCTGCCATTAATTTGACAGTTTTAAACGTCATAAAACAGAAGAAAATAAAAAAACACTTACCAAACTCTGGTGGAATTTTGAAATCACGGTTGAAAAATCTTTATGTTCTTAACAATAAAAAGCCTTCTTCCACTCCAAGACAATCTTTTCATGTAACATAGTCTGATATATAAAAAAGTGACAGCTTTTTTTTTTTTGACATGCTAATTTCTAAGTTTGGTAAGTAATCAAATGTCTTGCATACCACTTCATCCGACAAATATCCACATTTCGAGCAGTTATGTTCTGGATCAAACTTACATTCAACTTTGAATTAAAGAATTTTAAGTAATTGTAATTGATTGCTCATAATAACTATATTTGTCTTTTAGATATCACTAATGAATCTATTGCTAAAAATGTCCTCAATAATTTTAGGTTAGTTATCATTTAGGCTGCTATATGCCAGATTTCAATGTCACGGCAGCCTGGCCATTACTTGGTATAGCCTTGGATTAAACCCATTGCTCTTAGTCCAAATCATATTCACAATTATCCTTTTTTCATAGTCTATATCCACAATGGTGGTTCTTAAAACATACAAGTGTCATTCAAAAGGTTCTAAACCTCACCTAAAAAAAAAAAAAGAACCATCAGTGAATATTTTTATTTTGGCAGCAAATTACCACTTCTTATAAAATTAGAAAATCTAATTCAGATTTCTGGCTTAATTTCTGTGCAAGTGAGGCCCATACAAAAGCGAGAGGTGTGTGACAAATGTAAAATATAAATGAGGCTTTGAACTTTTTGATCAACCTTTGTAAATACTCACTTTAAAACCATTTTGAACCATTATTTTTTTCTGCCACTTGAGACAATTCCAATCATCATCATCATCATCAAGGCATTCTGACAGTATAAATTCTTTTGAGTCTCTCTAGCTTATCAGTCCCTATCAGCCATTGCTTTCATTAAGTCCTCTAGACAGTAGCTAGTGTCCTCAAAGAGCCGATGTATGTAAGTTTTTGCTGGTCGGCTAACACTGGTATGTCCATGTGTAGTAGTCCATGGAACAGTGTTGCTTATGACTTTGTCTTTACTTCTCTAGCAGTGCCCTGCATGTCTTACCTTTCTTGGATAGTTTGTGAGATGAAAGGTAAATGGCTGTACAATTGCTATTTTGTAGGGAATTATTTCCAGGATTTGTTGAAAAGAGCATGAAAGATAACTGTAAATGTTATAATGAGGGTTGTTTATCAATAAGTCATGAAATATCTTTACAAATGGTTGTTAGACTTGCTTACAAATTTCATGCATTAAATGTAACAACTATTATGGGACTGGGTTACAAATGTTTTTATTATTAGATGTAAACTCTTTCTAATGGGTTGAGTCATAAATAATTTCCTTTTTTGTAAAATATAATTTATTCATGAATGATTTTACAATGAAATAATTTCAGTCAATCCTATATTTGCCATTATTTTGAATCATGTCTTGCCATTCATCAGGTTACTTGTTGATTCCTCTCAAATAAAATTCATCTGGTTTCGAGCTAAAGTTTTCCACAAATGTCTTCACTCAATCTTGAAAAAATATTGTCATTTAGTACATTGGGGGGGGGGTGAAAAAGATGGAAATCACCTGATGTAATGTCTGGTAAATAGGATAGAACATACAAGTCTAAATCCAAGCATGAGTCTTACTGAATGTGGTCTTGTGTTATCATAGAGAAGCACAGTTTCTCCTCTTGATGAGTGTGGAGCCTTTTCTTAGATAATTTTCATGTTCACTTTTCCTATCTTTTGCAGATGGTGGCAGATTGTTATTCTTAAACTCCTATGTTACATGTCGAACATATACTGTAAGTTTCTCTATTTTAGGGATGTGAAATTATAGATTTAATTATGTATACTCTTATACTTAGATTATAGATTATGCATTCTCTTATACTTAGATTATTGATTATGCATTCTCTTATACTTAGATTATAGATTATGCATTCTCTTATACTTAGATTATTGATTATGCATTCTCTTATTCTTAGATTATAGATTATGCATTCTCTTATACTTAGATTATAGATTATGCATTCTCTTATTCTTAGATTATAGATTATGCATTCTCTTATACTTAGATTATTGATTATGCATTCTCTTATACTTAGATTATAGATTATGCATTCTCTTATTCTTAGATTATAGATTGGCACAATTAAAACCCATGTTACAAGTCAAACATATTCTTTAAGTTCCTCCATTTTAAGTGTGTGAGATTATAGATTAAATTATTATGCATACTCTTTTACTACGGAAATAAGAATGACTGCTGAAGGTACTTTTTAATCATGTTATTTCCTGTTGTGTTGTATGTTTATTTTTAAAAAATGGAAAATATTTATGACTCAAGCCTATACTTTTTGTAGCTGTGGTTTTTTTTTTCTAATTTTATTTTTCATTTGAAATATGACATATTTTACTAGAAATGTGTACACTGTTAGCGGTAAGTGCTTTTTTAAACTGGTTAGAGTGTTAGCCAATGGCCCGGGAGACCTGGGTTCAATCTCCAGGTCGAGTCATACCAAAGACTCAAAAAATGGTACTTGATACTACCTTGCTTAACTCTCAGCATTATAAGGTAAGGATCAAGGGTAAAGTGGAGCAATCTAGGGAAAGGAGTAGTGCCCTCCCCTATACCTCGGTGTAGTTGCTATCAAAAAGGGAGCCTTTCAGTCACCCTCGACCACGGTTGCCAACATTACTTACTTATTTCTAATTCCAATACCCATTTTTTATTCTTCATTGTATAATGGCTAAACTGCTGGACTGTGTAGCCTCAAACTTCAAACTCCAGTCACGCTATTACATTCACTTTTGGACTTATACCTTTCCCAAAAGATATGAACCCTCTTATCTCCTCAGCTATGGGTTGAATACTACCACTGTGCTGTACAAGGATGGCTTAGATATGCCATTAAACAAAGAAACTAAAACATTCTTTGTTTGAAATAAACCAGCCTTTTGATATTTTGATAAAATCACTTATTGGCATAAATTCATTCGATAATGAAGGAAAAATATCAGCATACTGTCTGGAGTGGGGGGGTTCTTATTCAAAGTTAAGAATTTGGTGGTGATAGTTTTGAAGGAGAATGGTCTCATTAAATCATAGATTAAACAATATGTTTGTTTTTTAAATTTTTCTTTTTTTTTTTTCTTTTTATTTTATTTCTCATAAAAGTCTTGTCCTATTCTCTGAGAGAACAGTTCATTACATCCTCCTCCACAGATGTAACTAGCAACCAAAAGAACTAAGAGGTTTTATATATATGTGTCTGTATATATATATATATATATATACACACACACTGGGTGCCTCAAAATAGATGCAACCCATTAATATGATAATTCATACTACATCAAGTCATCTTTCATCCAAGTCTTAAAAAACAGTCATATCACTTCAAAAAGGTCAAACCAGGTGACAAGGGCCAGAATTGATTGACTTTATCCTACAGTGCATGTGAAAGACCAAGTTGTTGGGAACGTCTTTGGAGGGACTTTTTTTAGATTCCTTCCAACAGAATCTCTCACCACATCCACATTTTCAGGACATCTTACAATCAACTTCCTGCCAGATCTGGGATTTTCTACCTTCTTGTTGAGGTTTTTTACTGACCCTGTGGCTTGACATTTGTGTACCCAACAATAAATTTAGCTTTTCTGGAGATAATTGTTAAGTTAAACTTTCTTGCAAAATTTTGAATCATTTTGTCTCCAAATAAGTAGACTCCAAATATTTTTTCCACTTTTGTCCAAGGCATTGTGATTGAGAATTAATAGTTATAGTATACACTTTTCAAATCTAAAACAAAAAAAACACATTATCAATTACTAGAGTTATTAGTAGTCACATGGGTCCCATGTATATTGAGATACCCTGCGTGTATGTATGTATGTGTGTGTGTGTGTATGTATATATATATATATATTTTTTTTTTTTTTTTTTTCATTAAGAAAAAACACAAACCGGTCACAATTAGGATTATAAATTTATTTCCATCCTGTTATTTGTTTTTGAAAAATCAAAAAACATGAAAAAAATTAACAGGATTTCTTCAGATCTTTTTTTTTTATCCATAAGATCTGAAGAAGTCCAGTTAATTTTTTTTCGTGTTTTTTGATTTTTCAAAAACAAATAACAGGATGGAAATAAATTTATAATCCTAATGTGACCGGTTTGTGTTTTTTCTTAATGAAATTATTCTTCTGTAATGTCTGTTACATTGCACTCTTTACCAGGAAAATTTAAATGTTCACTTTTGAATACTTTTCTTGTCCTGATGGAATTACTCCCAACTCCAGTTTAACTGGACCAAATAATACTTTAGACATAGCACATCAAAGAAAACTTGTATTTGAAAACAAATTAGTACAAATAATCTTGAAATCTTTTATCACTTCTACTCAATGAATCCACTATTAGACTCAACGGATGCTTTGATATGAGGTTAGAATTGTTGACATGCTTGACTCAGGTGATCTTTATCAATTTTGGCTGTAAATTTGGTTATGGTGGACTTGAGGGATTGTATGGTGATATGTGAGTGTTGATTGAGCCGCATGTATCTGGGAGAACATGATCATGGAGATTGGCACACATCCACACTTAGGTTATCTTAGCCTTATGAGATTGTGTAATCTTGTTAGAAGACATACCACCTTCTGTTGCATCTTCGGTCTTTCCAAGGTTTCAACTTTCTCTAAGTCTTCTGTGTAGACAACAGCATCATCATCATCATGTCACGCTATCAGCATGGATATCCCTGACCCTCTCTCACCACCCCTCCCTATTTTCCATTGCTTCTGGCAGTTCCTCAGGGCTACATCCCGTATCGGCACAGAGCTGCTGTATGTAGGTTCAAGCTGGTCGTCCTGCCTTTGCATGTCCATGTGAAGGGGTCCACAGGAGTACATCACTTATGAGCTCCTCCCTACTTCTCCAGCAGTGTCCCGCATGTCTGCTTCGTCTAATTTTGATAGTTTTCATGATGGGTGGTAGGTGACCATACAGCTGCTGCTTTGTGGGGTGCTGGAGGCAGACAACAGCACTGACTCTTAATTCCTGTGAAAAAAAAGTGAAGAGGCATGACATCTCTCTCTTTCTTGCTGACAACTCCAAGAACCATCACAGTTACTAGGAATTTAATATTCATGATATTGGAACCTCGTTTGGCTCTCTGTATTATCACCTGTTCTTTTGGTTTCCCTTTTTGGTCCTAAACATATGTTCTTTTAGTTCTCCTTTTGGTTCTCATCATTTTATTCTTTTGGTCTTCGTCATTTTATTCTTTTGGTCCTAATCATCTGTTCTTTTGGTTTACCTTTTGATCCTCCTTTTGGTTCTAATCAAATGTTTCTTATTGCAGAAAGACCAAAGCATTCCAGCCTCTTGGTGTTTTAACTTGTTTAGCAAGCACTTTACATGGATTGAACAATTCTCCCTAGTGACATCCACCTAAACCGATCCAGTAGATGTCCTCATATACATAACTCTTGTAATGATGCATTCTGAAACCTTTCAATTAACTTTCCAGTGGGTCCTATTGATTATCAATTGGACTTTCTTTTTTTTTTTTCTTTTTTTTTTTACAAATTTACATTTTCTGATGCATTTTATATAAAGTTATGTGTTCTGCACACATTTAGCTGCTAATGTTGGATCCCTGTCAGCAAAGGATCAAGCGGCCTTCAAGAAGTGGGCTATCTCTGCACTTTTAAGGCAACAACTGCAGCATACCTTTTCATTTGCTGCGTCATCTTGATTTCTGACATTATTTATCTGAAAGGTAAGGTAGAAAAATGTAAGTTAGAAGAAACTAAGAGCTCTTGAAATAAGTGCCTTTAAAAAAACTGATGCATCTTTTATATAACAATGACATTTTAATCACCTTGGTTTTCCCGTTTTTAAAGTGAAATACATTTTATAGGAGGGTCATTCAATAAAGAGAATTTTTTTTTTTGAATGACCCTCATATTTAGTCTTCCTCTAAAGAACACCTCAGTCAAAATAATACAGTAATGAAGACAGAAGACATGGTAACATTAATTCAAATTACTTATAACTCAGAATCCTTGACTGTATTAATAGACGAATAATGATAACCTAATGTCTTGATCATAGCTAGAAGTTTCATTATAAAACCCCTCTCCCAACAAAAAATTTTTTAAAAGTCCCTTTGTTTTAAACTTATTATATTTACTCTGATTTACACAAACTAAACCTTAGAGAGAAAAAAAAGATAAATACCATTTTCTGTTATGTAGCAGTGACTTTGATGGGTTTTTTTCTTATTAGGAAAAAAAAAACATACTGGATCATATCACTTTTAACTACAAGTGTTAGAACTGGGTTTGTCAACTTTTTTAGCCTGATAGCCTCAAAGCTTAATTCAGGATAAACCAAGATTTTGATCTTTGCAAGAGAGAAAAAACAGCTAAACCCACAAGGTAACAGTCATAATTTGTTAATGAAATGTTTGCAGTCACAAAAACATTAAATGTGAAGGTTAATTGAAGAGGTTAACAGAAGAAGCTCATTAGACATTTGACATATGTGAATGCAGTTTACTCTTGGCATTCTTTATTTTGGAGAACAGCTGTTTACAGTGGTATATAGTGCCAAACATGCTCACTAATTGCTGTGTACAGGTGATAAGGTTGGCATTTGAGGGATAACAATAGTGCTTTATTTAGAGACGACCTGAAGTCGAAGATGTCAGTTTTCAAGAAATCAGAAAATCATAAATATTTTATTAAAGTGTATCAAGAAAGAAAGTGAACTTTTATAAGACTGGATGAGATGGAAACACATGGTTCTTATAAAAATTGAGGATGTGGCAAGCAAGAAACTTTCTCTTCAAATCTTCTGAACAATAAACATCAATGAGTTATGTCTACAGTTGTGATGGTACTTCTTCACGGTCAACATTAAAAAGCACAGAGAAATTTTTGAAAGTTGGGTGAAGAGCTGCATTGATGGGCCTTGAGGACACAGGTTGGGAACATCAGTGCTAGAGTGAACTGAATTTATAAATTCATACCAATATTTCCTGGAGGATCTTCAGAAATTCCATGGTGCCTTTTTAAAATTTAAAAGTTGAACTTATTTATTCTTATATTTTGATAATGCAGGCAAAAATTTACATATGTGCACAATTAAATCACAGTTTATATTCCCTTCATCCCCTTGAAATTTTCTCCAACATCATTTAAAAAAAGAATATCTCTTTTTTTTTTTTTTTTTTTAAAACCTTAGATGTGTTGCTTTTATTTCTATATTTTCTGGCTGTGAAAAAAAGTTGCAGCAACATTTAACAACAATCTTGTCTTATTTATTTTATTGTATAATATACAGGTTTGGTTTTTATTTTGTTTTTATTATAATGATCATTAATGGATCTGTGAGTTGTAAGGTAACTTGTAATGGTGTAATTGAGTATTTTATAGGAACCTGATTACATCTGCATTTTCAATTGGAGTGAAAATTTGACCCATCTGAACCACCAGGATTCTGTCATGGTCACAACATCCTATATGGCATTCTAACACCCCATGTGACACAATGTTTACAACATTCAAAAAAAATATTTGAACCTCCAACATTATATTCATTTATAAAAAAAGTCTCTGATGATGAAGTTTTACTTTGAAATTAATTAAACTCAAATAATTATTATTTCACATTGCAATAGCCCTCTTAATTAATTAAAATAAAATGATTTTTTCTTTTTTTAAGCATGCAGAAGACTTATGTTTATTTGTGCAATTTGGGGGATTTAAAGTATATTCCTAGTTTTCAATGTGGGTTCCTACTTAAAACATAAATGATCTTTGACTTTCTGGCATGCATGTACACAAATTATCTCCCTCTTGTTTTTGTTTACAAAAGTCACCTATGAAACTTTGGTCCTAATAGTTTTTTCCCACGCCTACAATTAGGGATTTTTCATCTCTTCTTAGGGAATAATAAAGATAAAAAAACAAGGGAAAGATGACTCGTATACATGCTTGACAGAAAGTCCGATCATTTCAATATTGTAGGCAGGAACTCTCTCTCCTGCCATCAATGAAATCAATATTATTTTTTTAATTTATAAATTGCTTAAGAAGGTCTTCTGAATGTATAACAAAAAAAATATTTTCAAAATAAATTTGTGAGTACAATAGCATACAGAAGACCTAACGTTAATTGGGTTATTTTCAAGATTTGAAAAATATTAATTTTTCTGTGGTTTTTAATTGAAGAGGGGGTTGCTATTTGAAATATAAATACACTTTCAAAAGAATCTCTGACTTTCTGACTTGCATGTATGCAAGTTATCTTTCCCTTGTTTTTAGTCCCAAATTTCAACTTTAAAATGGTGCTGACATCATTGAAACTTGGGATTCTTCTCCACCTAGTTTTAGGGAATAAGCTGGCAAAGTACCGATCACTTTCAGATAGATTTATTTTTGTAATCTATTGTAGTTGAAAGATCCAAAGTCCTAAGCTCTTGAACAGCCTCTCTATTCTGCAAAATTAGTTTAAGGACTGCTGGTCTTAGGAACCAGATCTGTCAGGTTGTAGGGTTGTTTAAAAGAATTTTCTTTACTATTTTTCAAGACTGAACATTTTCAATTGACTTCTGTTGAGTTATATTTTTCTTGTCTATTTTTAAAATCTTTGATTTGTTTGTTTGGGTTTTATGGCATACCAACCTTTGTAGGTTATTTAATGCCAAATCCATTTTTATTCAAATTAACAGTTCTATTTCAAACAATTCAGTTTAGCATAAGTATACAGTTTAAAAAAAAACATTTCTATTTCAAGCTATTTAGTTTAATTAAACAGTTCTAATTAAAACAATTCAGTCTAGTATAAATATAGTCTTTGTCCACACACGGTTAAAATGTCAAAACAGTTTTATTTCAAACAATTTAGCTTATCCTAAGTACTGGTTCAATGTCAAAAACAGTTCTTTTTCAAGCAGTTCAGTTTAGCATTAGAATGCATTTTAGTTCTATTTGACTCATAGATAGAGCTCTATCAGGTGCTACCACTCCAAGCCAGAGTGGACCTGGGAGTGAGGACAATGAAGGAGTACTCTGCATTCCCCAAAGTTCCAGCATTACTAGAACTTCACCATCAGATCGTTTAGTGTCATATCCAGGACACTTGTTGGAGAGGTCTTACCCCTTGGCAAAGGTGCAGTTGGTATATTCTACAGCCCCAGCCAACTGGCCAATTTAATTTTTGAATATCAATTTGGAAATGATGCTCACATCAGTGAATCGTAGGTCCCAATATTATTTTTCACATTTTCCTTCTATGAAGTATTTTTCCTCCTCCTCCTCCTAAATAACAGAAATTTAAACAAGTGAAAGATGATTTGTGTACTTGCATGTTGAAAAGTCAGTAGTTATTTTTATATTTCAAATTGGAATGCCCCTTCAGAAATCATATGAAAATCAATATTTTTGAAAGCTGACAAATTGCCCAAGTAGAGATAGATAATATACTTTTAGAGAACCTTTTTTTTTTCCTAGACAGGACCCATGTGATTCACATGTGGTGACAATTTATGTAGAAATTGTAAAAACATTATCTTTGAACCCCAAGGGTTTTATATAATTATTTATTTACTAATTATTTTATATATTTATTTATTTACTAATTAATTGTGGCACAAAGCCAGAAATATGAGACAGTTGGTGAGAACTGGACTCCCTTTATTATGATCTGTTCCTTTTGTTGGTTGAAGATTAGATTCAACTAAGTTACGACTTAGCCCAGAAGTTGCTTTGCAATCAATTCGTAACGAGTAAAACACAACAGCTATTAAAGCAGTTACTGGGGCTCTACAGGTTAATGGACAATAGGTTAATAAGTACACTCAATGTTTTTTATCATATATACTTAAGTAATGAACAAACTCTAACTTTTGGCTATGCTAGACTACAAAAATATTTCTTCAACATACAATGACATAAAGAGAAAATATTCAAACATTTACACTTTGAAAACTATTGTAATGCAATCAATTCATTACTGGAAATAATGTAGTCTAGACCTTGATGCTGCTTACCATGTTCACTTGGATATTCCAAATATACTGAAACCTTATCACTGATACACAATAGCATTGATGATATGATAATTATCTATGTAATTGTTAAAGTATGCTTGAGATGTATATTTTTACTTTTTTTTATATACATAAAAATCATGATAGCCTTGCTAATATCCAAACAAAGGTTTTTAGTTAAAATAATGAAGTTATTTTTACATAACTTTGTTAACCATTTATATGTGTACATATATACATTGGTTTTATATTGGCCAGTCAGATGGAGCTATAGAATATACCAACTGCATTTCTGCAGTGGGGTAAGACTCCTCCAATGAGTGTCCTGTATATGACATTAACCAATCTGATGGTTAGGCTCTAGTAATCCTAGAGCTCTGGGGAATGCAGAGTACCCCTTCACTGCCATCATTCCCAGGTCAACTTTTCACATGCTACTTCTTAAATCCAACTTTTCTTTTATTGATTCATAGATAAGTATACTGGCCCAATTGGCAGGGGCTGCAGAATACACTTATTGCATCTCTGCACAGAGGTAGGACTCCTCCAATGAGTGTCCTGGTTATGACACTAAATAATCTGGTGGTGAGGTTCCAGTAATGCTGGAGTTTCGGAGAATGCGGCATATCCCGCTATTGCTATCACTTCAAGGTCCACTCTGGCCTGGAGCGGTAGCACCTGATAGGGTCCTATCTATGGGTTAAATCGAATGAAACAGCATACTTATGCTAAACTGAATTGTTTGAAATAGAACTGTTTTGTCTAGTGGGTAGAGTATTCAGGATGGTCCGGGAGACCTGGGTTCAATCCCACGTCGAGTCATACCAAAGACTTTAAAAATGGTACTTGATACTTCCTTGCTTAACACTCAGCAATATAAGGTACATATCAAGGGTAAAGTGGAACAATCCAGGGAAAGGAGTAGCATCCTCCCCTACACCTTGGTGTTGTAGCTATTGAAAAGGGAGCCTTCTGGTCGCCCTCGACTACGGTCGCTAACTTTACTTACTATATGTATGAAAATGGATTTCGTATTAAATGACCTACGAGGGTTTCAGTTTCTTTGTTTAATGGCATATCAACCTTTGTAGGTTATTTAATGCCAATGCTATTCTCCTAGAACAGTAGTGGTGCTATTTAACCCATAGCTGGGAGGATAAGAGGGTTCATACCTTTCCCAAAGGTATTTGTCAAAAGTGAACGTAATAGCGCGACTGGAGTACGAACTCGCTTACTACGATCCCGCAGTCCATCGCTTTAACCATTACACCATGAGTACATCCCCAACCTACAATGGGTGATATTCCATAAAACTAAACCAAATCAAATAAGTATATCCATAGATATTTTAATATGATGAAAAATTGGTCTTAAAAAATTGTTCATTACATGATTAACATCATCATCAGCACAGATTCCTTTGACTATCTTTCTCACCATCCACTTCTGTCATTGCTCATGGCAAGTCAACTAGACAGTACTCAGTGTCTGCTCAGAGCTAATGAATGTAAATTTTTGCTGGTCAGGTAACACTGGTGTGTCCATGTGTAGGAGTCCACAGGATAACATTGCTCATGAGTTCATCTCTGCTTCAACAGCAATGGCTAGCATGTGTTGTTCATCTTACTGTGATGGTTTGTAAGATAAGAGGCTTGTGGCCTTACAGCTGCTGTGTGAGGTGCTGCAACCTGGATTTGTTCAAAACAGTATTTTTATGGTATTTATTTTCTTTTTTTTTTTTTTATTGTTAAGAAAACATTACAGCAGAGACAAGCAAGTTGATAATTGTTTAGATTAAATGCTAAGTTTAAGAATTTGTAATTTGGAAAAGGTGCAGTGTTTCATCAACCAAAAAGAAAAAAACTTGGCTGGTTTTGATTAACCAAGAATGCGTGTTAGAAAATATTCTGCGATAATATTAATTTTGTTATTTAAAGATAAAGTCAGAGAGTAGAATAATAACAGTATTTACCTTCTGAGGATGACATTCACAAACCTGCAAGTCAGTAGCAGGTACCAAAGCTGAATAAATATAATTATTTTCCAATAAAATCATACAAAAAAAAAAACATTTCTTTTTTCTTTTAAAAGAACACTAAAAGAATCTGACGGCAAAGTCATCTGGGACTGTATAAATACACCAACTGCATCTCCAAAGAGTGGTAAGACCTCCCACCACCACCAACGACAACAATAAATATCCTGGATATGATATTGAACAATCTGATAGCAAAGTTACAGTAATGCTTCAGCTTTTGGAGAATGTGTAGTACCCCTTCATTGCCACTACTCCCAGGTTCACTCTGACCTGGAGTGATAGCACCTGATAGGGTCCTATCTATGGGTCAAATAGTAAAGTAAGTAAAGTCGGCAACCATAGTCTAGGGTGACCAGAAGGCTCCTTTTTCTATAGCTACTACACCAAGGTGTAGGGGAGGGTGCTTCTCCTTTCCCTGGATTGCTCCACTTTACCCTTGATACATACCTTATATCGCTGAGTGTTAAGCAAGGAGGTATCAAGTACCATTTTTAAAGTCTTTGGTATGATGCGACGGGAGATTGAACCCAGGTCTCTCAGACCGTTGGCGAACACTCTACCCACTTGGCCAATGAGCCGGTTATATGGGTCAAATAGAACTGTTTAACATTTAAACTGAGTGCAAATAAATGACTTATGCTAAATTGAATTGTTAGAAATAGAACTGTTTGATCATTTAACTGTGTGTAAACAAATGACTGATGTTTAATTGAATTCTTAGAGATACATAGCAATACTTGGAACCATTTAACTGTGTGCAAATGAGTAAATAGGACCCTATCAGGTGTTTCCAATTCGTGGACTGGGAGTAATGGCAATGAAGGGGTACTCCACATTCCCCAAAACTCCTGGATTGGAGCCCCAGCATAAGATTTCTTAGTGTAATATCAGGACACTCGTTGCAGGTGGTTGGGTCTTGTCCCTCCGCAGAGATGCAGTCAGTTTATCCTACAGCCTTAGCAGACTGGGCTGACGGCATTTTTGACTTCAATGTGTAATATATATAGATGCAGCGGAAATACCAAAACACTGACGACTCTCCGTTGTTCCGGTACGAAACGTTTATTACTTCTTAACTGCCATTACTCCCAGTTCACGAATTGGAAACACCTGATAATTTACATGTGTCTCTCAATGGTTCTTGTGTTTGCTGAAAGCAGACGACAAAAAAGGCATTCCTAATTTGATCGTAAAGTTTACAGATATTTTAATAAATCAGAGCATTTGTTATATAATTACGGAATGATTTTTTTTATATTCATCATTTTTCGTTAATTATATTTTATCTTTCAGTTCGGTTGGACTTTGAACTATTCGGCTCTTAGTGCTGGTGCACACACACATTGAGTACAGTTCATGCTCGCGTGCAGAGGATATGACAATCACAAATATCATAATACCCTCCCCCCCGATAGGAAATGTAACTGGGGTGTGAATGACATCATGCTCGGAAGCGATGGGCTGAGAATTTGGTGATTTCGAAAAAGCAGGTAGTTGAGATTTGACTCTGGGCCGAGTCAGTCCAGCGGGGTGGGGTTGACTGTGGGCGATGTAGGAACAGTCAGCATAGTAAAAATTGTGTCTCCCTCTCCTCGTGTTTTTCGACACGAGGAGAGGGAGACACAATTTTTACTATTCATACTTACATCTTTTTTATTTACGCAGTTCTAATACGAAAAATTTTTTCGACGAATTTGGCCTGACCATGGAATCCTAACTCCTACTACCACTCTAGGCCAGAGTGGACCTGAGAGTAAAGAAAGTAAAAGGTTAATCCACATTCCTCAGATCTCCAGAACTGGTTTCTTACCATCAGATGCAGTTTAGCTTCGGGGGAGTCCCAATGGCGTAGTGGCTAACGTGCTGAACTGTGACAACATAGTAAGTTAGTTCAAACTCCAGTCGTGCTATTAAGTTCACTTTCAGACTAATACTTTTGGCAAAAGTATTAACTCCCTTTACCTCTCTGCTACGGGTTAAATACTGTCCTTCTACAAGGATGGCTTTGGCATTAAATTACCCACGAAGGTTGATATGCCATTAAACATAAAACCTAAGCAAATCTGGCCCAGGCGGCAAAATACCCTGACAGCATCTCTGCTGAGGAGTAAAACCTCCCCAACGAGTGTCCTAGATGTGACACTAAATAATCGGATGATGAGGCTTTAGTAATGCTGGAGCTTTGGGGAATGCAGAGTACCCCCTTTATTGTCATCGCTCCCAAGTCCACTCTGGCCCCGGAGTGGTAGCACCAACAGGATGCTATCTAGGGGTTGAATAGAACTAAACTGTGTACTTAAGCTAAACTGAATTGTTTAAAATAGAATTAATTTGACGTTTAAACTGCGGAGAAAGAAATTACTAAATAAGTAATTGATGCTCACCAAAAAGTGAGCAGACAGACAGATGCTTCTCATTCCACAGAGTAACTCTACATAATGGGATTCTCTTCGCTGAATGAAAGTTTTAGTCTTAATCTTTTTCTTCTCGAAAAATTGTATTAGGATCATCAAGAGAGAATGTGCACCGTTTTGGGGCCTTCTTCACAACTGTTTTATTTGCACACCGGCCCCACTCACTGAACATAAATGTATATATCACTGAGGCACTAATAGTTATTTACTAAGCTTACCTTAGATGTTGACTCAGAAGTGTAACGGCGAAATGTGATTTGAAAAATAACAGCGTGTCTTATGAAAATATTAGTAAATCTCGTTACGCTTGACTCAGAAATTGGTACAGGGTGCCTGCTACGAAACCTCTTGCTCCTATTTCTACAACTTTCACGATCACGCTGTACTCTTCCTTTTCCAGCTCTTTTTTAAGATCTTCGTATTTGCTGTTTTTATATTCGTGGCTTAGATCCATCCGGCTTTCATGTGGTATTGATAGTTCTACCACGATGATTTTAAGGTTCGCCCTTGACAAAAGAACAATGTCTGCTTGCAGATCTTTGTTGGATATTGCGTTTGGGTAATTTGCAATGCCATTCTGGTCGGTCTGCAGATACCTCCCAATCTCCACTTGATCCAAGAAGGTATTGGACTTACACTCCTATAATTTAAAATGGGCGGTATGCCACTTGTTCCCACAACACAGATGGCGGACGCAAGTAAATATTCAGTTTTGGGAAACCATTGGCCAGGAGAACAACGTGATCACTGCTTAAAACTACGTCCTCATTTGAATTTCGTCCCGTGTCTTTGGAGCCGATTTCAAGACACGTATTTTCTATTAATACTTCGTCTTCAAACACGCTTACTCCTTTACACCTGCGACGATAATAAACCTTTCTTTGTTGTGTTGTTTAAAAGAAGTTTCGTTATTCATTTGTTTTGCCAGATAATTTATAGCGTTAGAGAAATTAACATTTCCCGAAACACTAAATTGGTGACCTGACGTGACATTGGCACCTTCTGAATTGCGAAACAAATAATAAAAAAAGGGACTAGAAAAAAATAGTTCTTGAGAGGAAGAAAGAATTAATGCGCTCTGCCTGTTGACTGAGCAGTGAGTGACCGAATCTCTTGGCGGGGGCATTGATTCGCGAAAGGAAATAGATCTGTGGCTGCTACAAAGGTTTTGACCGGGTACAGCTCGATGCTTAATTGCTTGCTTAGAGACCCTCTCTGAAACAAATTTCTGGGTTGAAATTGTTGCTTCTGATTTCATATAACTCTTTATAAATTTGACCAACTCTTCCAATACTCTGTTATACCTCCAGGTGTATCTCCCATTTCCAAGAGCTTTCTTACAGGAGCTGAGGACATGATCCAATGATTGTGGTTTGTCATCGCATAGAGGAAAAGTAGGATCACTTTCTTTTTTCCATTTAAAAACATTGTTTTTAGAAGAAAGCAGGTCGTACGTAGAGCGTATTAGAAAACTCAACCTGAGAGGAGCCATCTTTATAAGTAATAGACTTTTGTAAGGCCTCTTCTCAGTTTGTTCATTTGCCTTGTTAGGATAACTGAACTCCTTTTAGTAATCTTTTATGGTCAAACTCGCTCCTTACATCCTGAATGACCATATCCAGGCGATTTTTGCCGCTAGTTTTTGACCACTGTTGCTTTTCATTCGTTCCGAAACCATGTCTCCCAGTTTGAGTGTGTCCTATGATTTCCTTGAACGCAAGGTTGTCTTTAGCACTTCTTATGGTGTCCCCAACTTTCCACTTCTTTCCCGTTTTCAATGTAGGAATTAGCGATTTTATCCCTTCCTCCTTTGAGTCATCCAGCATCATTTGGGGTCTAATTTTCCCGGATTTGAATTCCTCCATAATTGATTTGAGTGATAATTTTAATTTTGCTTGTCTGTCGTACAAAGCAACATCAGACAAGCCTGCAAGTATACCCAACCATTTTGGGGGTATATTTATTTATCTTAGCCTCCACTGACTCAACCGTACTTGACGCAATTTCGTATACGAGTAGCAGCCATAAAAACATCGGAATAAATATATGCTGAAGACACCAAACCTTGAATTTTCTTTGTAGAGGGCAGCGATCAATCTTATGGGTGACTTCTTGTAATGTTCTCGATGTTTCTTTCGCTTGATGAATGTCTTTTTTGTTGTATCACGAAGGAAGAGATCCACAGAGAAATACAGAGTTAAATCCTTTTATTGGTTGAACAGTACAATCCTGAGTATATACAATGTTCAGTCTCTCGCCGTAAAAGTGTTACGCCAGGTGTCAACAACTGCCTTTTATACATCCGGGCTACCGGATGTCAAGATGGTACAAACAACGTCACAACAGTCTTTCAAAGACTCATCAAACCGACTTCCTAAACTTTTCATCGGTTCTTGACACAGTGGGGGATTCTTCAACCACCTACCATGAAATCTATATTTTGTACTGTGTACTTATGCTAAACTGAATTGTTAGAAATAGAACTGTTTTGACATGTAAATTGTGTACTTATGCTAAACAGAATTGTTTGAAATAGAACTGTTTTGATATGTGAATTGAGTACATATGCTAAACTAAATTGTTAGAAATAAAACTGTTTTGGCATGTAAATTGTGTACTTATGCTAAACTGAATTGTTAGAAATAGAACAGTTTTGACATGTAAATTGTGTACTTATACTAAACTGAATTGTTTGAAATAGAACTGTTTATATGTATAAAAATGGATTTGGCATTAAATAACCTACAATGGTTGGTATGCCATAAAACCTAACCAAATCTAACCTAATCAGGACATCTCATTAGAGTGGTTCTCGGTAATGTGAGAAAAGAAGAAAGGTAGAATTTGCATTTGATTCATAATCGATTAATGCATAATGAAATTGAGAAAATGGTGGGGTATCCTTGTGGTGTAATGGTTAAAGCGATGGACTGCGGAATCGTAGTAAACGAGTTCGTACTCCAGCCGCACTTTTACGTTCACTTTCAGGCAAATACCCTTGGGAAAGGTATGAACCCCCTTATCCTCTCAGCTATGGGTTAAATAGTACCACTGCTGTTCTTCTAGGAGAATGGCTTTGGCATTAGATAACCTACAAAGAGTTGATATGCCATTAAACAAAAAAACCAAGCCATTGAGAAAATGAGTATAACTTGTAATAAAATAATAATTGTGAAAACATGTCAGTTGCAATCGGGTAACTGCGATAGCACAGTGGAAAAGTGGTGGGTTGGAGGGCTAAGCTTTCTAGGTTCAATTCTCGGTTTGGCTTATTTATGAAATACTTTATTAGTATTATTACTATTTATTTACTTGATAAATTCTTTCAAGGTTTGTGGTACACTTAAATGAATCAAAATACTTAGAGAAAACCTTACGTAAAGCAACGAAGTCAGGATCCAAATAATTCGGCTTCGGTATTTGGTCTATCATATCTACCAACCCCTCTGCACGGACAGGATATGACACAAGGTCAATTTTTAAGCGGAGTTTAACAGGTTTGAATTAAGAGTTTTCCTTCTCCTAGACTAGTTGCCTAACCAATATTTTTTTAATATATATGTTTGCTTCGATAACATGTGCTCGTCCCGTTCATGTGTAGCAGAAAGAACTTCGGATTTTTGTTTGGTGCATGAATTAACTTGACCGTTGGTCTCGTCTGATATTTTCTCCCAATGAGGATGACTTATCCCATTCTGCCCTTTCCCGGGCAATTCAAAGACAGTGAAAGAACGCCAATCCATCTCTTCCTCAGCAACCTTCGAACAGGACGGACGTCTTCATGTCCGCTCCCTTCAATAGCAGCAGTTTCATTACACTATAAGGAGAGCTGTATAATTCATGGACCTTTGAGTCTACTCTGCTTGACCAAAGGTTCCCAGTTGAACATGAATTAGACGAAGATATTACGCCCTCAACAAATTCAAACTACTGGCAACACGCCAAATGCCTACACCATGGACCAAGCATTTATGCTGAATATATCTTCCACTGCTATAGGACTTCAAACTGCTGACAACTTGCCAGAATGTCTGCTCGACCCTTTTATACCTGTTTTCTTCCTCACTACAATGACCAGCACAAAGACCAGCTCTCAACTCAAGCTTAATTAAACTTCTAATTAAAAACCTTACAGCATCCTCGTACTTCTCATTTATTTTCCTTATAATATAGCGAGGAGGTAACGTAATAACAATCTTCCTCGCTGAACATGTTTTTCAGGGGATCTACCTAGCGTTCGCGCTAGCTGGCTGTTGTTAAGTTTGTTGGGTCAGTTAAATGGTAATTTCTGTGTATGGAGTGAGTGAAGGAGAGTCTCTCTATGGTTGGATATACTAATCACATGATGAGCCCAGAAGTCTTGGCGCAATATCCAAAATCCAGTCAGATAGATTCCACCAGGTGTTCAGTGAGGCAGTGACATTAAAAGTTCTCCGAGAGACAATCCTAAGACACCAGATATCTTCTTCAACACGCCAGTAAGTCGCTTAAACTCAACTTTATTCACAGGAAGGACTGTATATTGTTATTGATTGTTTCACATGCTGGTTAATAAATTGTTAGAAGTTGAACAGCATGGTCTCAGGGGACCTTCCCACCAGGTTATACGACCTTTGCATGGTTGAGTTTATCGCACGGCGCCTGAGGTTAGATACACTTTGGCACAAAAAGATAAGGCCACCACGAAAAAACGCAGAAATTTGGATTGATCCACTTTTTTCTTTCAAAAATTCATATTTTTACGAGTGTATTTAGTAATAAAATTATCTATGAAAAAATTTTTTGAAAAATTTTTTTCTTTGATTATTTTTTCAGAAAATATTAAAATTAGCATGTTGCAAAAAGACAAGGCCACCTATGAATTTATTAAATAAAACAAATTAACTCACAAATTTTTATGTTAAGATTAATTTTTACATAGAAATTAGCAATAAAAATTAAAAATAAATCATGGGACGTAGCAATGTGGTGATCCCTCTTTGGCCCCCCTACGTTACATCAACTCTTCTAACCATTTCACTTCTTGGCCGGTGATCAACTAGTGGTTTGGATAGGGGTAACGCACATTTCTTGCCACTACAAGAATACAATCGAGGGAACAGGAGAAAAAAAAAGAACAAACGAACAATATGCTTGGGGTTAACTCAAGAGCAGAAAGGGAGTTATGCAACACCTTGTGCATGCGCAGACTAACGCTAGTGTGGATTCTAGCGAACTTCTACAAAGCTACTGGAATGCAGACTCATCTTCCCTCACTGTGGCTGGACCCTCATGTCATGCTGACTCGCCTCTCTGCTACGGTGTCCGGAGTCGACTACCCTTGTCTGTGTCCCGTCGCCAACTGCCTGTGAGCTCCTTTGTCCAACCAACTCTCTTCTCGCGTCCTGTTACCACTTCCGGACACGGCGAGATCTCAAGTCCAAAACCCTTTGTCTGGTTTCGCGCCAAAACAGACAAAGGAATCGTCTGCTTGGCGAGCCACCTATATAGTGTTACAGCAATTCTCTTACAGATCACGAGAAAGGAATGATCGATGCTTTTGAAAAAGATGGGCATTCTCAACGAGAAATCGCCAATAAAATTAACAGATCAAGGTGAGCAGTGAATAATTACATAAAAAAATGAGAACAAAACACCCAAAAAGATTCCAGGTAGGCCAGAAAAACTCAGTCCAAGGAATAAATGGGCCATTATCAGAGATGTTAGAAAATCTGGAAAATCCGTTTCTCAAATTCAACTTCCTGGTGGCATTAATGTTTCATGTTGGACCATATGGAGAACATTTAAAAATTGTCCTAATGTTGAATATTCAAAGGACAAAAAGCTCCTTCATGGAAGGAACATCACATAAAGGCAAGATTTAGTTGGGCCAAAATCTTGCCTTTATGGGAAAAATGGAGTGATGTATTTACAGACGAGAAAAAGTGGAATTTAGATGGTCCCGATGGGTTCCATTGCTATTGGCACGACCTAAGGAAAGAAAAAAAAAAGATTTTTAAAAAACGCCAAAGTGGAGGTGGCTCTGTAATGACATAGAGAGCATTTTGTTCTAATGGAATATTCAAATTAGTTCTTGTAAGTGGTAACATGGACTCAAAACTGACATGCTCACCGAAAATTTTTGGGAAGATTTCTTTCGTATTGCAGGAAATCGGGCTATTTTCCAACAAGACAATGCCCCAATTCATGTGTCAAGGCATTCAAAAGCGTTTTTTAGTGACAAAAATGTTGTGCTAATGGACTGGCCAGCATTAAGTCCAGATCTTAACCCCACCGAGAACCTCTGCTGTATAGTTGCCCGACAAGTTTACGGTCAGGGTAAACAATATGATTCAAAGGTGTCCTTGACTGGTGCAATTATGAAATCATGGTACCGAAATTGATGATCAAACTGTCAAAAGTCTGATAGTTTCGATGAAAAATCGTTGCATCGAAGTGATTGCAGCGAAAGGAGGAAAAACAAAGTATTAAATGATGGTATTTGCGATTTTATTTTAGTGGCCTTATCTTTTTGCAACATGCTTATTTTATTATTTAATGGTAAAATAATCAAATAAATCAATTTAAAAAAATTAATAGATAAATATATTTGCAAAATTTAAGAATAAAAATATGATTTTTTGAAATAAAAAGTTGATCAATCCAAATTTCTGCATTTTTTCATGGTGGCCTTATCTTTTTGCACCAAAGTGTACCCATCATGGTAAAAATTTCCAAAGAAATAAGGATGAATATAGCGAAGATGTTTAGAAATATGATCCAGCGAGTAAGGGCTAAGGGACTCGGAATTTCAAGAAGTGGAATCTTAGAAACCCTCTTCAAATTTTAAGGCACAGAACCTTAACTTATAAATTGGCAATTGGTAGAAATTTATAACAGTTTAAAGTGACCAAAGCACAGTGCTGAATATAACTTCGTTCCAAGAGAGTATATAATTAGAAAGGTGTGTACATATTTCTTTAGGAGTTTCTTTTTGTATGTAGAGCGCACAATATATACGAATCCACTGTGCACTCTTTCAAAATTTATTTAAGGAGTCAAAATTTAGTACAAAGTAAGTATTCTATAGATTTACTCCTATTTATCAGAAAAATACATACTAAAAAAATTTAAATCAGTATAAGTCAATTTAAATATTTGGTTTATTTTGGTTTAGTTTATGGCATATTAGGTGGTAGGCCAAAAACGATTTTGTTTAGTTTCGTGGAAGTAAGATTTATATGAAAAATGTTTACTTTTTCAAGTGTACGAACATACGAGAGCCTAAATCTCAGTTTATCTCTGTGTGAAAGTTGCACATCATTTTATAAACTGTGTTTTAGATGCATTATCTGATTTCTCTTTATACATATATATAAAATATATAAGATTTGGTTGGGTTGTGTTTTATGGCATATCAACCATAGTAGGTGATTTAATGTCAAATCATCTTTATACATATATATTGAATACAGAAGATTTAATTGTTTGTTTTTTTATGGCATATCAACCATTGTACATTTTAAATGCCAAATTCTCTTTATACATATATATTAAATACATATGATTTGGTTTGGTCGGGTTTTATGGCATACCAACAATTGTAGCTTATTTAATGCCAAATCCTCTTTATACATATATATTAAATATATAAAAGATTTGGTTGGGTTAGATTTTATGGCATATCAAACATTGTAGGTTATTTATTACCAAACTCTCTCTCTCTCTCTCTCTCTCTCTCTCTCTCTCTCTCTCTCTGTGTATATATATATTAGATATATGAGATTTGGTTTGGTCGGGTTTTATGGCATATCAACCATTATAGGTTATTTGATGCCAAATACTCTTTATACATATTTATAAAATACATATGATTTTGTTGGGTCGGGTTTCATGGCATATCAACTATTGTAGATTATTTAATGCCAAATCCTCTTTATACATATATATCAAATATATAAGATTTGGTTGGGTTGGGTTTTATGGCATATCATCCCTTGTAGATTATTTAATGTCAAATGCTCTTTATACATATATATTAAATATATAAGATTTAATTTGGTCGGGTTTTATGGCATATCAACCATTGTAGGATATTTAATGTCAAATCCTCTTTATACATATTGAATATATAGGATTTGGTTGGGTTGGGTTTTATGGCATAGATTATTTGTAGATTATTTGATGCCAAATCCTATTTATACATATGTATTAGATATATATGATTTGGCTTGGTCAGGTTTTATGGTATATCAACCATTGTAGGTTATTTATTGCTAAATTCTCTTTATATATATATATATATATATAAGATTTGGTTTGGTCGGTTTTTATGGCATATCAGCCATTGTAAGTTATTTAATGCCAAATTTTTTTATACATATATATCAAGTATGTTATTGATATTTTAAATGGTTTTACTCATTTCTATTAAAAACAAATACACAGTAAAATGATGAAACAGTTCCTCTTCAAACAATTTAATTTAGCATTTGGACATTTTCTTTTTAAACCACAGTTCAATGTAAATCTTTTCTATTTCAAACAGTTCAGTTTAACATAAGTACAGTTTTTTGTTGACACACAGTTAAATACAAGAACAATTCTCTCCCAAACAACTCAGTTTAGCATAAATACACAATTTAAATGTTAAACTGTTTGATAGGACCCTGTCAGTTGCTACAACTCCAGGCCAGAGCAGACTGGGGAGTGATTGCAATAAAGGGGTACTCTGCTTTCCCTAAAGCTCTAGCATTAATGAAACCTTACCATCAGATAGTTTAATGTCATATCCTGGACATTTTTTTTTTTTGGCGGAGGGTCTTATCTCTCAGCAGAGATGTAGTCAGTGTATTTTTCAACCCCAGCCAACTAGGTTATAGAACCTGTTCCAAAATTTTGAATCCCATTAATGGTTAAGATATCTACACAAATACACAGACATTCTTTGCATCATAGAAATGGAATTTGCAAACCTAGATCAAATCCTGAATAAGGTTGTTTGTGTTTCACTTTTCTCTTAGGGCCTGAGGAAAGGCATAAACCCATCAGTTCTTCCTCCCAACTGTAGGTAAATAGTAAGGCAAACTGAGTTCTTTCACCTCGGTATGTCAATCTGTGTAGGAGAAGAAAAACTCTGAATTCAAATCAGTTTTAAACCCAAAAATGGATGGGTTCTGCCGGGTTATTATCGTCCAAGACATGCCGCATAAGTAGCACCCCATTACTAAAACAAGGTTACAGGGCCATTGAGTGAGAGGTTGCCAGTTTGCAAGGACAAGATTCATAACACTGTTATTGCATGGGAAGATAATTATAAGAGTTTTCAACAAAATAATCACTTACAAAAAAAATAGATAAATTGAATCATTAAGAAAATAAGTGAAAGTAAAAGAAAGATAAGTACCTTGACCTTACTAGAGAACTGAAAAAAAATTAATAAAATTATGCATTTTCAGTCTTATTTTGTGTGGGTGGGTGTGTTTTTTTATCTTGATTACTGGGAGAAAATCACTATTTTTGTCAAGTTATATAGCAGGTTACCCAGAAACTTAAAATTTGACCTTGTGTTACACCCTATCTGTGGTGGAAGGGTGGGTTTTATGGGATATCAACATTTGTAGGTTATTTAATGCCAAATCTTGGTTTGGTTTCATGGCATATCAAACATTCTAGGTTATTTAATGTCAAATCCTCTTTATGCATATATATTAAATATATATGATTTGGTTTGGTTAGGTTTGGTTTCTTTGTTTAATGGCATATCAATCTTTTAGGCTATTTAATGCCAAAGCCATTCTCCTAGAAGAACAGTAGTGGTACTATTTAACTCATAGCTGGGAGGATAAGGGAGTTCATATCTTTCCCTAGGGCATCTGCCTGAAAGTGAACGTCATAGTGTGACTTGAATACGAACTCGCTTACTATGATTCAGCAGTCCATCGTTTTAACCATTACACCACGAGGACACCTCCATGGTTTGGTTTGGTTTGGTTTGGTTTTATTGTAGATTATTTAATGTCAAATCCACTTTATGCATATATATTAAATATATATAATTTGGTTTGGTTTGGTTTTATGGCATATCAACTTTTGTGGGATATTTAATGCCAAATCCTCTTTATACATATATATTAAATATATACAATTTGGTTTGGTTGGGTTTTGTGGCATATCAAACATTGTAGGTTATTTAATGCCAAATGCCAAATTCTGTTTTGACATATATTAAAACTAAGATTTCAAAAGAAAACCTTTGTGGATAACATTTTAAACAAGCCAGACCTCATTTGTTTGCACACATAGGCTGTTGTTCTTCCCTTATCTATAAATAAGTTAGGGACCATAGTCGAGGGTGACCCGAAGGCTCCCTTTTTGATAGCTACGACACCAAGTTGTAGGGGAGGACACATCTACTTTCTCTGGATTGCTCCACTTTACCCTTGATCCATACCTTATAATGCTGAGTGTTAAGCAAGGAGGCATCAAGTACCATTTTTTGAGTCTTTTGTATGACTTGACCTGGGATTGAACCCAGGTCTCCCGGCCATTGGTGAACACTCTAACCATTATGCCAATGTCCTGTATACAAATTTGCTTACCAATGACACCTCTAAACACTCCTCTTATGAAATAACACTAGTCAACTCAACACCTAACTTGCAATACTCTTCCCAGATGGATATATAAACCCTGCTGGAAAATCCTGGGTTAAGGTGTCAATACAAATACACATACACTAGATTATCACAAAAGACAATTAGTCACCAGTGAGCCACCAGATCTACAGCAGTTTCCCAACCTTTTAAGGAAAATACCCACCCAAAAAACTTGGATGTAAGTAAGTCATATGTATTCACTCAATCAGTCTGCATAAGTAAGATGTGACACAAGGCCAAATTTTCAAGTTCATGAAGGGCAGTGGTATAATGGTTATCATCATATCTTGAACAAGGCTGTTGACATATCACGAATAGCTAGGGAAAGTTAGGAATCTAGGTATTCTCCCTATGTTGTAATGTCATCTTCTGATTCATGCAGAAATATACATATATATGCTGGATTCATACCGACGCAATGATAACAAATGCTGTGACAAAGACAGGCACAGGATAAACGACGCAGGGAGACTTCTTTACAAAAATATTACCTCTTGCTTTATTGCAAGAGTTCGAAAGGGTTGTTCAAGGGTTGCATATGAGAGGGAGCTGGAGACCGAACATAAACTGTAATTTCTTGACCCCACTGTTATGACCGTCACGTTGTGTCTTTCTTGTTCTCCAGATGCTGGGGTCCACTCCATCGGGGTTTCCGAGGGCCCCCTTGGTCGGGTGTGGCTTTCCCTACCACATCTGGTCTCTAGCTGTCTGGAACCCTCCTGGCAACTGCTTCTTGGACTCGAACTCAACTGAGTTAAATAATAATTCAACGCCCACACGATCGCCCACTGGATCTTTGAAATCAAATGTTTAATCGTCATCAAGCAGAAATAACTGTCATGCAGTTCAGAGGTCACTCTCTTCCGGTGCATCAGTCTGTATTGGCACAGTGAGACCTTCACCTTGTCCCATATTATAAGCCTTAATCCGCCCACGTGATCTCTTTCGATTACTGGCCATTGGAATGTGTCACTTCCTTCCGGTGCATCACCTTGGAATAGCATTTTTTTGGGGGCCGGGTCGAAGGTCAAAACATAACACCTACAGTTAGTGGAAAATAGTAGGGCAGACTGACTCTTTAAATTTGGTTTGGCAACCAGTCTAATAAGAAAACTGAATTCAAACCAGCTGTACATCTGGAGATGGATGGGCTCAACCAGACAATTCTTGCACAAGACTCGCTACATGAGTGGAGGTCCAGACAACCAAATCAAGAAATAGATATGGTGACCTAAGTTCAAATCTAGGATGAGATTGTTTGCATTTCACATGGCGCTAATACCCTTGAGAAAAATATAAATCCAGTAGTTCTCCCTCTGTTATAGAGTACCACCCTGGTATCAGATAGGGGTGGCTGCATACTGGTGCATTGATTGTACATTTACATTAACATCTTTTTGTCATTATTTAAGAGGTTTTTTTTTGTGCACAGTAATATATCAAGTATTCCTGATATAAATAATTTGCACACAGTTGTCTGGTTTCAAGTATTCCTATCTAATATAAATAATTTTCAAACAGACCTAATAATAATACTTAATAAACAATTATAACTTCAAGTAACTATTCTTAGTACAAATAATCTATATTTGACATCAAGTATTTCTATAAAATACAAATGATATTTAAATAAATTGATAATAATAACAATCCTTAATAAACAATTATAAAAATGTTGGCAATCGTAGTTGAGAGCGACCAGAAGGGTCCCTTTTCAATAGCTACTACACCTAGATGTAGTGGAGGGCACTACTCCTTTCCCTGGATTGCACCACTTTACCCTTGATATGTACCTTATATTGCTGAGTGTTACGCAAAGAGGTATCAAGTACCATTTTTAAAGTCTTTGGTATGACATGACCAGAGATTGAACTCAGGTCTCCCGGACCATTGGTGAACACTCTACCCACTAGGCCAATGAGCTGGTCAAACAATTATAGCTTCAAGTAACTATTCTTAGTATAAAAAGTCCATAATTATTTGGCATCAAGTATTCCTATACAATACAAATAATTTCAAGTTAGAGTGAACCTGGAAGTAATGGCAATAAAAGGTTACTTCACACTCCCTAGAGCACAGGAATAGGAGCCTCACCATCAGTTACAGTTTAGTGTCATACCTAGGGCACCCTTTTTTTGGCTGGGTCTTACCCATTTGCAAGGGATACAGTCAGCCTATGCCAAATCCTGAAGACAGGAATGATAAGAGAGATATTAACTTAAAAGGAAAACACAGTCTTGCTAATAATTTTTTTAAACAATCAAGGGAGATAATATTTTACAAAAATCAGGAGAGATAATAACATTTTAGTTTTCACAGCCATGATCACCAATTTTGAGTCTTTTTTTATCAAATTAAATAGTTTGGTCCTGGTTTCTTTTTTTTAAAGACATAAACAACCTAGACCTTCCTAGAGAACTGAAATAACAATGGAACATGAAAGTGACAGTGATACCAATTGTAACTGTTGTGCTCAATAAAGTCATCAAAGGATTGATAAAAGAGACTGGAGGACAATGAACCATTCAAACAATAGCATAATAGAATACTAGGAAGAGTCCTGGAGACTTGAGGAGACTTGTTGTCAATCAAACTCCAGTGAAAAACTATCAGCTAACACTGGTGTGAAAACCTCTCAAATGAGTTTAATAATAATAATAATAATAATAATAATAATAAAAATAATTTGCATGAAAATTATACTTTCATGTATTCGTATCCAAAAATAATGATAATAATACTTTTCAAATATATATTCAACCCACATAAAGAAACCCAACAGATACAACCACTCCAGGTCAGAGTGAATCTGGAAATAATGACAATGAAGAGGTACTCCCCATTCCCCAGAATTCCAGAACTGACAGAGTTTAATGTCATACCTAGGATACATAAAATAATTTGGATAATAATGTCTTTCTTATAATTGTCATTCTATAATAATTAGAAAAGATAAATAATTTGGATAATAACGTGCTTATTATAATTGTCTTCCAATAATAATTAGAAAAATAATTTGGATAATAACTTCTTTATTATAATTGTCATTCTATAATAATTAGAAAAGATAAATAATTTGGATAATAACGTGCTTATTATAATTGTCTTCCAATAATAATTAGAAAAATAATTTGGATAATAACTTCTTTATTATAATTGTCATTCTATAATAATTAGAAAAGATAAATAATTTGGATAATAACGTGCTTATTATAATTGTCTTCCAATAATAATTAGAAAAATAATTTGGATAATAACTTCTTTATTATAATTGTCATTCTATAATAATTAGAAAAGATAAATAATTTGGATAATAACGTGCTTATTATAATTGTCTTCCAATAATAATTAGAAAAATAATTTGGATAATAACTTCTTTATTATAATTGTCATTCTATAATAATTAGAAAAGATAAATAATTTGGATAATAACGTGCTTATTATAATTGTCTTCCAATAATAATTAGAAAAATAATTTGGATAATAACTTCTTTATTATAATTGTCATTCTATAATAATTAGAAAAGATAAATAATTTGGATAATAACGTGCTTATTATAATTGTCTTCCAATAATAATTAGAAAAATAATTTGGATAATAACTTCTTTATTATAATTGTCATTCTATAATAATTAGAAAAAATAAATAATTTGGATAATAATCTAAACTATTATTGTAGTTTCTTCTATCAAAAAACATTTATACTTATAAGAAAGAAAAAAAAACTTTTTTCATGAGTTATTCTGCATTTTCCATATTAGACATGAATAATTTCTTTTTATTTAGCTCATATTGTAAAAAATATGAGAGTGAGTTAAAAAATAATGCTTTTTTCTTTAGTACAGGAATAATTGCAAAGTAATTGCTTAATTTGGTGAGTATGGAGGATGCAGTAAAGTTGTCCACACAAATGCGGCGATTGTCTCGCTTGTCCTGATGCATGTGTGTGGTTAAGCATTGTCATGCAGAAGTAGGGCATTATTGATTGGCAAGATTTAGCGCCTTCAGATTATCATCTCTTCGGCCTCATGAAAGAGGGTTTAAGAGGCAAAAATTATTCTAGTGACGAGGAAGTGAAAAGTGCAGTGATGAAGTGGCTCAAAGAACAGTCAACAGAATTTTACAAGACAGGGATACATGCTTTCATTTGAAGGTGGAACATTGCTATTGAGAGAAACGGTGACTATGTTGGGAAGTAGGGATTTGATCCACAGAGGTCCACCTTCATTTTGATGAATGGTAATTATTCCTGTACTAAAGAAAAAGACATTACTTTCTAACTGACCCTCATATTTTTTCAGTGAAAAACACTTCGAACATTTTCAAGATAGCTTTACTGCAAAAAGTTGTTGAGAAATTTACCTCACAAATTCAATACTAAAAGAGTATTCACACATATAACTTATGGTCTTATATTACTGCTGGATTTCTCAATTAACTTCAATTATCTTTAGTTCTCATGGCAAGAAAATGAGATGTCTTCTATTTGGGACTCATTCATAATAGCAAATGTCATTTTACCAAAAAATCAGCAAGTTAAATTCAAAGATAACTTTTACATATGAATCAGATATTTCAAACTTTTGTCGAATTTTGAAATTACACCAGTGAATTCAGTTGTTGTAAGTAAAGTTGGCGACTGTAGTCGAAGGCAACCGTAGTCAAAGGCGACCCGAAGGCTCCCTTTTCAATAGCTACTACACTGAGGTATAGGGGAGAGCGCTACTCCATTCCGTGGATTGTTCCACTTTACCCTTGATACATACCTTATAATGCTGAGTGTTAAGTAAGGAGGTATCAAGATTTTTTTAGTCTTTTGACTCAACCTGGAATTGAACCCATTGGCAAACACTCTACTCATTAGGCCAAATAGTATTTGTTTATTTATGAGAAAAAAATATCAAAAACTAAATGATTCAAAAAGTATTTTTAAAATAAAATACTTTCTTCCATGAATTCATTGCTAAAATTTTTCTTTGCATAAAGTTTATTGTATTAAGCTGAATGATTTTTTAAAAAAAAGGTAAAAGCATAAAAAAAAGTTTTGCAAACTTTAAAAAAAAAAATATTAATCAAGCACCCCAGATCATAATTGTAAAAAAAACAAAAAACCCAAAAAACTTAAATTTCTTATCAGATTTTAATTTGGGGGGAGGGATTAATAAATGGTGCTCAACTTCCATGAAAATCAGAGAAAACTTTCCCAACATGTGATCTACTGAATTTTATGAGTTCAAGAAAAATAAAATCAAATGATTTTTTTAAAAACATTAATATTTTAGGTCATAATGTTTATTTTCAAAGTCTGCTGAACTTGTTTTTAAGCATTTTTTCAGTTATTTTTAACTAGGTTTGGGTTTTATGGTATATCAACCATTGTAAATTATTTAATACCAAATCCTCTATATATATATATATATATATATGTGTATATATATATATATATATGATTTGGTTTGGTTGGGTTTTATGGAATATCAACCATTGTTGGTTATTTAATGTCAAATCCTCTTCATACATATATATAGAATATAAAAGATTTGGTTTGGTTGGGTTCTATGGCATATCAACCATTGTAGGTTATTTAATGCCAAATCATCTTTATACATGTATATTATATATACATATGATTTGGTTTGATTGGGTTTTATGGAATATTAACCATTGTTGGTTATTTAATGCCAAATCCTTTTTATACATGTATATTAAATATATATGATTTGGTTTAGTTGGGTTTTGTGGCATATCAACTATTGTTGGTAATTTAATGCCAAATCCTCTTGAGATATATATATATATATATATATATATATATATATACATATCAAACATAAAAGATTTGGTTTGGTTTTATGGCATATCAACCATTGTAAGTTACTTAATGCCAAATTCTATTTATATGTATATATTGAATATATATGATTTGGTTTGGTTGGGTTGGGTTTTATGGCATATCAACCATTGTTGGTTATTTAATGTCAAATCCTCTTCATACATATATATAAAATATATAAGATTTGGTTGCGTTTTGTTTTATGGCATATCAACCATTGTAGGTTATTTAATGACAAATCATCTTTATACATGTATATCATATATATATATGATTTGGTTTGATTGGGTTTTATGTCATATCAACCATTGCTGGTTATTTAATGTCAAATCCTATTGATATATATATATATATATCAAACATAAAAGATTTGGTTTGGTTTCATGGCATATCAACCATTGTAAGTTACTTAATGCCAAATTCTATTTATATGTATATATTGAATATATTTGATTTGGTTTGGTTGGGTATCATGGTGAATCAACCATTGTTGGTTATTCAACACCAAATCCTGTTTATACACATATATTAATATAACCTGTAAACACATTTTGTTGATAACATTTTTAAGTGAGCCAGAGCTCATTTTTTACATGCTGTTAAATGGTTTCAAGTATTTTTATTTAGTATGATTAATTCTATTGACTGTTAATCACTGTTTGCACAAAGTTAAATTATTTTAAGTATAGCTATGTAACAGTAATAATTCAACATCAGTCATTTGTTTGCACACATTCAAATAGACATACATATGATTTGTAAGTGATTGTTTGGAGAAAATTTCATCCTTAAATGAGTTAAAACTAATTTGTTTGTACATTCAAACTGCTATTTTTTCTACACTGTTAAATGGTTTCAATTATTCTAACACAAATAATTGTATTTGATATTAATCATTTGTTTGCATACAGTGAAGATGTTACAAGCATTGCTATGAAATAACAATAATTCAATTTAGGCACACAGTTAAAGAGTTTCAAGTATTCCTATGTATCACCAACAATTCAATTAAACATCAGCCATTTGTTTACACATAGTTTAAATATCAAACATTTCTATTCGACCCATAGATAAGACCCTCTCAGATACAACTACTCTAGGTCAGAGTGGACCTGGAAGCAATGGCAATGAAGGGGTACTCCACATTCCCCCAGAGCTCCAGGACTGGAGTCTCACTATCAGATTGTTTAGTGACATATCCAGGAGACTTGATAGGTAGGTGGGGATCTTATTACCCTTCTGCAGAGATACAGTCAGTCTATTCTATAGCCCCAGCCAAGTGAGCAATATAGTTTAATATCATAATTAGGACACCTTTGTTTTATGCAGTCGGTGTATTCTACAGCCCCAGCAGACAGGGCTCTCTTTTATAACTAAATCATAAAAGTAATATCAATAAATATTACACAAATAAAATTTTTAGTGAGGAATTTATGGAAAAAAGGGTCTTACTCTTTGATATTTTATAATAGATAAACAAATACTATTTGCAGCAACTGAATTAACCCATGTAATCATGAAATTATACAGAATTTTCAAAAATCTGATTCATATATAAAAGTTATCTTTCTGATTCACTGATGAAATGACCCTTTGGTGAAATAAGATTTTCGATGATGATGTTCAGTGAAGTTAGTTTTCAAACAAGTGGCATTTCATATTAGGATTACCTCCTATTCCATTCTGAGAAAAAATTCTCCAATATATGGATTACAAGAAGTAACTTGTCAAAGAATGATCTTGGAAGCCAATAACCTGACATTTCTTCTCATGGCGTTTCATATTAGAGTTCAGGGAAAAAGCTTTACCACACACCTTACAATGAAAAGGTCTTTCCCCTGTGTGAGTCCTCATGTGCATTCTTAATATAGAAATAGAAGAAATAGCTTTTCCACACTTGTCACAATGATAAGGTGTTTCCCCAGTATGTGTTCCTATATGAATCTTTAATACACCCTTGCGAGAAAAGAATTTACCACACACTTCACAACGAAAAGGTTTTTCTCCAGTATGAGATCTTCTGTGTAGCTGCACTGTAGTTTGACAAGAAAAGGTCCTACCACATACTTCACAACTATAAGGCTTTTCACCAGTGTGTGTCCTCATGTGTTTTTTGATGACAGCTTTGCATGAGAATGCTTTTCCACAAATGCCACAGTTGAATAATGGATTTTCACTGTGGTTTTTAATGTGTCTTTTTAGTTGCGAGTGTGTACAGTAACTTTTTTTACACATTTGACAGTGAAAGAATTTTTCTCCTGTATGTGTTTTGAGGTGGCTTTTCAGACTGGACCTGAGAGAAAAAGCCTTACCACATTCATCACAATGAAAGGGCTTTTCTCCTGAATGTCTTCTCATATGGGTCTGTAGAACAAACTTATAAGAAAAATTTTTGTCACATACTTTGCAGTGAAAAGGTTTTTCACCTGTATGAGCCCTCATGTGACTTTTCAGAACAGATTTTCTGGAAAATGTTTTTCCACAAATATCACATGGAAAAGATGGCTGTTCAGTGTGCATTCTAACATGCCTTTTTAACTGGGAATATGTACTGAATCTCTTTTCACACACCTGACAGGGAAAAGGTGTTCCTCTGGTGTGTAATTTTAGATGAGTTTTTAAGGAAGCTTTGCGAGGAAAAGCTTTTCCACATACTTCACAGTGAAAGAGCATCTCCCCAGTATGAAGTCTCATGTGTGCCTCCAAGTTCTTATTTTGAGAGAAATTTTTTCCACACACTTCACAATGAAAGGGTTTTTTTCCAGTATGAGTTCTTAAATGAGTTTGCAAGACAAATTTCCGAGAGAAGGATTCCCCACACTCTTCACAGTGAAATGGTTTTTCCCCAGTATGTATTCTCATGTGAATTTTTAAGTCATATTTACGAGACAGAGTTTTTCCACACACTTCACAGCGAAAAGGTGTTTCACCAGTATGTATTCTCATATGTGTTTGTAAGGCAACTTTTTGACAAAATGCTTTGTCACACTCTTCACAATGGAAAGGTTTTTCTCCTGTATGTGTTCTCATGTGAGTGTGTAAGTTTTTATTTTGAGAGAAAGCTTTTCCACATACATCACAATGAAAAGGCTTCTCTCCAGTGTGAGTTCTCATGTGTGTTTTTAATTTACTCTTTTTACTGAAAGATTTTTTGCATATTTCACATTTGTGTAACAGCTGTTCATTATGTAGTTTCAGATGACATTCTGTCTCCTTTTTAACAGGGTAATTTTTCTTAGATACCTTTTCCAAAGTAGTCTCCTCAGTTGCATGAGTTTTCAAGTGGATAATAAAGAGAGAATATTCAGGAAATGATTGGCCACATTCCTTGCAGCAGCAATCTATCTTTGTTGAAGGGGAATCCATACTTCTTTTCAAGGCAAACTTTGATTTTCCAACAGGATCTGAAGGGATAGACATAAAAAATAATCGAAAACAGAAAAAAAAAACACAGATCAGGTTTAAAACATTTCATTAAGAGATTTTTTAGTATTCCACTCAAAAACAAATGCATTCTAATTTCAATAGTGCAAAAAAAATTACAGTGGTATGGTTTCAAATTTTATTGGGTGCCAAACCAATATGCTGCTAGTAGCAATTATCAAAACTTGATAATATATCAATATCCCATTCATCATATTCTAATATGCATTAGTAGGAGCTCAGTTAATTCTGGGAGAATATCAATCATGTTGATGTAACATGACAAACTGAAAATATAATGAGCAAATTAATAGGGCAAACAAAATTAATTTGCAAATACACAAATAATTTGCATATAGTTATATGGTTTCAAGTATTCATGTTTAAAAATAATTTTTTAACAAATCTATTTGACACATAGATGGGGTGGTTGGTTGGTTTTACAGCATATCAACTCTTGCTGGATTATTTAATGTCAAAGTTACTCTTTATCAAATAATATATATTTGGTTTATTTTGGGTTGGATTGCTTTCTTTGTGCAAACAAATGATTAGTGTTAAATAGCAATAATTGAAACCATTTAACTGTAGAAAAAATAGCAATACTAATGTGCGAACAAATTAGTTGTAACTCCTTTAAAGATAAAATTACGTACAAATCATATTCAAATGTGTGCAAAGAAATGACTGGTGTTATATTACATTGGCATGATGGTTAGAGTGTTCACCAATGGCCCGGGAGACCAGGGTTTGATCCCACATCAAGTCATACCAAAGACTCAAAAGATGGCACTTGCTTAACACTCAGCATTATAAGGTATGGATCAAGGGTAAAGTGGAGCAATCTAGGGAAAGAAGTAGTGCCCTCCCCTACACCTTGGTCTAGTAGCTATCAAAAACGGAGCCTTTAAGTCACCCTTGACTATGGTCACCAACTTTACTTACATAGTAATACTTGAAACCATTTAAGTAAGTGTCATTAGCCTAATGAGCAGAGTGTTCACCAATGGTCCGGGAGACTGGGGTTCAATCCCAGGTCAAATCATACCAAAGATTTAAAAAATGGTATTTGATGTCACCTTGGTTAACACTCAGCATTATAAGGTACGGATCAAGGGTAAAGTGGAGCAATCTAGG
The DNA here is from genome assembly GCA_963585895.1 of Sepioteuthis lessoniana. Classification (NCBI taxonomy): domain Eukaryota; kingdom Metazoa; phylum Mollusca; class Cephalopoda; order Myopsida; family Loliginidae; genus Sepioteuthis; species Sepioteuthis lessoniana. The sequence continues at coordinate 56,016,182 of OY757908.1, forward strand.
GAAAGGAGTAGCACCCTCCCCTACACCTTGGTGTAGTAGCTATCGAAAAGGGAGCCTTTAGGTCACCCTCGACTACAGTCATCAACTTTACTCACATAGTAATACTTGAAACCATTTAAGTGTACAAAAAAGTATGCTCAGGCTAATTTAAAAATGTAATCTGCAAAATGTGTTTACAAATCATATATATTTAATACTTATATATGAACAGGATTTGGCATTAAATGACCTACAATGGTTGATATGTCATAAAACCCAACTAAATCTTATATATTTAATATATATATGTATAAAAGGGATTTGGCATTAAATAATGTACAAGGGTTGATATGCTATAAAACCAAGCTAAACCAAATCTTATATATCAAATATGCATTGAGAGGATTTGGCATTAAATAATCTACAATGGTTGATATGCCATAAAACCCAACCAACCTGAATCCTACATATTTGATATAATTGTATACAGAGGATTTGGAATTAAATAACCTACAAGGGTTAATATGCCATACAACCCAACCAAACCAAACCTTTTGGAGTCATACCCCTATGCAGAGGATGTACTTTAAGCCCTGCGAATCAAGCTCAGCCAAAAAATTAAGTGACAAACTTTGAATTATATTTAGACAAACTATACTATGATGCCTTTATCTCTCAAGTGACAACTCATAGCTCTCTCCTTCTAGCTATTAACAGCATTAATGAAATATTCTTTCTTCTAACTTCTATACTGTCATGAGACTTATTATTCTACTCCTACTTCTACCCTTTTATTCAAGTTACTACTAATATAACTACAACTACAACCAGTACAACTATAAAAGCTTGCAGTCTACTGTGTTCATTTGTTCATTAGTCATGTTCTACTATTTAAAAGAAAAAATATTGTTTTAATGCAGGTGAATTGTTGTCTACCAAACAGTGTGAAGCAAAAATCCCCCAGATGGCTGCCTGGAAACAAGAAATCGGAAATAACATTTTTTTTAAAATTCAAGTATGGAAAATTTTATTTTTATTTTTTTACCATTATGATTTGAACATTTACTGACGTCATATCACGTAAGCATAAAATTAGTTGTAATTGTGGGTGAGATTGCTTGCATTTCACATAGCACTAATATCCTTAAAAAAGTCATGAATCTGATTATTGTCAAGCCCAGTTGGCTGGGGCTGTAGAATATACCAACTGCATCTCTACAGAGAGGGCTAAGACTCCTCCTCCAAACAATTCAATTTAGCATAAATCAACAAAATTAAATGATTCCAAATATTGCTGTGTATCACTTATAATTCAATTTTAGTCATTTGTTTACACACAATGAAAGGATCAAAGAGTTCTATTTCTAACAACTCAGTTTAGCATTAGTCATTTGTCTACACTCAGTTTAAATGTCAAACAGTTCTATTTGATAGAACCCAAGAGCAGGTGCTACCACTCCAGGCCAGAGTGGACCTGGGAGCAATGGCAATAAAGGTGTACTCCGTATTCTCCAAAGCTCCAGCATAACTGGAGCCCCACCATCAGATTATTTAGAGTCATATGCAGGACACTCGTTGAGGGTGGGTTTACCCCATGAAGAGATGCTGTTAGTGTATTTTACAGCCCCAGTCAACTGGGCTGATTATATGATGGCAAATATCTAATCTGTATTAGATAGTAATACCTGATATCATATAACTATATGCAAAAAAATTAAACTACATAAAAAAATGTAAATATAAACATACAATGAATGTAATTCACTAACTTCCAGGCATGAAATTATACCAGACAGGTTAATAATACCATTAAAATTGATCAACTGAAGCTATAATTAAACTGACAGATGGAAATGCCTTTAATGCAAAAGAGAAACTTCTTTCTGGACAAAAATATCAGTATCCATGGTGTTGCACTCCCTAAAACACCAAAAAAAAAAAAAAAAAGTGATTACCTATAAACTCATTTCAATCAAGAATGCCAGGCTGATAAAGATGGATTGGCTTTAGGCTCTGAAGAATATAAAACACTGTCTAAGCAATCAAAAGTGGGTAGAGGCATTCTAATGGTTCATATTGCAAACCTTTATAATAAACAGGTTACAAATCATTTTCTGCTGTCTAGTTCAATCTATCACAATCAGAAGACAATAAACACAATTTATTGAAAAAAAGAATAGTAAAGGCTGTTGTAGTATCCTACACACTGCCTGAGCAAGAATGGACTAGTCCCAAATTTTTTATTTAACCAACTTCTTGTTCTATTATTTTTGCAGCTATATTCCGTTTTGTTGAATAAAGCTTAGTACATTTACAGTTGTTTGGAGTTCTGTTTCATTTTACAATAGCAGGTTTAGCAGATCAGTTTGAATCTAATTTCATTAATAGTAATGATAATGAAGAGTAAGAAATTGCAACATTCAGGCTAGATTACGATAATAAAAACTCTGTTTAAAATAACCTAAAATAATACTTGCATTTAAAGCAATCTCTAGAAGAAAGTTTTTGAATGTCTTCTATAATTGAAACTTCAGTCAACATATTTTCCAAAAAAAGGATGGGTTGAGACGAATCATGAGGAAAACCAAATTATTCATGAGTTGAGCACAAAAATAATAAATCCTCAATTAGTGTAAAAGATTATTGAAAACATTGATGATATCACAACATCTTACAAATCCTTTCTCAAATTTAAGAAAAAAAAATCCTATCAAAAAGTACCCTCTAAAAAAGTTTTATCAAAGATTTCATAAATTTGTTAATTGATTTTAATGACATGCCAACCAGTCTGGGGTTATTTTATGCCGAGTGGTTAAGGAATTATGTATTTGTAAATTTATATCTATATTTTCCATTTGTTTCTTCAGAGTTTTTTGCAGTTATATGATAGCAAGTATTCTTATCTAATACAAATAATTTGTACACACTTGTATAGTTTTAATTACTCCTGTCAAATGATAATTTATATACAATTGTATGGTTTCAAGCAATTATTTCTATTTAATAAGAATTATTTGTTTGCACACAGTTATATGATATCAAGTTATTATTAATAATAATCATCATCATCATGTCGGGCTGCTAGCATGGATCTCTCTGATCTTCTCTCACTACTCGTCTCTATTGTCCATCACTCCTAGGACATCTTCCAGGCTACATCCTGTATTGGTACAGAGCTGTTGTATATAGGTTCTAGCTGGTCATCCCACCCTTGCTCGTCCATATGAAAGGGTCCACAGGAGTATATCACTTATCAGTTCATCCTTACTTCTCCAGCAGTGTCCCACATGTCTGGTTTGTTTAACTTGGATAGTTGGATTGTTTAGTAAACAATTATAAGTTAGCGACCATAGTCGAGGGTGACCCGAAGGCTCCCTTTTCGATAGCTACTACACCAAGGTGTAGGGGAGGGCGCTACTCCAAAAACTAAGAGTGTTATGGTTTCAAGTAATTATTTCCATTTAATAATAGTCATTTATTTGCACGCAGTAATATGGTCTCAAATAACTATGATGAAAAATAATAATCCTAATTAAACAACTAGGGCTTATTCTTAATACAAATAATTCACACAGTTATATGATATCAAGTATTCCTATCTTACATAAATAATTTGCAAATAATCATATGATTTCAAGTATTCCTATTTAATACTAATACTTTATGAGCAATTATATTTTTCAATTTTCCCAGGCCATTGGCCTAATGAACAGTGTTCACCTATGGTCCTGGAGACCAAGGTTCAATCCCAGGTTGAGTCATACCAAAGACTCAAAAACTGGTACTTGATTCCGCCTTGCTTAACACTCAGCATTATAAGGTACAGATCAAGGGTAAAGTGGAGCAATCCAGGGAATAGAGTAGTGCCCCCCCCTACACCATGATGTAGTAACTATTGAAAAGGGAGCCTTCAGGTCACCCTCGACTAAGGTCGGCAACTTTACTTACTTAATAATATTTTTCAAATAATTATTTCTATTTAATAATAATCTTTTATTTGTACAGTTATAAGGTTTCAAGTAACAAGTAATAATAATTCTTAGTATACTATCATAGCTTAATTCATGCACACTTATATGGTATCAAGTATTCCTATCTATTAATTTTTAAACAGATCTATTTGATCCATAGATGGGACCTTAACACATACTACTGCTCCAGGTCAGAGTGAATCTAAGAATAATAGCAATGAAGGGGAGCTCCACTCTCCCCAGATGCAGTTTAGTGTAACACCAAGAACACCCTTTCCCAGTCGGCTGGAGCTGTAGACTACACTGACTGTATCTCTGCAGAGGGGTAAGACTCCTCTAAAGTGTCTCCAAGATATGGCACTAAACAATCTGATAGTGAGGTTCCAGTAATGCTGGAGCTTTGGGGGAATGCAGGGTACCCTTCATTGCTATTGATCCCAGGTCCACTCAAGTCCAGAGAAGTAGCACGTGATGGAGTCCTACCTATGGGTCAAATAGAACTGTTTGACATTTCAACTGTGAAAACAAATGACTTCTAATAAATTGGCTTGTTTAAAACAGAACTGTTTGATCATGATGTGTGTATACAAATGACTTATATTTAATTGAATAGGTAGTGATACAAAGCAATAATTGTAACCATGTAGAGAAGAGGAAAATCTCGTATTTTGTTTTGGCGCGCTATTTAATTCAACACTGAATTTCACCCAATCAGGATGACATATCCTATTCAGCCCGGACCTTCATTTCCGGCTAGCAAAACGGGAGAGCGGCCAAACCACTCTCTTCGGCTTGAGACGGCGACCAGAACGGACGTGTCTCTGGTCGCCCCTGCTTAGCGATGCTTTTTAGCTAAACAAGCCACCCAGTGTGGACAACTCACTGTGGCTTTAACCCTAGCAGCAGCAACATGGACACTCAGCGAGGGAACTTTCTAATTTATGGATTCTTTGCGTCTAAAATATTTTAGACCAAGGAATCCCAGTTGAATATGAATTGGATACGTTCAGCATGCCTTCCACAAGCACCACAAAAATTTACTATGTCGATCCGAGCGCCACTTCGCTCTCGACACACCTAGCTCTCATTTCACCTCTGGTCCACATAAATGGAGACAACGCACGCCTCTCCCCCAAATACCAGACACACAAAACTACACGGCAACCTTGAATACTTCCCTCACACGTCCAACGACACGCTGCCATCGCAACATCTAGCTAAGCCATTTCGTCTCAAACATCCAACAAGCCTAAACACCACGAGTCTTGCAGCACCAAGAACAAACCGCCTCAAAGCTGCAAATAAAGTATTTTCGTTATTGTGTGTTGTTTAAATCAAAGTCTCGTAATTCATTTATGTTGCCTTAAAAAATATAGCGCTAAAGAAATAACAATCTCACTAAACGCTAAAACCACTTCAATATCTGAAAACAAATGATTAATATTGAATAGAATTATAATTGAAACATTTTAATTGTGTAGAAACAATAGCAATACTAGTGTGCAAATAAATTAGTTTTAACTCATTAAAAAAAAGAGTGTGGGCTCATTTAAAGATGCTATCAAGAAAATGTGCTGACAAATCCTATATATCATATATATATGTATATAGAGGATTTGGTATTAAATAACCTACAATGGTTGATATGCAAGAAATCCCAACCAAACCAAATGATATACATCTAATATATATGTATAATGAGAATTTGGCAATAAATAACCTACAAGGGTTGGTATGCCATAAAACCAAACCAACAATAGATCTTATCCCTCTTTCGAGAATACAATCAGAATATTTAAAGGCCAACTGATAGGGTGGATGTTTTTTCAATATTTAAAACAGAGCGACAATCTAATTTTCAATCAGACGTTAAATAAAGTTCAAAACTACTCGCTCCAATTGATGGATATTATTTTTTAAAACTAAGAAAAATAACTATTTATATAATAGCAATGTTATAACCGAAGTCAAAATAATTTTTTAATGCTCTTGCGTGTGTGTGTAAAGGATCAATAAAAATTATTTTTTCGTTTGTTGTTTTATGCTTTTTCGGGGATTTTTTTGTGGGGATTCATTATTTACTTTATCCAAAAGAAACAAAATAAACGTAGAACTAAAATGTTAATTTTTCAAAAATTTTCGTCTTTAATAAAACCTATGTTCAAATAATAATTTTTTTTTAAATTACAGATTTAATTGCGTTTTTATCTTTCTTTCAAGCCTACTTTCCATATAATGGCAAAGCTTTCAAATATGACTTTTAAAAAAATAGATAAATAAGAAAGACTTTTTTTAAAAAATGTTTTTGCTCTAAAAGACATTAAACTTACTTTTCTTACCTTGTCAAAACGCAATGACTTGGTTGAAGGAGGAGGCCGGTGTAACATAAAAATAGTTCCTCTGAAACATTGACACAAAATTGGACATTTTTTTTTTTTCATCATAACAAGCCCTTTTCTTTGCTTTTCTTTTCTTTTCTTTTTAAGCAGCACAGAAGCCCCCCAAAATAAAGCAATGATTAATAAATTTTATTTCTCACTATCAATGTTTTGCTAAGCTGATATTTTAGCCAAGTTTGAAAATAGGCATCCACTTTAAGATTTTATTTTTGAGCCTATGACAAAATTTCTTCTTCAAATTATTATTTTAAAAACAATTTTCTTCAGCTGATGAAAAAATTAAAATTGACAAAATGCAATCGAAAAGTTATTTTTAAAGTTTTACAGCGAGGGTTCAATTTGCAATCTACGCTCTTGTCAAAACAAGCCCTGACTTGGATTTTCGGTGTCAGATTTCAGCGTTCCGTTGTAAAATTTGCCCCGCTTGTGAACTCAGTCGGCAGGGGCTGTAAAATAACCCGACTGCGTCTCTCCAAACTTATGCTTAGTTGAATTGTCAGAAATAGAATTGTTTGATCATTTCTTGATATCTGCAAAATGTGTTTACAAATCATGTATTTCTTATATAAGTAAAAACAAGATTTTGCGTTGTTGGTCGGACTCAATTGAGTGGTCTCCCTTGTCACAGCGTTTAAGGAACGCTCCCACGTCACGAGTCATTTTTGGTCACGAGACAAGGTGAACCGAGGAATCCGCCTTTTTCATGAACAGGTCTTCAGAGGCGATAGACGTAGTAGTTTCGCTCTGCAGCAGCGAGCACATCAGGCCTCCTTTCATTACCTTCCAGACCTGAGAAGAGTGACTTCCATCTTTTGCTGTATGGACCTGCATTCACGTTCCTTGAACACATTGTGACTTTTTTATAGCTTGGGACGGGAACTCAGTCCCCTCCTTGTAGGTTGTTGAATTAAATGTTATATATTATGAGAAATCGCGCTCAATTAAAAAATATGGTAGGTTTTTGGTCTTAAATTATTACAACCAACACACGAAAAGTTAACAAATTTATTCATATGTTAGTCGCTATAAAGTACAACTCCACCCAAATCAAGTAAACTTTATCTCTGCCCAGCCCAAGAAATTATCTCGCAGCAACTTTCAGGCCTGGCAAAGAGGGAGAAAAATGTATAAAAATAAAGGAGATAAAAAGGAGGAAGGGAAGCTTACTTTTGTTACCTGTAAGAAAAGTGTATCTATATTTCTTAAAAACAAAACAACCAGTTCCCACAAATAATTCATTTCAAGAGAAATAGACTTTACAAAATCCGGTTTTGCATATTTTCCCCTATGCTCGTGGAAAACATTGAATAGGTAACAAAAATAATATACATTCAAGTAATGACAATATTATAAAAAAAAAAGGTATAAAGAAATGCAACAATTGATTTGCTCGTAGCCATCCCGTCAACTTTTGTTTATGATAAAATACATTTCTTTGGTATTTTATGCCAAAGTTCTATTAGCAGTCAATTTTCAGGTTTTTTTTTTCCTTCTTCTCAGCGTCTCCTTCTTGTGTAGAATCAACCTGGACAACCGTGTTTTTCTAGTTTCCCGTGTAGACTTGTTGAAAATGAAGTTTACTATTTCTTTAAGTGAACTTCGAGTAGACCACCGCTTCCTCCTCTTAGATGAATATCTTTCTGTTTCAACTTAGATTTTCTTCTGTTGAGCATATGAAGGCTTTTACCACATTTTATGACCCGGCCAACAGCTTTGTTTGTCAGCAAAAGTCCAATAATACCGCCTCCAGACCTTAAACTCAATTTTTTAAAAGGGGACAGCATACCAAAACCACAAATAGCCTGCAATAGGCTTATTGTTTCAACAAGTAACAATAAAAACTCTGTAAAGAAAAGAGGGTTAGCCTAAGATTAGTTGGCCTTTTACTCAAACCACCTTGCTCAAGAAAAACTGCCTAAAGTCGAAGGCGAATAAACAAGAGCTCGCAAGGCAAAAATAGAGAGCCAAACAGATCCTTCTGCTCGTGCTGAAAAAAAAAGATGGAAGAGAACCCTTGTGAGTCTCACTTAAATAACAGTAAGGGCAAGAGCTAAAGGCACAACTTCAAAACAGCCAATCAGATTCAATTAGACATTAATTGCCGAATTGACAATTTTCAGTAATATTGTTAAATGTCTTGTCTGTACCTTTTCCTACTAATATTCTGTTTTAGGTTATTCTCTCTTGGATAACCTAATGTATTATAGGAAATGGGTTATTAACTACGTAATAATACCTCGTTAAAATCCTATAGTGTTAAATAACTAACAATGGTTGATATGCCTTAAAACTCAACCAACTAAACATTCTTTTGTGACGATTATAGAGTAAGGAAAATCATTAATAGAACATGCCCTGTCAGTAGAACTTAGAATATGGTATTTGTATCCTCTGTAGAGGGGTAAGACCTCCCCCCCATCACCAAAAAATGGGGTGACCTAGGTAATGAACTAAACAGCATCTGATGGCGAGGGTTAATTTTTGGGGCTTTTGGGAATGAGGAGTACTCCTTTGTTGCCATTACTCCGAGTTCACCTGTGTTCTCTAGTAGTAACACCTCTTAGGGTCTTATTTATAAGGTAAAGGATTTACACTCCTATATTTTTAAAGATGTCAGCGAGGACCACGTGGAATAGAAATTTCTAGAAAAAAATGGATCCAAAACTCACTTGTTCCCGAAACAAATAGGCGCAAAATAAATTAGTTTCGAGAACCTAACTGGACAGAATAGTCACGTGCCGGTATGTTCAATTACGTCCGCGCATTTTAAATTTGTTCCGCGCAAAAATAAATCTTGCATTTGGAGTCGGTCATGTGATATGGTTACCCCTATTATCTACGCTTTCAGAAACAACTTTTTTTCTTACAGTTCTTCTGCTCTTTCACTGATTCAGTCTCAGCGTGAGAGTTTCTCTCTCAGACACGGAATTAATACGTCTAGTTCATTTGCAACTGGGAACCCCTGGGTCTAAAAGGGTAGACCCAAAGGGTCCATGAACCAAACGGCTCTATCCTCATGGTGGTGAGTTGCTGCTGATAAAGGAGCGGACAGAAATACGTCCATCCAGCTTGAAAGATTTTGAGGAAGAGATAGTTTGGCGGGCTTTCACCGAATTCGATATGTCTGGGAAAGTCATCCGGGCCGAATGGGATTCGTCATCCCCATTGGGTGAAATTATATGACGAGACCAACGGTCAAAATAATCTACACGCCAAACATACAAAGTTCTTTCTGCTACAAAAGGTAAGTTCAAACAGTAAGTTCCACAGCTTTCTAGGTCGGATACTAATTCGAAAAGATAACACAGACAATAAAGTTTTTAAAAGGGAATTTTATGCAAAAGAAACGAGAAAGAAAGGGATATAGAAGATAAGTGTTGTAAATTTAAGTGCAATTTGTGGGAACTTATCTGAGAGAGTGTTATGGAGCTGATAAGCACGTCAACCCCGCAAATGTTTTTAAGATAAAGCATGTGAGTAATGACAGCCAAAGACAATGAAGGAAACAAAGGCGAGGTAACAAATATAATAAAGATGACAATTTATTGCTGTGTTTACAAGCGCATGTGTAAAGTCCGTGGCCGTTGTATTTGGGTCTTCATCTAGATGGGTGATGTTGATAGCTGATATGGTCAAGTCGTAGATGTGCGCAGCTAGATGTTCGATGAGGGTAGCTGGTGTAGGTCGAGTCGTGGAGATACATCTAGATGTCTGATGCGGGTAGCTGTCGGTTGAGTCGTAGAATGCAACTGGACGATCATTGTGGGAAGCTGAGGTCGGTTGAGTCGTAGAATGCAGCTGTACGATCGTTGCGGGAAAGCTAAGGTCGGTCAAGTCGTTGGATGCAGCTGGACGATTGTTGCGAGTAGCTGGTGTCGGTCGATTTGTTGAAATGCAGCTGGATGATCAGTGCGGGAAGCTGAGGTCGTTCATGATTGGGAAATCGATGTCCCAGTTTTGACAGTATGTTGGGTTAACCGGGGGGGGGGTCGATCTGGTTGCTAGCCCGTACAGCGAGTCGTACATAGGCTAGTTGTTGCAATGCTAGGGCAGTCCGTAACAGCGAGTCATACGTGGACTGGATGCTGCATTGCCGGAGCGTCATAGTCGAAGTCAGTAATGGCAGCTTGTTCGTGTAGAGTCGAGTGAGTTGGGGACTAAGACTGAGCCGTGTCTTAGTACTATGGACCAAGTGAATGGATGGGGGAAACTGTGGCTAAGGTTTGATAGGCCTTAGCACATACGAACTCGAGCAAGCGACTCGGTGAAGCTAGGGCTTTGTCATACCCCTAGCTGTGCAGGAGTATTGTTGACGGTAGCTATGGCTTTCCCGTGTCAAAGCTGTGTGGGTGTATTGTTGACGGTAGCTATGGCTGTGCAGCGCCAAAGCTGTGCGGACGAGTCGGGATGGTAGCTATGGCTTTGTCAAGCCAAAGCTGTGCGGACGATTTGGAGACGGTAGCTATGGCTTTGCCGCGCCAAAGCTGTGCAGACATATTGGGACAGTACCTAAGGCTTCGCGGTGCCAAAGCTTTGCACTGTCGAGCGAACAGGCCAGGAGGCCACGGCTAAGATTAGCGTTATCTTAGTGCTGCACAGATAGCGAAGTGGTAGCTAAAGGCTAACCCGTGCCTTTAGCGCTGCACAGCCAAACAGACGAGCGGAACTGATCGAAGTGGTTAATACTGGATGGTCTTAGAGTCCTCTTCACGTTTGCCTCCGGGCCGTCTACTTCGACTGATCAGTAAGGACCGTCAGAGATGCTCCATCCCACAGAAGGAGACCTCTAATGTACATATCAATGTGATGGGAAAGGTGAATGCAACCACCAGATGTAGGATTCAGCCTTTCGGAGCCCCCTCTAAGAGTGGCTCCTGAGAGCGTCCAGGGACCTCCGAATTTTTTGCCACTGAAGCCTTGTTTATATTAAGGGAACGAATTCCACTCTGCCACGCCACGTAAATAGAAAGTTCTAGCGAAAGATAATTAATTCCATTATTATAGAGTTATTTCTTGCAGAAGTGTTCTGTAATTGTTGTTTTAATTTATCCCTTTTTTTTAGCTTTAACGGTAGCTCAAGGTAAAAAAAAAAAGGGCTTAGTCATTTCCAGCCGTACCTGGATGTAATTTTTCTAGGGTGAGTGAGTAATCTGATCTGTTTATGTTTGTGGGTAGGTCATGGCAAGAGTGTCCGAGAAACAAATTTCTTTGAATTTGAGTTTTTTTGTTTTGATTTTGGTTTTATCAAAATGTTTCAGAGTTCATTAAATTGCAAGTCTTCTTTAAAGTTCTTTTCAGCTGAATTCTCAGTTGAATTTTCTTTCAGTTGTTTGACTTGGTAGAATTTCAGTAGTCGACTTTTGTTTAATTTTACTTTTATTTCTTGGGAAGCTCCATTCAAGAAGCGAGTGACGAAACCTTTCTGCTGGCTAATTTTTCCTGCCTTCAGTTCTGTCCCTGAATTCGTACTGAGGGTTCAATAGTAGTTCTTGACAAAAAAGAAAGTGGCTTTTTGGTACCGTATTGTCTGGGATTCCTTCACCCTTTTCCACTCGGACCAAATCAAGTCCTGCATGTAGTTGGCTAGATTTTTCTTAGAAATAAATTTCTACATCTTAACTAGATACAGAGCACCGTTTTCTTTGCCATATTGTGTTTACGCAGCTCAAGTGTAAACTGAATATTTCACAGATGCTAACGCTAAATAAACTAAGTAGAAAACCGGGACATTGGCCCAGCGGTTAGAGTGTTCGCCAATGGCCCGGGAGACCTGGGTTCAATCCCAGGTCGAGTCATACCAAAGACTTTAAAAATGGAACTTGATACCACCTTGCTTAACACTCAGCATTATAAGGTACGGTTCAAGGGTAAAGTGGAGCAATCCTGGGAATGGAGTAGCGCCCTCCCCTACACCTTGGTGTAGTAGCTATCGAAAAGGGAGCCTTCGGGTCACCCTCGACTATGGTCGCTAACTTTACTTACTTACTTTTATTAGCATGAATATCACCATTAATCAATCAAAATCCACTAATAATCCAATAACATTACTTTGTTTGACTATGAGTGCTTTGCAGTAGATGATTGCAGAGGGTATGAATAAATATGAACATGCTTCATTTTTAATTTTTGTATCTTATTTCTACAAAATTAAATCTTTTTCAAAACATTTATTTTGTGTATTATTCTAGAATAACTTAGAAAATTTTGATATAAGCATTATAACAAATTCTCATACTGAAATGTTTTTTCAAAAATATTGTAAAATTGTACAGGGTCACAAATAATTTTGGGCGTAACTGTAAGTAAAAACAAGATTTGGCATTAATAACCAACAATGGTTGATATGCCATAAAACCAAACCAAAGAAATTCTTCTCTGGAAGAACAATAATGTAAGTTGATTGAATATAAACAGTTTAATAAAAGTATATCAAGTGAAATGTAATCAACTATCATATGACATCTACAGTGATAAAAACAGAATACAGCATCTGGACTGGCTATATGTGTGTTGGTCTTGAGTTAACTTTAGCAACTTAGAGAAATACTTGAGTTATTCACTGATGAGTGCGTAGGTATGTGAGTTGGCTATCGTGGCCACCTACTATCGAAATTGCGTGTGTGCTCTTCCTCTCTCAATACTACTCTATCCTTCCCCTTCACAGTTAAAACATCAACTAAATCTTGACAAAATAACAATATATACACTTCATAATCCAATTTTATTTCCATGCTGAAAATACATCACAAATCAGCTATTGTTCAAATCAAATTCAAGTACTTACAAAGTCAAAACAATATTTCAATAGTGTCAGCCCATAACTGGCTGTCACCTCTGGCCAGCTTTGAAATCAATAACATGGTTTGATCTCTCACTACATGATGTCACATCAATAACATGGTTTGATCTTTGACAATATGAAGTCACATCAATAATATGATTTGATCTTTCACAATATGAGGTCACATCAATAACATGGTTTGATCTTTGACAATATGAAGTCACATCAATAATATGGTTTGATCTCTCACGATATGAGGTCACATCGATAACATGGTTTGATCTTTGACAATATGAAGTCACATCAATAATATGGTTTGATCTCTCACGATATGAGGTCACATCAATAACAGGGTTTGATCTTTGACAATATGAAGTCACAACAATAATATGGTTTGATCTCTCATGATATAAGGTCACATCAATAATATGGTTTGATCACTCACTATATGAGCTCACATCAATAACATGGTTTGATCTCTCACGATATGAGGTCACATCAATAACAGGGTTGGATCTTTGACTATATGAGGTCACATCAATAATATGGTTTGATCTCTCACTATATGAGGTCATATTAATAATATAGTTTGATCTTTGACAATATGAAGTCACATCAATAATATGGTTTGATCTCTCACTATATGAGGTCACATCAATAATTTGGTTTGATCTTTGACTATATGAGGTCACATCAATAACATGGTTTGATCTCTCACGATATGAGGTCACATCAATAACAGGGTTTGATCTTTGACAATATGAAGTCACATCAATAATATGGTTTGATCTCTCATGATATAAGGTCACATCAATAATATGGTTTGATCACTCACTATATGAGGTCACATCAATAAAATGGTTTGATCTCTCACGATATGAGGTCACATCAATAACAGGGTTGGATCTTTGACTACATGAGGTCACATCAATAATATGGTTTGATCTCTCACTATATGAGGTCACATCAATAATATGGTTTGATCTTTGACTATATGAGGTCACATCAATAATATGGTTTGATCTCTCGCTATATGAGATCACATCTGGTCTTCTCAACAATCAACCTGTTCTCTGAAAAATCTGTTTTTTTTTATATTAACCCAATCCATACAGCTGTGAAAAATATAATAATATCAGTATTCTTAAAAATAAGACAATTCAGTTAACTTTGTCACATGTAGAACTTACGATCCCATTTCCATTGCATTTATATGATAGTGAGTGTTATCAGGCAGCAAAATAACCAGATCAGTAAACCCAGAAAGAATTTTTTGCTACAGTTTGTTATTCAAATAAACCAATATAGTGTAGGAACAGTTAGTTCAAATTCTAGCAATTCATATGCATTTACCTTTAAATATATCACCTGTAAATCATCTGTACATACATTACCGCTTATTGACCTAATTGTGTACCCACACCAACATTCTTCTGCTGACCTCTATTCTGTAAATGGCTCAGTCGACTGGAGCTGCAGAATACACTGACTGCAGAGGGATAAGTCTTCCCAACAAGTGTCTTGGATATGACATTGAAAAATCAGATGGTTAGGCTCCAATAATGCTGGAGCTTTGGGGAATGCGGAGTAACCCTTTATTGCCTGAGTGGTAGCATCTGATAGAGTCCTATCTATGGGTCAAATAGAATTAAACTGCGTACTTATGCTAAACTGAATTGTTTGAAATAGAATTGTTTTGACAGTTGAACTGTGTACTGATGCTAAACAGAATATTTTTAAATAGATTTGTTTATATGTATACAAAAGGATTTGGCATTAAATAACCTACAATGGTTGATAAGCCATAAAACAAAATAAAACCAAACTATTCATTCATCTGATGACCTTATTCTGTTCTTGCATCTCCTATAGTGTCATATTCTGTAGATCAGCATTCCTTTGGTGATGTATTCCACACTAAATGTATGACATATATGCACTACCCTTAGGGGATCTATTTTGTATGGCAACATCCCTCTGGTATCCTACTGCATACCCACACCTACATCTGGTGACCAGGGCAATACACAAACATCCTTCTGATTGACTATTCTTTACATTCTATTTTGTGACTTATTGTGTACATGTACCTCCATCTGTTGACCTGTTCTGTATACAAACTTCTCTTATCTCAAGACGGATGTTTGTAAACAGGGATTTGTTGTTTGGTTTCTTTGTTTTTAATAGCATATAAACCTTTGTAGGTTATTCAATGTCAAAGCCACCCTTCAAGAAGAATGGTTGTCATACTATTTAACCCATTGCTGGGGATATAGGTTGTGTTCTGTAACAGCACCTCTATCTAATGTCCTATTTACCAGTATCCTTTTGGTGACCTATTCTGTACATAGACCACCATCTGATAACCTATCACTGTACACCAACATCTCTCAGTGTACCTTATATATGCAACTCCCCAGATAGGGCTATTGTGTACCTGCATTTCTCTTTGTTGACCTATTCTTTACACACACCTCCCTTTGTCAACCTATTGTGTATGTACACTTCCATCTGGTAACCAATTCTGAACTTGTACAACTCACTGATGAACTATTCTTTACCATGAGATAGCTCTGGTGACCGATTCTTTACAAGCACCTCCCTCTGTTGACATATTCTACATACATACCTCTCTTGGGTGAACTATTGTGTATCTGCACCTCAATCTGGCGTACTATTCTTATACACCAACATTCCTTAGATAAACTATTCTTTACATGCACCTATTCTGTACAGAGATATCTATTCGGTAACCCACACATCTGATGAACTATTCATATTTACCAACCCCTCCGCTCTGGCAGGATATGACACAAGGTCAATTTTTAAGTGGAATTTAACAGGTTTGAATTCAGAGTTTTCCTTCTCCTAGACTAGTTGCCTCACCAAGGCTGAAGAACCTAGTCTGCCCTACTATTTACCCATAGCTGGAGGGAGAATAATAGGATTCATACCTTTCCCAAGGGTATTAGTGCTATGTGAAATGCAATCAGTCTCGGCCAGGATTTGAACTTGTGTCACCGTGTTCAATTCCTACGATGATAACCATTACACCACAGGCACATCTGATGAACTATTCTTCACATGCACGTCCATCTAGTGACCCTTCTGTATACCAATATCTATTAGGTGATCAATTCTAGACACCAACCCTGTACTCGCACCTGTCTTCATTGACTAATTATATATGTACACCACCATCTGATGACCGATTCTTATGTGTCGACATTCCTCGGATGAACTATTCTTTACTTGAACTTTCGTCTCGTGACCTACTCTCTATACTAACATCCATTTGGTAACTTTACTCTGTTCTTGCACCTTCATCTGGTGATACTCTGGACATAAATTTCCCTCTGTTCAGCAATTGTGTACCTGCATCTCTCTCTTGTGACCTATTCTGTGCACCAACACAAAGTTACTTGAGAAATTAAAAACACTGACTTCAACAGGAAATGACCCCAAAAGTGTTGACATGCCATAAAACCAACAAACTAGATTTGATTTCTTTATCTGGATTCTTGTGATAAATCAATTTATACAAGGTTATCATATAGGAAAATTAATTTTTTCTGTGTTAAAGAACTAAGAGAAAAGACAAAAAGGTTTGTCATAACCTATCAGGTGATTGGTTTGTTTGTTTGTTTGGAGTTTATGGCATATCAATCTTTATAGGTTATTTAATGCCAAATCCATTTTTATACAAATAAATAGTTTTAATTCAAATAATTCAGTTTAGTATAAGTATAGTTTTTATCCACACACATCAAAAAATGTCAAAACAGTTCAGTTTAGCATAAGTACGCAGTTTAAATATCAAAACAGTTCTATTTCAAGTAATTCAGTTTAGCATAAGCATGCATTTTAGTTCTATTTGACCCATAGATAGGACCTTGTCAAATGCTACCACTCTGGACTAGAGTGGATCTGAGAACGATGGCAATGAAGGGGTACTCCGCATTCCCCAAAGCTTCAGCATTATTAGAACCTCACCATCATATTATTTAGTGTCTTATCCAGGATACTTGTTTGGGTGGGGTCTTACCCCTCTGCAGAGATGGAGTTGGTGTATTCAACAGCTCCAACTGACTCGGCAATCAGGTGATTAGGATGCAATGATGGGTCATTCTCTTCTCTGGTATCTATCGGGGTGCAGAAGATTTTGGCCATCATTGATATCTGACTCCATTAGTTTCTTCTTACCCCATCTTAATTTGCTAGCGTCTTCTTGTCAGTGAAAGCTGAAAAGGAAGAAAAAAGGAAAGAGAAGATATCTCTTTGATTTCATCTTTGTTTCATTTAGGTTTTCACACAGCTACTCAGTAGCAAAGAATGTCTTCCAGGACGAATTGAAAACTGTCATTTCTCCCAAATCAGGTGTTGAAATATATTAGTTTTCTCCGGTTGTAAATAAGTCCAAATTCAGTGTGGACATGTTCAGTGATGTTTTTATGTTGCTTGCTTCAGTGTCAGCTTGCAAGCAGCAGATACAACCCACGTGCAAAGCCCTGGAGACTTGGCACAACAGGCATGCTACCTTGGTAGTAGCCGTATGGAAGAAAGTCCTTTCAGCCAGAAAGTTTCTGCAGAAGTGAGTGAATCTCTTCTTTTTGCAGGGATGTTTCCTTTTTTCAGGGGCTTCTGGAAGTTTCTACATTTTTTTAAAATGTATTTTTATTTTATTTTATTCACTCCCATGTATATCTCAGGGCAACAGCTATTATTTAGCAGTGTGCATCTTCTCTCCAAGTAATATGCAGCTATGTTGCATGTTATAAGCTGAGCTTAACATGTTTGAATTCAGAATTTTCATTCTTCTAGACCAGTAGCCATACCAAGGTCAAAGAGCCCAGTCTGCTCTTCCATTTACCCATAGTTGGATGGAGAATAGTTGAAGATATACCTTTCCCAAAGGTATTAGCACCACAAACAATCAATAAATTGTATTTATGTACATTTATATCTTACCTATAAAATTGTCTTCACTGTTTAAATGGGATGGATCTGCAGAAATATCAGCTTCTAAACACGGTGACACAGTCTTCACATCTTAGAGAGTCTCAGCAACTCACTAACTCATGGCATATTTTGATGATTGTTTGGAAAGGAAGATGTCTTTTGGTGATGGTCAAAACTTCAGAAGTCACAGGTCAGGTCCATAAAGGAAAATTAAAACGTTGAGAATAAGGTTGTATGACCTTCTTCCTTGATGACTCTTGTCTTGGCTTCTCTCAGACCAATATTAGGTTGGTGTGTGAGACACTAAGCTTTCAACCAATTAAGTAGACCATAACTATAGGAATGCACAGAAGATTGGTTTGGTTGGGTTTTATAGCATATCAACTATTGTAGGTTATTTAATGCCAAATCGATTTTTATACATATAAACAGTTCTATTTCAAACAAT
Organism: Sepioteuthis lessoniana; assembly: GCA_963585895.1. NCBI lineage: Eukaryota > Metazoa > Mollusca > Cephalopoda > Myopsida > Loliginidae > Sepioteuthis > Sepioteuthis lessoniana. Next base: position 56,034,719 of record OY757908.1, read on the forward strand.
TCAGTTGAGCATAAGTACACAATTTAGTTCTAGCTGACCCATAGATAGGACCCTATAAGGTAGTACCACTCCGGGCCAGAGTGGACTTGAGAGTGATGGCAATAAAGGGGTATTCTGCATTTCCCAAAGTTCCAGCATTACTGGAGCCTCACCATCAGATTGTTTAGTGTCATATTCTGGACATTTGTTGGGAGAGTCTTACCCCTCTGCAGAGATGCAGTCAGTGTATTCTGCAGTCGCAACCAACTGAGCCAACGCATAGAAAAGACAACAAATGAAACTGATTGGGCTCTCTCTCACTGTGTGGGATTAACTCACTATTTACATTTTTGTTCAGTTTAACAGTTTTTTGGAACACGGTCCAATCAAATACACATTTTTTTAATAGATAAAGGGAAGTAACTGTTAGGGTCCCATCTAAGGGTCAAATAAATCTGTTTAAAAATTATTAGCATTGTGTAGATATATATTTACCTACCCCTCCACATGAACAAGATGTGACTCAAGGTTAATTTTTAAGCAGAGTATAAAAAGTTTGAATTCAGAGTTTTCCTTCTCCTAGACCAATTGTCATACTGAGGTTGAAGAGCCTAGTCTATCCAACTATTTAGTCATAGCTGGAGGGAGAATATTTGAATGCATACCTTTCAAAAAGGGAATATTTGATACCATATAACTATAAATTATTTGTGTAAAGAATAGTTATTTTGAATTTTTTACTAAGGAATGTTATTATTAGTTATTTGAAACCATATAACTATGTACAAACAAAGTATCATTTAGTAGAAGTAATTTGAAACCAATTTATTAGATAGGAATGCTTGAAACCATACAACGGTGAGCAAATTATTTGTATTAGATAGGAATACTTGAAACTATAGAAATGTGTGCAAATTATTTGTATTATACAGGAATACTTGAAACCATTAAATAGGGTGCAAATTAGTTGTATGATATAGGAATACTTGAAACCATAAAATAGTGTGCAAATTATTTGTATGATATAGGAATACTTGAAACCATAGTAGGGTGTGTAAATTATGTGTATTATATAGGAATGCTTGAAACCATACAACGGTGAGCAAATCATTTGTATTAGATAGGAATACTTGAAACTATAGAAGTGTGTGCAAATTATTTGTATTATACAGGAATACTTGAAACCATAAAATAGGGTGCAAATTATTTGCATGATATAGGAATATTTGAAACCATAGAAGTGTGTGCAAATTATTTGTATTATATAAGAATACTTGAAACCATAGAAGAGTGTACAAATTATTTGTATTAGATAGGAATAAGTAAGTAAATTTAGTGACCTTAGTCGAGCGTGACCTGAAGGCTCTCTTTTCAATAGCTACTACACCGAGGGGTAGGGGAAGGTGCTACTCCTTTCCCTGGATTGTTCCACTTTACACTTAATGCTTACCTTATAACGCTGAGTGTTAAGCAAGGTGGCATCAAGTACCATTTTTTGAGTCTTTGGTATGACTTGACCTAAGATTGAACCCCGGTCTCCTGGGCCTTTGGTGAACACTCTGCTCATTAGACCAATGGCCCTGTTTTACTTTACTAAGATAGGAATAATATTACATAATGAATAGGTTGCCTATTAATTCTCTAAAGTGTAGAATTCAAAATATATGAATTCAAAAGTTAACTGGTAATCCATTAGAATAAGGGTCATAGAAAATAACCAGTGATATGATAGGCAAAACTTGACCCCTGGCTGACCTATTTGGCACTTTTCTGATTGGTTGGTTCTGTCTTGAGAATTATTTAGTAAGGTAGATTTAATGAGAACAGTTTTGGGATCCGAACGAATGGACACCTAAAGTGACTATTTCTCCAGCATGGAGACATGGGAATTTAAGTGAATAAAGATATCAAAGTTCAAACAAAGTCTTCGTGTCCATTTATAAGAACAGAAGTGGACACAGGGACCAAGATAAACCCAAGACCACCTGAAGAAGTCCCAAAAAATAAGAATGAGAAAAAAAATAAGGTGTATACAACAATACTTGGTATCATATATCTGTGTATAAATTATTTGTATTTGATAGAAATACTTGATATCATAGAACTGTGTACAAAAAACTTTTTAGAAACAATTAAATGAAAAATGTAAATATACATGTACAATGAACACAGTTCCCTGACCTCAAGGCATAAAATAACCCTAGACAGGTTGACATGACATTAAAATCAATCAATTATATAGATATGATTGTACCAACATGCATATGCATTATTGCAGCTATGCGCATGTCGGGATGGAACAATATATTGTGTCACAATATTACTCTTTGTCCATTTCTAATGTGGTTTATTAAGATAAACTTTACTTACCTCAGTGTCTTGTATATTGTATAACAGTAAAATGAATATAAAAACGCAAATGAATGAATAATTAAGTAAATATGAGGGTCACCTGAAAAGTTCACAGGCTGACCAAGATATTTTCATGGAATGTGACCAAATAAGGTTTATACAAGAGTTGGCTGAAAAGTTCATAGGCCGACTAAGATACTCTCATTGAATGTGACCAAATGAGTTTTATATGATATTACCAGGAAAATTCAAAGCCTGACCAAGATATTTTCATGGAATGTGACCAAATGAGGTTTATATTAGGGTTGGCTGGAAAGTTCACAGGCTGACCAAGATACTCTCATGGAATGTGACCAAATGAGGTTTATACAAGGGTTGGCTGAAAAGTTCACAGGCTGACCAAGATACTCTCATTTAATGTGACCAATGGAGGTTTATACAAAGGTCAGCCAAAAAGTTCATCATGCAAGGGTCAGTTAAAAAGTTCATAAGCTTACCAAGATACTCTCATGAAATGTGACCAAATGAGTATTTTTTTCAACATAGTCCCCCCCACCTTGCAGTCACCACACTTCCTTCATCAGTGTTGCAGTGCTTGGTTCTGAAGCTTACTAACATGTGCACTATATTCTGAGAATGAAACATTTAATTCAACAGGAAATCATTCATTTTTAACAGCATTCTAATCATTTCAAGATAAGGAGTATATACATTTACAGAAATAAATAACAAAATACATTATGCGCATTTATGTTTTTTCAAGTACCACACATTGGTATAATGCTTAGAGTGTTTGCCAATGGCACAGGCAACCTGGGGTTCAATCCCAGGTTGAGTCATACCAAAGACTCAAAAATGGTATTTGATGCCACCTTGCTTAACAATCAGCATTATAAGGTGAGGATCAAGGATAAAGTGGAGCAATCCAGGGAAAGGAGTAGTGCCTTCCCCTACACCTTGGTGTAGTAGCTATCGAAAAGGGAGCCTTCGGGTCACCCCCGACTACAGTCGCCAACTTACTACTTTTTATGTGTTTTCAAACTTTTTTTCATTTTTCTTTATACAGGGTGTAGCAGAAGTGAACTCAGGCAAGTGGTAATAGTAGCTCCAATCAAGATTATTTTAATTAATTTAAGGTATGTTCTATGAAGTCAGAATGTTTGGCTATTAAATAAAATAAGTTTTGTCACAGATTTGTGGTTAATTTATTTTTCATGGATTAAAAATAATGGAAGAAATACTTCCTAAGAGTGAGGAGTCCATATTTATTGTCAGGTGTATTATATGTATTAGCAATCCTCAACTGTATTTCTAATACCCTTATAAAGATACTTATCCTTTACAATAACAACATCAACAAAAAATACAGAAAAAGAAAGGAATGATGAGATCACTTGCATTCTGAAAGGATTTATTATTATGTAATCATGATGAATACAATATTAAAGGATTGATGACAAGATAACCAGTACTGCAGCGAATTTGATGGCTTATATAAGGCAAAGATTAAATACAATTATCAAAATTTATGCTGGGTTGATATTACAGAAAAGTAAATGCCACAATGGCAAGTTTAGAGCTAGCACAACATGAAAATCATAAATAATAGTTTTGTGTACATCAACCAGTATAAATATTTGCTGAGAGATAAAAGCAAGTTCATCAAAATCGATTTATTGAGCCTTTAGTATACTTTCAGAAATGCTTCTGATATGTTTTAGAAAAAAATAATTTATCACAGAAATCTGTTTACTGTTTCAACAGCTTATATTTTCAAATGAAAGCGTTTCTACATATCACACAAACAGCAGATTTTTTTAACATCTTTGCAAGTGACTTTTAAAGTTAGCTTTCTCCCAAGCAGCCTTGTTAGTCACTTTAGCCCATTTTGTACATGCATTTTCAATATAAAGTTTTGGCATTTTTTATGATACATGTGTTGTCATGTGAGTCTTGAAATTACCTAGGTGATAAAAAATTTGTCCACACATATCACAAGAAAACAATGTATCATCTGCATGTAATTTCATATGAGTTTTTAAAGTACTTTTATAAGAAAATGACTTAGCACAAACTTGACAATAAAAGGGAGTCTCTTTAGTATGTGTTCTCATATGAGTTCGTAAATTTCCTCTTCTAGAAAAAGCTTTACCACACACTTCACAAGGAAATGGAGTTTCACCAGTATGTACTCTCACATGAGTTTGCAAGTTACCCTTTTCTGAAAATGCTTTACCACAAACTTCACAAGAAAATGGAGTCTCTCCTGTATGTCTTCGCATATGAGTTTTTAAAAGAACCCTTTGTGTAAAAGCTTTTCCACACACTTCACAGCCATATGGAGTCTCTCCAGTATGTGTTCGTACATGGATATTTAAAGTAATTTTTTTAGAAAAAGCTTTGCCACACATTTCACAAGGAAAAGGAGTTTCTCCCGTATGTGTTCTCATATGGCTTTTCAAATGGTCCTTTCTAGAAAATTGCTTAGTACATATTTCACAAGGAAATGGAGTTTCCCCAGTATGAGTCCTGACATGAGCATTTAAATTGCTTTTGTGAGAAAAAGCTTTGCCACATACTTCACAAGGAAATGGAGTCTCTCCAGTATGTGTTCTCATATGAGCAGTCAAGTGACCCTTTTGAGTAAATCCTTTGCCACACACTTCACAAGGAAATGGAATGTCACCAGTATGACTTGTCCTGTGAGACTTCAATGTGCTCCGATAACAGAAAGCTTTACCACACACTTCACAAGAAAATGGAGTCTCTCCAGTATGTTTTCTCATGTGAGTTTTCAAGTGGCCCTTTTCAGAAAAAGCTTTGCCACAAACTTCACATGCAAAAGGAGTCTCACCTGTATGTGTCCTCATGTGTGCAATTAACTTGCTTTTTGTTGGACAAGCTTTGCCACACACTTCACAAGGAAATGTAGAGTCATTAACAGGAGTTGTCATGTTTAGATTTCAAGTAGCTGCTTCAAGAAATTATTTTCATAAAAACAAATATGAAAGTTAGATCTAACTGTATGGATTATAAAGATTCTTATAATATATACTTGTGTAAAAGTTGATTTCATATAAAATTTGAGCAATTTAAAGATGTCAGAATCTTTGATTTTCTTTAAGATGAATGTAAAAAAATGATTTGACTTTTCAAGACTGATACAGATTTGTATATGAGGGCACAGATGTGTTACTGGGTACTTAAGCCAAATAAATTTAAACTTTTGACACAATTAGAATCTAGTAGATTAGAAAGATCTAATTTTGAATTATTTGTGATGCCTCCTAGGGCATCTTGCCATTATACTATCTTCTCAAATCAACCTTTAAAAACATCTTGCATAGAACATATACACTGTTAATACAATATTTATATACAGATCAAATTTTGTTAAGTAATTTATCCAATAGTTCCCAAAAATGCCCTCTTAAATTCTTTTTCTTATAATCTTTTTCCTGAAATCCTCCTATTTAATCTTAATAATTTTGCCTTATTGCTGTTTTTGATTAGATGAAGGGATTTGCTCCAAAAATATATCACAATTAGCAAAAAAATCCAGTTGATTTATAGATTTAGTCTTTGAAATCTGTCTTGACACTAAATTTCTAGTTCTAGGAGAAATATTGAAAAGAATGTTCATGATAATTAGAAATTCTATCGATTATCTTGAAAGTTTCAATTAGATCACTACTCATTGTTCTTTTTAGTAAAGTAGTTTATTCTAATTCTCCTAATCTCTCCTTGTAACCGTAATCTTTTACTATTTTTATTATTTTTGTCACTCTTCTTCATATGATCTCCAATCTCTATATTACATTGTAATTTCTATGTCTAGACACTGGAGTACAATATTCTATATTAGGTTTTAGTAGTGTTTTATATGTTGTTAAAATTCCACAAAAATTTCAGACTTTCTTTTCTCATACCTATACAGGTACCAACTCCTGAAATTCAGCATAAAAAGTATAAGTAAAACTTTTGAAAATCAACTTATACACAAGTATTTTCTTCAGAGATTAAACTTATTCTTCATGTGTTTTTTGTTTTGTTTTTTCACATTTTCTTCACATTTGTATTTCTTCTGTCTTTTGAAGATACTTGGAATTGCTAAGCAAAGACCATTAAAGAGAACGATTCTCTACCAAATTATGTTTTCACAGTAGCAGGACGGGGAAAAAAAAGGATACATATCTTCTGGTATTCAGTTCCATGAAAAAGGTTATCTCTTTTGTTTATATATGGAAACTCTTATGTCCAGTTGAAGAATCATTTTCACTGAAAATGATGTTCCTTACATCCAATTTTTTTTCACTGAAAAATGAAATAAAATGCAAGTTGAGGAAAACTTCTTTAAAGTTCCAGACAAAAAAAAGTCATTTAATGACAACAAAGGGGTACTCCACATCAACAAAACCTTAAGCCTCATCACCAGATAAACTGTATCTTTCATACACAGGATACCATTTAGGGGCTGATATCAAAGATAGTTATGTGGAAACAACTGGATGTTTTATGACCCTTTATTGTTTGATTTGGTTTCACTAGTGGTCTGGGAGACCTGGGTTCAATCCCAGGTCGTGTCATACCAAAGACTTTAAAAATAGTAGTAGATTCTTCCTTGCTTAATATTCAGCAATATAAGGTATGTATCAAGGGTAAAGTGGAGCAATCCAGGGAAAGGAGTAGCACCCTCTCCTACGACTTGGTGTAGTAGCTATTGAAAAGGGAACCTTCTGATTGCTCTCGATTACGGTCGCCAACTTTACTTTCTTTGGGTTATTTAATGTTAATATTTGGTACAGATAATTTGTACACAGTTATATGGTTTCAAGAATTCCTATCTAATACAAATAACTTACGTCAAATAATACGGTTTCAGGTATTCCTATATCATCCAAATAACTTGCTCAGTTAAATAATTTCAAGTATTCTTAAATAATAAAAATAATTTATACACAATTAAATAGGTTCAAGTATTCTTATCTAATACAAATAATTTACTCAAAATTGTATGGTTTCAAGTATTCTCATCTATTACAAATAATTTGCACACAGTTATATGGTTTCAAATATTTCTATCAAGTACAATTAATTTTTACAAAATTATATGGTTTCAAGAATTTCTATTAAATACAATTAATTTTTACAAAATTATATAGTTTAAACAATTCTTATCTAATACAAATAATTTGCACATAGCTCTATGGTGTCAAGTATTCATATCAATTACTAATAATTCATATAAAATTATATGGTTTCAAGTAACTATTCATGTCTAATGATAATAATAATAATAATTATTATTATTATTTATTAGCACATAGTTTTCATGTATCAAGTATTCTTACCTAATACTCATAATCTCCAAACATATCCATTTGACTCATAAATAAAACCCTAACAGGTACTACCGCTTTCAGTCAGAATAGATTTAAGAGTAATGACAACAAGGGAACACTACACAATTCTCAGAGCTCTGGAACTGGAGCCTCACCATAAGATGTAGTTTATGGTCATACCCAGTATACTATTGTGTGGGGGGTGTCATCCCTCTAAGGTCCCAATGACAAAGCTGCTAACAGTGTTGGCAACATAGAACATACAATAACTTATCATGTTCCAGACCCTTTTTCTTTTTTGTTCTGTGACCATCTAATATTTTAAACAATTCTATTTGACCCATAGATTGGAATTCTAACCCTTCAAGGTCAGAGTGGACCAAGGATTAATGGCAACAAAGGTGTGATTCCCTACAGCTCTAGAACTTCGACAGAGAAAGTAAATAATTGAATCAAACTCCAATCAATAAATTAATTTTGATAGGGCTGTTGCCCCTTTCCCAACACAGTGCGGTGATTCCACCATCAATCCACTTAATGTTCCACTGGTTAGAAATATCCTGGGATAACAAAAGGACCTGCTATCTGATCACTTTGTTTTTTCAAGATTTGGACAACAAGTCAAATGTGAATCGAAGTTGCCTGTTAGCAAGTAGATGAATGCAGCTACACAATTAAGTAAAAAAGTCAATGTCTACAAACAAAGAACAATCACAGCTTTCAACAATGTTTAGTATATATATATTAATAAAAGAAGTGTCATTCAAAGGTTTTACAAAGTTCTCACATAAGAGGCAAATTCTGTCAGAGACCATCAGTTATTCATCTAAAGCATAGTCTATTTTCTATTTTCTATAGCCAAGGCAATCTTAAATAGCAGTCATGTTTGTTTTTCACAGTGTCATATTTGGATGACTTTCTTGCTTTTTCTACTTAGGGTTGTTTCGTACAAGATCAATAAAACTCAGAGCTCAGGAGGAGCTGTCACACTACCTGGCTTCTTATTCTCATCTCAAACTACCTCTGTTCTGTCTGCTTACTACTATTCGGGTTAATTTATGCATACTCATAACCAGGTTAGGTTTAACATGTGGGTTGACTTCAAAGAAATATCAGCCTTTGACACGAATTCCACACAAATTCCACTGCTAAATTTAGCTAAAAAATTGCTGTGATCATTTCCATAACCTTGAGGTGTCACTGCTTTTTTTTTTTACTATTCCCTTTGTCCTTGAAATAAATCAGCCCTTGTGACAACTTACCCTCTCATCAAAATAAATCATAAATTCTGATAGAAAAAAACAAAACGTAATTTTTTTTCCAACGCTACTGTTATATACCCTACCTATGAACATTAATGAGTATGTTCCATTCCTCATAAATACATTGGATACTATTGTGAAGGGATGAAAATATACTAAGTAGTCACCACTAGCAGTGGTTACCTTCTTCATGTTGGATTTCATAAATGTTATAAAGATTTCCATTTCATTTCCAACCTCCGTTTTGGTCATTTCTCATTCAGTAACCTTTTTGTTAGGTTACAACAACCATCCTTTAAAAATCCATTATGCAATTATACATTCATAATGTATTTCACTATTCTTCTAAAATCCACATCTTCTTTTTTCTTTGGGTAGTAAACCATTTCTGAATGGTATCTGATCTTATGGGGTTACATGGTAAATTCTTATTTCTTTAAACTGATTGAAAAGTTTGCCAAAAAACAGAAGTTACAAAATATTTTTTAATAAGAAAAGATAATATTAGTCAAAGCACAAATATTTTATGAAAGAAACTGATGGTTTGGTTCAGTTTAACAGCATATCAACCGTTGCAGGTTATTTAATGCTGAATCCAGATTTTACATAGATATTAGATATGCATTTTGTATATATACACAGTTAAATCATCAAACAGTTCTATTTCTAACAATTCAGTTTAGCATAAATCAACAAAGTTAAATAGTTCTGAATATTGCTATATATCATTAACGATTCAATCAAATGTCAGTCATTTGTTTATACACAGTTAAATGATCAAACAGTTCTTATTCAAATAATTCAATTTAGTATAAGTCATTTGTTTGCTCTCAGTTTGAATGTCAACCGTTTGGTATGACTCATAGAAAGGAACCTATTAGGTGTGACCACTCCGGGTCAGGTGGAGCAAGGAGTGATGGCAATGAAGGGGTTTCCACCTTCCCTAAGCTCCAGGATTACTGGAGCCTTACTATCAGATTGTTTAGTGTCATATCAAGACAACTCGTTGGAGGAATCTTACCCCTCTATAGAGATGAAGTTGGTGTATCCTACAGACTCAGCAAACTGGGCTTAGAGAGAAAGTGAAGATTCATACGTAAATGTAGCAGTTATTGTTAGTCTAATATAAAGGGATATATTCTGTTTGTATAAAGTTCTGTGTGTAAGTGTGTCACTAGGTGAAAGAGAAAATATATTTATGTGTTAAATGTATGTATAGTTGCTGTGGAAATTTTCTTCAGAAAGATTAGACTGAAGTATAGTATTAATAAATCTATGCAAATAATAACATATCCAATCATTTTTAGAAAATTAAACAATGCTGAAATTAAATGCATTCTTGAAAGAAAAAATGTTAAATTTTCACCCAAAAGAAATAAATCTAAAGGTTGATTAGTTAGAGAATAATTCCATACCTACAAAAGAAATATTTATTTCTTTGCTTATTTATAAAATTAAGGTAGGCTCAAAACTATAGAAAAAAAGATGATGATTATCTATGATTCTAATAGGTTAAAAAATTTATTTGTAACACTCTAGAAGGGAAAAAATTTCAAAAGTTATTTTGGGTTTTGATCCTTCAAATTTTTAGCAGCAAGTCAAATATTGTCATCTGTAAGTTGTAATTTACTAAGTTTTTCCTTAGATTTAGTACAAGGCCATATGAATGAAGCACCCAATGAGACCTGAACTCACTTGGGAAAGTTTGCTAGTCTAACTTGCTAACCATTACACCACTCGAGGTGCCCTTGTCATCTGTAAGTCTCTAAGTAATTTTAATATAATTGTAAAAGTGCTGATTAGACAATAAATGCAAAATACAAAAATTACTTCTTGAGCCTATTTTTTTAACAAAAATCAACACTTTATTTTAATATGGAAATCAGTTGATTCTCCATAGGTTCTACATCTCTAGGTCAGAGTGTACCTAAGATTGATGGCATCAAAGGAGTGACTCCTCACAGCTCAAGAACTGAAGCTGCACCATCGGATGATTAGTGAAAGAGAGAATCAAGGGACATGCTAATTGGTCAATAAATGGATTAGTTGATTTCCTATAGGTTCTACTTCTCTAGGTCAGAGAGTACCTATGCAGTTTAAGTGTAAGTACACAGTTTAATTGTCAAAAACATTTCTATTTTAAGCTATTCGTTTTAGTTGGGTGGTTGCTTAGGTTTTATGGCATATTAACCTTTTTTGTTTATTTAAATCTAAATCCCTTTTTTTGTGCAAATAATCAGTTCTATTTCACACAATTCAGTTTAGCATACAAAAACAGTTTCATTTCAAACAATTGATAGTATCAAAGGAGTGACTTCCCACGGCTCCAGAACTGAAGCCTTACCATCGGATGATTAGTGAAAGAGAGAATCAAGGGATGTGCTAATTGGTCAATAAATGGATTAGTTGATTTCCTATAGGTTCTACATCTCTAGGTCAGAGTGTACATAAGATTGATGGCATCAAAAGAATGACTCTCCACAACTCCAGAACTAAAGTCTCACCACCGGATGCAGTTTATTACTATACCCAGGACACTCTTATTCTTTCTTCCAGATTGACACTTACTACTCATGTAACACCACAAGACCAAATATCAACGAGAGTAAAGTTAAATCATAAATATAATAAGGTAACACTTTGCAAGCAGATATAATTAAAGATGTTACATTTGGGACTCATTATGAAATGCTGTTACATTTCTCAAAGTACAAAGAGACTCCATTGTTTCTTTAGATATGAAAGTTCATTACAATCTGCAACAATTCCTTTTGCAGTCATCATTGAAACAAGAGAGAAAGATAGCTTGAAAGAATTACTGGTGTTCATTATAAATCCTAAGAGTCTCATTTGTGAGAAACAAATGATCAAAACACCGACTTCTATTTTTTCACTCTGACCAGGCCTGTCATACCCCAACAAGACCACCTGTCTCTCGACCCGAATCTCCCTGACGCAGCTTCACCGACTCTCTCGGACCAACTGCCCAGACTCTGAACTACCTGACCCTGTTTATATAATATATTAATTATCTCATCAACTTATGTGATCAGAACATGTATCATTAACTTTCAGTGTTAGGTCATCACTCAACCCTCAGCTGAGAAATATTTATCTTACTATATTGCTTGAAACTGACCCCAAAATTGAACCCTATTATGACAAAACTGATGCATGAATAACATGTGCACATATGCAAGTCCTGACCTTTTAAAAATCGAAGCCTGCAAACAAGCACTCAATGTCCTCAGTCAGCACACAATTTACCTTCAAATGTGACTTACATTTGAGTTCAAAGCTTTTTGCTAATTCACAATATATTACAACAAATAAAATAATTAACTAATATGATTAATAACCAACCTTAATTATATTACACTCATAGAAGCAATCTCTTTTGCAGCTCTGGTTTCTCCAATTATAACAGAAATTATTAAAATTTCCTTTTTCTCCAAATTAGATTACCCTAAAAGTCAGATGCACCCAAAATTTGAAAATGAAAGATTCTTAACTTACCAGAGAGCAAAATGTGCCAGGACGCCCCTATTTTCTTTTAAGGAATGCCTCTGACACTCATTTCTTTGTCTGTGGAATGAACCATATCTGGAAGCATACATCAAACAAAAATTGTCACTAACACTTCACCTCAAAGAAAAAACATCAATTAATAATCTCAAATAATACACATGATAAAATAATCTTTGCCCAGAGATTTCTAAGCCAAACCTGTTAATTGATTGATTTTAACAGTAAGTCAAGCGGTCTAAGATTATTTTATGCTTAGACGTTTGATTTAATCTGGTTTGGTTTCACAGCATATCAACTACTGTAGGTTATTTTATGCCAAATCCTCTTTTTACATATACGTTAAATATATGAGTAATCAAATGGAACGTGGATTCTGCACAATGTTTCTGATGTCAGGTGACGTATTTTAAAGAAACGAACGCTGATTCATTGATCAAACTGCCAATTTTTCTTGTCATAAACAGCCAACTTTTCTTGTTATACAACTTTTCCAAATTTTTATATATTTTTATACTTTATACATCCATCTATACTTAACATCACTAATATAACCCCTCATAGTCCTGATGATGTTTCAGCAGAACTGAAACGCTATAGTGTCAACTTTGTTTCTCAATATATCTCCCCTTTTTATTTGGATTACTTGTTGTCAATTTTTCTTCACTGTCAGATTACTATCCATTATTTTCTTCCATTAAACATATATGAGTTGGTTTAGTTGGGTTTTAAGGCATATCAACCATTGTAGGGTATTTAATGCCAAATCCACTTTAAACATACTTATTAAATATGTATGATTTGCTTTAGTTGGGTTTTATGGCATATCAACTATTGTAGGTTATTTAATTCCAAATCCTCTTTATATGGGAGAGTGTCCTCGTGGTATAATGGTTAAAGCACTGGAGTGCAGCATTGTAATAAGCCAGTTCAAAATCCAATTGTGCTATTATGTTAACTTTCAGACAAATACCCTTGGGAAAGGTATGAACCCCCTTATCCTCCCTGCTATGGGTTAAATAGTACCACTACTGTTCTTCTAGAAGGATGGCTTTGGCATTAAATAACCCAAGAAGGCTAATATGCCATTAAACAACAAACAAATCCTCTTTATACATATATATTAAATATGTATGATTTGGTTTGGTTGTATTTTATGGCATATCAACCATTTTAAGTTATTTAATGTCAAAACCTGTTTATACATATATATCAAATAAATAAGATTTAGTTTGGTTGGGTTTTATGGCATATCAACCATTATAGGTTATTTAATACCAAATCCTTTTTATACATACATATTAGATATATATGATTTGGTTTGGTTGAGCTTTATGGCATATCAACCATTGTAGGTTATTTAATGCCAAATCCTGTTTATACATATATATTGAATATATGATTTCAAAACACATTTTGTAGATAAAACTTTTAAATGGGCCTGAGTTCATTTTTTTGCTCTCACAGATAAATATTTTCAAGTATTCCTATTTAACACAAACAATTAAAGTAAACATCAATCATTTGTTGACATACAGTTAACTGATCAACCAGTTCTATTTCAAACAATTCAATTTAGCATGAGTCAACAAAGTTAAATGGTTCCAAGTATTGCTATGTCTCACTAACGATTCAATTAAACATCAGTCATTTGTTTACACACAGTTAAATGACTTGACAGTTCTATTTCAAGCAATTCAGTATAGCATAAGTCATTTATTTACACTCAGTATAAATGTCAACAGTTCTATTTGTCTCATAGATAGGACCCTATCAAGTGCTACCACTCCAGGCCAGAGTGGATCTGGGAGTGATGGCAATGAAGGAGTACTAGCATTCCCCAAAGCTCCAGCATCACTAGAACCTCACCATCATATTGTTTAATGTCATATCAAGACACATGTTGGGAGAGTCTTACCCTTCTGCAGCTGATGTATTCTGCAGCCACAAGTAACTGGGCCAGCATAGATGTTAGGGAATCATTTTTATTGTACATTCATTACACATTTATTATTATGTTATTTATTTTTATATATTCATTATGAATTTATAATTAGATTTTTATATAGTTGTTTCTTAAGTGTTTTTGCACACCGTTATATGATTTCAAGTATTCTTATTTAATACTAATAATTATATGGTTTCAAATTATAATTTCTCTTTAATGATAATACTAATTTATTTGCTCACAGTTAAATGGTTTCAAGTAACTAATAATAATCATTAGTTGGTTGGTTGGTTGGTTGTTTGGGTTTTATGGCATATCAACATTTGTAGGTTATCTAATGCCAAATCCATTTTTATCCAAATAAACAGTTCTGTTTCTAACAATTCAATTTAGCATAAGTTATTTGTTTTCACTCATTTTAGACAGTCAAACAGTTCTGATTATTTATTTGTTTATTTGTTTGGGTTTTTTGGCATATCAACCTTTGCTGATTATTTAATGCAAAATCCACTTTGTAGGTTATTTAATCCAAAATCCACTTTTATGCAAATAAACAGCTCTATTTCAAACAATTCATTTTAGCATGAGTACACAGTTTAATTGTCAAAAACATTTCTATTTCAAGCTATTCATTTTAGTCGGTTGGTTGGTTGGGTTTTATGGCATATCATCCTTTTTAGTTTATTTAAATCCACATCCCTTTTTTTGTGCAAATAATCAGTTCTATTTCAAACAATTCAGTTTCGCATAAGAACACAGTTTAATTGTCAAAAACATTTCTATTTTAAGCTATTTGTTTTAGTTGGGTGGTTGTTTGGGTTTTATGGCATATCAACCTTTTTTGCTTATTTAAATCTAAATCCCTTTTTTGTGCAAATAATCAGTTCTATTTCAAACAATTCAATTTAGCATACAAAAACAGTTTCATTTCAAACAATTCGGTTTAGCATAAGTACGCAGTTAAAGTGTAAGTACACAGTTTAATTGTCAAAAACATTTCTATTTCCAGTCATTCAATTCAGTCAAACAATTCTATTTCAAACAATTCAGTTTAGCATAAGTACACAGTTTACATGTCAAAACAGTCCTATTTCAAGCAATTCAGTTTAGTATAAGAACACAGTTTAGTTCTATTTAACCCATAGATAGGACCCTATCAGGTGCTACCACTCCAGACCAGAGTGGACCTGGGAGTTATAACAATGAAATGGTTACTCCACATTCAGATGCAGTTTAGTGTCACACCAATGACACTCCCCCAACCTATCTGCCTTCAGTAAATTCTAAGCTCTACCAACAGGGACGGCAACCAACCTGTGTACAATTTATCAGCATTTTCTTTGAAAAACAAAACAACTTGAAATTAAAACTTAAGACAATATGTATCCTGTGTATTACACTTAACTGCATCCAGAAGTGAGGCTCCAGTTCTGGAGCTCTGGGGAGTGTGGAGTACTCCTTCATTGCTGTGCGGAGCTCTACCTGAGAATAAATTTAGTATGGTTGGGTTGGTTTTTAGGGCATATCAACCATTATATCAAATGTATATAGATTGTAAACACATTTTGTAGAAATCATCCTTAAACGAGCCTGAGCTCATTATTTTTTTCCAAACAGTTAAATGATTTCAAATATTTCCATCTAACCCAAATTATTCTATTTGCAATTAATCATTTGTTTGTACACAGTTAAATGGTTTCAAATATTGCTGTGTCACTAATAATTAAATTAGACAATCATTTATTTACACACAGTTAAATGGTTATAAAGTTCTATTTGAGGAGGTGCCCGTGGTGTAATGGTTATCGTCATAGGAAATGGACACGGTGACACGAGTTCAAATCCTGTACGAGACTGATTGCATTTCACATCGCATTAATACCCTTAGGAAAGGTATGAATCCAATTATTCTCCCTCCAGCTATGAGTAAATTGTAGGGCAGATTAGGTTCTTCAGCCTTGGTAAGGCAGCTAGTCAAGGAGAAGGAAAACTCTGAATTCAAACCTGTTAAACTCCACTTAAAAATTGACCTTGTGTCATATCCTGCCCGAGCGGAGAGGTTGGTAAATATGATATATGATAAACTTCTATTTCTAACAATTCAATTTAACATAAGTGATTTTGTTTGCCCACAGTTTAAATGTCAAGCAGTTCTATTTGACCTATAAATAGGACCCCCATCACTCTGAGTTAGAGTGGACCTAGCAGCAATGACAATGAAAGGATACTCCATATTCCCCAAAGCTCCAGAACTTTAGATAGTTTAGTGTCATATCTAAGACTATAATCGGCAGGGGGGGTCTTACCCCTCTGCACAGATACAGTCAGTCTATTCTAAAACCCAACTAACTGGGCAGTGTGAGAACAAGTTGATAAGTTAAGAATAGCCATGTCTTCAAATTGTTAGCTGCATGACAGCTTCCATTAAGGTTCTGTTAGTAAGTTGATAAGCTTAGCTGAATGCTGGAAGGTTTTACCTCATTGCTAGCCCAATATACCCAGCCAAGGCCCAGACACACGTGAGCTCTCTAGCTGCCAGCAGTCAAGAAGGCAAATGGCAGATTACATATACATATATGCCTCAGGGGGTCCTGCTTGTGTTACCTTCCTATAGGACTAAAAAGGTCATGTGGTATACCCCCACAGTGTGTCTGTAAGGTAAGCATTTAGCTGTTTTTCAATGTAGATGGGTAACATTTTATTTTTTTACCCTGACAAAGACTCATGAAGCATGGCAAAATTTGACATAGAATATAACAAATAGGAATACTAAATACCATATATAATTTTTTATGAATTATTAGTATTACAAAGAAATACTTGAAACCATACAGTAAAGTAGTAAAGTTGGCAACCGTAGTCGAGGGCGACCAGAAGGCTCCCTTTTCAATAGCTACTACACTGAGGCATAGGGGAGGGCACTACCCCTTTCCCAGGATTGCTCCACTTTACCCTTGGTACATACCTTATATTGCCGAGTGCTAAGCAAGGAGGTATCAAGTACCATTTTTAAAGTCTTTGGTATGACACGACCTGGGATTGAACCCAGGTTTCCCAGACCATTGGCGAACACTCTACTTTGTGTGCAAATTATTTGTATTGGATAGGAATAGTTGAAACCATATAAATGCAACCAAACAAGTGATCATAAACCAATACTAGGATGAGTCAAAAGTTTTGCTATATTTTGGTAGTATATGCTAGATTGTGGTGCATGTCTCACATGACCGAAGCAGTTCAAGCAATGGAAAAGGTACTGGCTGTGTCTGGTAGTATTGTGGTAGTTGGTGAGTTGACACATGCATTGCATTACACTTTGCATGATTTGAAAGCTGCACACATGAATGCACAATGTAGTCTAATTTGGGTACTTATGCTTTACAAATTTGTACAAGGCAATAATATTTATGAAGCAACCAAAAACATTTGGTGCATGAAAGATGAAGGTGCAGTTGATCAGAGTACAGTAATTAATGATTCAAGAAATTTTGATTGATTTGCAAAGATCTTATGAGTGCTAAGCAAGGAGGTATCAAGGATCATTTTTAAAGTCTTTGGTATGACTCGACCTGGGATTGAACCTAGGTTTCCCAGACCATTGGTGAACACTCTACTCTGTGTGCAAATTATTTGTATTGGATATGAATACTTGAAACCATATAGATGAAAGCAAATAAGTGATCATAAACCAATAAAAAAGTGCAATTTAAAAGAAAAATTGCAATTTACATTCTAGATATAAATACTAGGATTTGCAAAAATCTCAATGATCAGGTAAGTTTAGGAAGCCCTAATTGGGGCTGAGAAAATTTTGTTATTTATTCATGGTTGTAGGTGGTTGGCATCAGTTGTTGAGGCCTTTCAGGATGATTATTATGAGTTTTGTATCTGATTCCTTTTTCTTCTTACCTGATAAACTTGTTTTCTTTTGTCTGTGGAAAGCTGTAAGAAAATTGATAATGGAAGGAAAGAGATAAGGATACCTTTTAACTTAAACTTTATTTTATGATTTAACAACTATTCTGTGGCGTGGAATGTTTTCCTGAACCAAAAGAACTAGTTGCATTTCCTAGACAAGGTGTTGAAATATATTAGAATCATTTTCTGTGGGTTACAAGTTTGAAAGTTGGTCCTATGTTCAGAGAGGTATGTTTAACAGAGGCAACTTCCCAGCAGGAGACACATTTGACTACCAGGCCCTGGGACCCAATCAGCACATGCACTCACTACTAGCAGCTGAGAGAAAAGTGTCTTTTCGATAACAGTGATAACAGCAGAATGACAGAATTTCTCTTTTGGCACCAGGAGGTTCATCCCTCCAGGCAAGTGAGGATTTCGCTTCCTGTCAGAGGCGTTCCAGGAAAACAGTAAATTTGAATTTATTCATTTTTTTAATTAATCCCCACAGGCTTAAAACCATGAATTCCAAGGTCATGCTCCAACCTGTAGCTGCAAATTCAGTGAGAACCATTCAGAGAGTATCAGGCGAGCTCTTCATCTCACAGTCCAGTGTGGTTTGTTAACTTCACAATCTTAGCAAAGGCATTCAGAGTTGCTAAATTGTTTCATATTCTCAAAATATTACAAGACTTTTGTCTCACTTCCATAGTTATAATCATACTCAGTTATTTAGAAATGGATAAAACTTCAGAACTGGATTACTCATAAGAAGTTTATATGCCATTAAGCAATTAAAACAAACCAAACATGACAATAAATAAGTCTGTTACTTGCGCAAATTTTTTCATCAAGTGTGTGATCATACAAATAATAGACTTATTTATTGTCACTGACAAAAACTAACTTCCTTGCAGAGAAAAATGTAATCATTCTTTTAAAATTTATATCATTAAAAAGAAAATAAATTTGTAAAAAATATAATATAGACCTTCAATTACATGAATTCTTGAGAAATTTCTATTTTAAACATGCTTTACATTGAAGCTAAAATAGATGGTTATTTGAGTGTATTCTATGGCATATCAACCTATGCAGGTTATTTAATGCCAAATCCTGTCTATATAAACATATATATATAAATTGAAAAACAAAGAAATCCTAAACTGATGAATTTATTAGAAGGAAAGTCAACGTTAAATGTTTCGGTTTTAATGAACCTTCATCAAGACTTTTTAAGTCCAGACGAAGGCTCATTAAAACTGTAATGTTTAATATTGACCTTCCTTCTCATAAATTCATCATTTTTGGATTAGTTTGTTTTTCAATTTTTCTCCATACTGTCAGATTCCTTTCCATTATTTACTTCCATATATATATATATATAATTTGCAAATGAATAGTTTGTAAGTAGCAACTTACAAGCCAGGATTCATTTGTTTGCACAGTTAAATAGTTTCAAGTTAAGTAACTGATTGAATATTTCTATTTGACCCACAGATGGGACAGTAAAGGGGACTAACTATCCGGATCAGAGTGGACCTGAGAGTAATAGTGATGATGGAGTATACCTCATTCCCTAAAGCTCCAGGATTGGAGCCTCACCATCAGATGGTTTCGAGTCATACCCAGGACACTTGCTGAGGGGTGGGGTCGTACTCTTCTGCAAAGAAGCAGTTAGTGTATTTTAAAGCCCCAGTCAACTAGGCTGGTAAGAATGAAGATGTCAGAAAAATTAAATGAAGGTAGTGTAGTGTACCTAAGAAAAACTATTTCCATGATTTTTTTTTTTTTTTTTTTTTGACTAAGTAAACAAATTCACTATTTTAAGAACAAATAAAGTTTTATTGAATTTCTTAATTAATGGATTTGTTGTAGATTTATGAATTACAAGTGCATTCCGTACTTTAAAATATTACAGTTGATTTTTCTACGTATCAAAAAATGTAAACAAACATTTTAAAACCAAATAACTCTATTTCAACTCAATGGAAAAAGAAGAAAAAATTATGTAAAATTTTTCTAAAATTCTTCCTTTTAATGATATAAGTTTTATAAAAAGTGCTTAACTTCTTATAAATTAATGTCTTAATTTTTTTTTATATGAGTGCCAATTTTTTTTCTTTCCAACAAGTGCGTGGTCCTATCTATTGCCCAATTATTACGTAACTTCAAGCGAGATTATTTGCAAATTGTTATTCAAAAGATACGTAAAAAATAGAACTATATATAAACTAGCAAACGAATATAGTCAAATATAAAATTGATACGACTTTTTAAAGAGGTTTTTCTTTTTCTAATTTTTAGTATCAACAGTTTCTTAAACTCTCAAAACAATACAAATAATATTAATTTTAATACGAGCAACTTCGAGCGAAAAAAAATCACGAAAAGTTAAGAATTTATTATAGCTAAAACTTGAAAACAATTAACACACTTTAAAACTAATGCAAACTAAATCATCAAAATAATTGTTTAGTATAAATTTAGTCACTAAAAATACTGTACTTTAGTCTTTCTTACTCGTGTTGACCTTGAAAAACCTATGTTTCAAGTAAACTCAACAAAAGTAATATGGAGAAAGTCGTCTGCTCTTACCTTATCTTTTCCTTGGGACGTTCCGGGTTATGAAGATGTAGAAATGGAAACGAGGTTTCCTCTTTTTCAAATAGTAATCAAATATTTTATTTGGAAATAGAAATGAAAATAAACAAATAAAATTTTTAAAAATCTGTCATTTGGAACGATACCAAAGAAAATTAAGACAAGTGGAAGCAACTGAACGGTGATAAATGAAACTAGTTCCCAATTTTTTTTTTTTTTATACTTTGACATTTGCGATTCTTCATAGTTTCGTTGGTTGATTCATTGATTGGTTTTTACTGCCTTTCAACTTGTCTCGGTTTATTTTATGCCAGAAAGTTAATTAATCGCGTTAATTGTACGTTCATATTTACATTTTTTGTGTTCTTGTTTCTTAAGAATTTTTTTTTTTTTGTTGCACAAGGTCCTATCAAATACAAATAATTTTTAAACAGATCTATTTGATCTATAAGTGGGATATTAGTAGGTTCTTACACTCAGGGTCTGAATGGATTTGGGCATAATGGCAATGAAGGGGTACTCCATACTCTCCAGATCTCTGGAATTGGAACCTCACCACCATATGCTGTTTTGTAACAAATCCAGAACACCCCATTTGGCAGCATCCGACCTGTCTGCAGGGGATACAGACTGCCTATTCTAAAACCCACCAAACGGATATGGTTTGGTTTGGTTTGGTTTGGTTTGTTAGTTTACCTGCATATCACCCTATGGGGATCCAGAAGATTATTGTTGGGTTATTTGGGACATTGGCATGATGGTTAGAGTGTTCACCAATGGCTCAGAAGACCTGGTTTCAATCCCAGGTCGAGTCATACCAAAGACTCAAAAAATGGTACATGATGCCGCCTTGCTTAACACTCAGCATAATACGGTACGTATCAAGGGTAAAGTGGAGCAATCCAGGGAAAGGAGTAACGCCCTCCCCTACATCTTGGTGTAGTAGCTATTGAAAAGGGAACCTTTGGGTCACCCTCGACTACGGTCGCCAACTTTTACTTATTTAGTTTTAGTTTCGTAGGTTGGTGTTTGGTATATCTGACTCGATTTGTTTTCATCTTACTCCATCCAACCCACAGGCATCTTTGTCTGTGAAGGCTGCAAAAGAATTACAGAAGGAAGAAAGCAAGGAGACAAGGATACCTTTTAAATTTTAACTTTATTGTTTTGGGTTTAATACAGCTAGTCTGTAGCGAGAAAATGTCTTCCTGTGGACTATTAAGAAACAGTCCCATCTCCCAAACAAGGCGTTGAAATGTATTAGTCACTTTCGGTGGGTGATATGTTTAAAGTCGGTGGTTATGCTCTGTTAGAGTTTTTTTTTATTTGGTATGTTAGCAGAGACGGCTGCTACTGGTTGAAGAGTGAGCCAGCGTGCCGCAAAGCGGACACGTGGTTTAAATGATCGCTGCTGAATGAGAACGAGATCCTTCTTAGTGCCTGTAAGTCTGTTTTTCAGCCATGTGTGGCTCCTTCAAGGGGTTTCCGGGAACCGCTACCTTTTGAATTCATTTTATTTTTAATTTTACTTTTTATTAATCTACACAACTCCCTTATGGATTATGTACCATCAAAATTTGACATAGACAATTTACACCGTTAAATCGACTCAAGTATTCCTATCCAATACTAATAATTTCCAAAAAGTTCTATTTGACTTATAGAAGAGACCCTAACAGATACAACCACTTTGTGAGGCACTCTTAGCATAATGGTTATTATTGTAGGAAATAGAATCGGCAACCGGAGTTCAAATCCTGGTCAAAGCTAATTGCATTTCACTTCGTACTAATTGAGGAAAATAAAGATTTTAAAAAATCCACAATATATGGGTAAACTGCCAAATTTTCACTATATTGGGAAATACATTTGGGAGGGGGTGGCTTTCGTGGGTAATTTCAAACTGTATGTTCCGTAGTTTTATAGTCGGATACTGATTCAAAAAGATAATACATACGACAAAGTTTAAGAAAACAAGTTTTATTTGATAGAAGCAAAGAAAAGAAAAAATAGAATAAAGTGTTGCTAATGTGTTGTAGTTTGCGGACGTCTCTGAGAGAGAGAGAGAGAGAGAGAGAGAGAGAGAGAGAGGGGTGTCCATTAAACTTGTAGCAGAAAGAATCTTGTATTTTTGTTTGGCGCATTATTTAATTTGACTGTTAGAGTCGCCGAACATCTTCACCCAATCAGGATGACCTGTCCTATTCAGCCCGAACCACATTTCCTAGCAGCACCAAAAATTAAAGAAAGCCCGCGAAACTCTCTCTCCCTCAGAAATCCTCAATGGGAACGGACGTCTTATCGTCTGCTCCTGAATAGCAGTAGCAGCATCATACACTATGAGGAGAGCCATCTAGTTTACCAAGAGATCCTAGTTAAAAACAAATTAGATGATACACTCTAACAACTTCCTACCTTCTTTCCTTCCTACGAGACTCGCAGCATACCAACGTAAACCCCTTACTTCATGCTGCCAATAAAACCTTCATTTAAAACCTAACGACGTCTTCGTTCTTCTCCACCACCTTTATTTTCCATCAACATTTAGCAAGGGGATAACAACCAACGAAATACCAACGCTACCAACGAAATACCAACGCTACCAACGCAAAACCAACTTAAACCTAAAAACCCAATAATAATAATAATAATAACATCCCCCATCGCTATAAACTAAGGTCTTTGAATTTTAGAAGTTTTTGTAGTATCGTTGAATTTTTGCTTAATTTTTCAGGTTTCGTTTAATTTTAGTTGATTTTCTGTTAAGTTGACTTAAAGTCGAATTTCTTGGGTTTTGTTGTTCCATTGAATTTAAGTGAATTTTCGGTTAAGTTGACTTTAAATGGAATTTCTGGGATAGCTCCTTAGCAATTCAATTACTTTTCAATAGTTAAAGAAGCGAGTGACAAATACTTTTTTGTGGGATATCTTTTTCTCTACTTCTCAGGTCGGCGTCCAAAGGCATACTAAAGTTTTGGAAGTCGCTGAGTCAAAGAAATGATGGTGCAACTCTTAATGTCTGATTATCTAGTCCCACTTCTCACTTCTTCACTCTGAAAGCACCTAAGCTAAGATAACTTGCTATATGTGGTCAGTCTGATTCTATTACTTGAAATAAATTTTTATACCAACGGCCAATTATGGGTAAATAGTATGGCAAATAAGATTCTCTATCTTTGGTATGGCAACCAGTCTAGGAGAAGGAAAACTTTGAATTCAAACCAGCTTTGCTTTGAAAAATCACCTTGTTTCACATCCTGACAGTGGTAGACGGTTTGGGTAAATATATATATTGGGAAAAGAAGGTTTTATTGTGGATTGTTTATTTTCGTTTGTTTCGTAGGTTATCATATTTACCAACCCCTCCGCTCGGGCAGGATATGACACAAGGTCAATTTTTAAGCGGAGTTTAACAGGTTTGAATTCAGAGTTTTCCTTCTCCTAGACTAGTTACCTCACCAAGGCTGAAGAACCCAGTCTGCCCTACTATTTACCCATAGCTGGAGGGAGAATAATTGGATTCATACCTTTCCCAAGGGTATTAGTGCTATGTGAAATGCAATCAGTCTCGTTCGGGATTTGAACCCGCGTCGCCGTGTCCAATTCCTATGACGATAACTATTACACCACGGGTACCTCCATTTACACCACGGGTACCTCCATAGTACACCACGGGCACCTCCACGTTTCGTAGGTTATAGTCAACGTCATGGTTGGTTTATGGTCGTTGAATGTTGGTTTAAGAGTCCGACTACATTGTTCTTCTTTTTACCTCATTTAACTTGTTAGCTTCTTTTTCTGTAGAAATCGGCAAGAGAATTGAAGGAAGGAAGGAAGGATAGAAGGAAGGAGACGAAGATACCATTTAAATTCCAACTTTAAAACTTCTATTCTGTTGCGGGGAAATGTTTTCCTGGATTAGTAGATAGCGTTGAAATGTACTAGTCATTTTCGGTGGGGGTGAATTTAAGGTTAGTGGTTATGTCAATAGAGGATGTTGCTAGAGGGGATGAAACCTGCCCCCTGCTAGGCCGAGACTGGGTAAACATCTGTGCTACCTGCTAACAACTGATGGGAAAAGTCGTCCTTTCAGTACTACGGTGAAGGCTAAAATGAGAATGGATTTCTCCTTGGTGCCAGTCAGTCTATCTTTCAGGCATGTGTGGATTGCGCTTCTAGTCAGGGGCTTCTGGGAACCGCTACACTTTTTAATTTCTTCTCTTTTTTTCATTTTCTTTTATCAATCTCTACATATACTATCACTCGAAAGTTGACTTAGGACTAGCGGCAATGAAAGGTGACTCAACATAAACCTGAACTCTGAAATTGGAACCTCGCCATCAGATGCAGTTTATTGTCATAACCAGGATTCCATTTGAGGGTGAGTAATACCCTTCCACTGGGGATGCAGTCTGCACATTTTAGGCTCCACCGACAGGGCCGCCAACAGTGGCAGGAACTTGGAACCTACAATATTTTGTAATACTCCAAACTTTTTCTTTTTCCTTTCTTTTTAAGAAATAAAAGAACGGTCAATTTTTGTAACTTTACTCAAAGTGCATTTTCATAACTTTTATTATGAATATTATAACATCTATCTATCTATCTATCTATCTGATTCTCTTCCCGGCTGCCTGTTTTTATCTATGATTTTCTTAATATCTATCCATCATTCATATCTATATATCAATGAAGCTCTTTATATGTCTCTGTTGATATCTATGATTCTCTTCTAATCTATCTATCTGTTTATATCTTTATATGATTTGTTCAAATTCATCATTTAGGAAATTGGGAGGGCAAATTCTTTCGGTTTAGAAGAAAAAACCTATGAGAATGCAACATTTTGTTTTATCGCGATGGTTAAAAAAACATATGTAATCATTTTTACAGTTTTCCTTATGGTAGATTTTGAATTCTAACTTATTACTATTATTTATTGATAGGGAACCAGGCCTTTGTCCTAATGAGTAGAGTGTTCGCCCATGGTCCGGGAGACCGGGGCTCAATCCCAGGTCGAGTCATACCAAAGACTTCAAAAATGGTACTTGATGCCGCCTTGCTTAACACTCAGCATTATTAGGTAAGGATCAAGGGTAAAGTGGAGCAATCCAGGGAACAGAGTAGCGCCTTCCCCTACACCTTGGTGTAGTAGATATTGTAAAGGGAGCCTTCGTGTCACCCTCGATTAAGGTCGCCAACTTTATTGATAGGGTGTCCAAAAAAGGTAAGGAAAAACAACATTCCTTCCATCACACACAGACTTAACCAAATTGAACCAACTTTAAACTTTACATATGAACTCGAAAAAAAGTATTCTCCCTCCCCCTCCCCCTACTCATACACGCACAGCCTACCCGACTTTCCTAGTCTTGACTATTCTATCTTTTATATAATTCATTCTTATGGCGTTAGTCTGGGTAGCAATTAAAAGAGATTCGGCTTCTTTCTCTCCGTTTCTTCTTCATAGCCATGGGCAGGTCCCCGTATGTATTTTCTTTTGAAATGTTCGGGTAATTGGGGTGTTTTGGTTATTTTTTTCTTCCTACTTCTGTTTGTTTGTTTTTTTCGATTTTGTAATTTCTTTTTTCCTGTTTGTTCTTAAATGGAGCTCTTTTTTCTCTTCAGTGTTTGATGATTCCGCTATTGATGGCCGGAGGTATTTAAATTGATTAATCTTATATATTTTTAAAATCCAATTATTATTAAAGATATTCTTTTTATCTCGTTTTTTTTTTTTTTTTGCGCGCGAAACTGTTATATGTATAAGAACATTTTTCAAAAGAAAATGTCTTGTACAGGAGTGTGTGAAAAATTGATCACCCGGTTCCAGGGAGCTGCTTCTATTAAAGGCAATACCTATTTTCAGGGCTTAGTTCAATACGTGGAGACTGAGGCGCCCCATTAGAGTAATGCCAACGGGGCCAAGTATTTTTTGGACCTGCCGCATATATGTCTCGATTCTTGCATGCTGCACCCCTAGAATTAGCCTAGTACCTTGGTGGGAAGTCTAAAAAAATTTAGTAACAATTTGTGATATAAAAAAAACTTTAGTTAGTATCGAATTTTGCAATGTAAAAGAAATTTAATCTTGTGGTGGTAACATGTATTTATGGTCCCCGATAATTTTGTGTTTCCCCACAAATTTATATTGAAGTTTGTTATAGAGTGTTAATAAAAAAGGTAAAAAGGCATAATATAGGCACATGGAAAAAAGTAGTAAATGAAGGAAGATATGCAACAAATGAGTAAAAGATATGAAACAAATAAAGGTTGTAAAACGGCGCGGACAAAAAGAACATTTAAAAGATAACATGACTTTGTGCAGAGACGATACCGTAGCTAATGAGGATTTCCTAAGGCGTCGATATTGCTCATTGATACTTTGTTTAGTCGATAGATAGAAAAAAGGGGAGATAATTATATATTTCCTAATGGTAAGCGCGTGGCCTTTTCCGAACTTTCTTCACTATAAATTATCAGAGTGAATAAATCTATGAGCTAAAAAAAACAAACTTACAAGTTTAAAAAAAGGGATTGATCTTTGTTGAATGAAAGTCTCACTTTTTCTTTTCAATTCGAGCAACTTCCCCACGAAAACAGCAACGCGTATCCTAAAGATGACCTTGACATTGCTAGATTACCATCGATTAAAAACTTTCAATAAATTCATTAATTGATTTACATGTTTTATGAATTACCATCCACAAAACCTTATTGCATAGGTATTGCGTTTTTGAAAAATCCTGTAAACATGTTATTATGTTTATTGAAATAATTTTTAAGTTCACATTACACTTGTATAAAGAACCAGGAGAAGTAGATTTGATTATTCAGTATATAATATGAGCATCATGCCTCTAATTTCATACTTACCTGAATTAGGAGAAACAGTGATCAGCTAGGCTGTTCTCCCAGAGTGAGGCCTATCCATTGCACTACGGATGGGTTGACCTCTGCGATCGTCCCAAATGTGGACGACTCGGAATTGCAATTTCTAAGTGTGGGGTCTGCGTCCGCGCTCACCCCGTACATCAATCTAAAAATAGACTAGATTCCCATTAAGATTATTCTACGGCTATACTTTAATTGGGACTTCCTAAATAATTGTCTTCAAAAGATTTTTCTTATATCTATTCACTAAGTTGTTTGAATATCCTTTAAGATTAGTTTAAAATGGACTGAAGAAAGTTCTCTCAATGCACAAATTCAAAATCGTTTTCATCATGTCTCGTTTGGGAAATATTTTATCTAATCAGTTAGGGAGCCATACATACAAGACACAAGCTTACACACAAACGAAGACACAGATGAAGACAAGCCACTAAGCCAGTAAAGCAGTAACCGATACATTCCGACAAATTCCTTTCCTTCCTCAACTAAAGTTCATGAACTCTCTTCAAATGGCCGAGAATTATACTCAAAAGAAAAACCCGACAAACTTTCTTTCATCAACGCGACACGCTGTCGCCACAGTCATAAAACCCGCTATGAACTTAACGTAAGTAAGAACGACTTATTTACGGACTCGGTTAACATGATCATACACACAACTTTAAACAAATTTATTTTCTTCTTGTCAAACGTTATTTTCCAAAAGGCCATTTACACATCATGTATTTTATTTGTTTTCATATTCTGTTATATGCTTATTAAATTATTTGTTGTTTAATGTTCGTTGTGTTCTATTCTATTTCTTTTGCGCGATTGTAAAGTTTTGTGTTGTATTTGTGGTGGAAATAATTTAGAGAGCAATACCCGCAAATTACGGACGCACATCTACTGAAATAAACAAATTACATACAACCCCCACAAAACCAAATAACTGACCCAAATTTTCTCGTACTCCTACAACTTCACTGATCTGACATGAATGAATTTTTTTAGCGTAGTTTTGCTCATTCGTTCTTGAGAAAAGGGGAGATAATTATACCTTTCCTAAAGCGTGGCATTTGAAATCAGTATTTGCTTAGGTTTCGATCAAACTTTCTTCACCACAAAAGGTTGGAATAAATAAATCTGTTGCCCAAATAAAGTAAAATTAATGTTCTAAAAGGAGACGATTGCTTTTCTTTCAATTCGGGCAACGAATGATGATACTGACTTTCGCTAAAAAAAAAAAAAAAAAAAAAAAGGAATCCAATAAATTAACTGATTAGATAAAATATTTCCCAAACGAGACATGATGAAAACGATTTTGAATTTGTGCATTGAGAGAACTTTCTTCAGTCCATTTTAAACTAATCTTAAAGGATATTCAAACAACTTAGTGAATAGATATAAGAAAAATCTTTTGAAGACAATTATTTAGGAAGTCCCAATTAAAGTATAGCCGTAGAATAATCTTAATGGGAATCTAGTCTATTTTTAGATTGATGTACGGGGTGAGCGCGGACGCAGACCCCACACTTAGAAATTGCAATTCCGAGTCGTCCACATTTGGGACGATCGCAGAGGTCAACCCATCCGTAGTGCAATGGATAGGCCTCACTCTGGGAGAACAGCCTAGCTGATCACTGTTTCTCCTAATTCAGGTAAGTATGAAATTAGAGGCATGATGCTCATATTATATACTGAATAATCAAATCTACTTCTCCTGGTTCTTTATACAAGTGTAATGTGAACTTAAAAATTATTCCAATAAACATAATAACATGTTTACAGGATTTTTCAAAAACGCAATACCTATGCAATAAGGTTTTGTGGATGGTAATTCATAAAACATGTAAATCAATTAATGAATTTATTGAAAGTTTTTAATCGATGGTAATCTAGCAATGTCAAGGTCATCTTTAGGATACGCGTTGCTGTTTTCGTGGGGAAGTTGCTCGAATTGAAAAGAAAAAGTGAGACTTTCATTCAACAAAGATCAATCCTTTTTTTAAACTTGTAAGTTTGTTTTTTTTAGCTCATAGATTTATTCACTCTGATAATTTTTAGTGAAGAAAGTTCGGAAAAAGCCACGCGCTTACCCTTAGGAACTATATAATTATCTCCCCTTTTTCTATATATCGAATAAACTAAGTACCAATGAGCAATATCGACGCCTTAGGAAATCCTCATTAGCTACGGTATCGCCTCTGCGCAAAGTCACGTTATCTTTTAAATAGTCCCCATCTCACTCACCTAAATATGGGATTAGGTTAGTGCAACTGGGATGTTTTGGTGACTGTAATATGAAAATATTTTCGAATAATTTTGTTATGGTGAATGTTTATACCTTTCGTTAGAATAAGTGCGTGGCTTTTGAAATTCGTATTTGCTTGGTTTTAGATTGTAGGGTATGTTGTTGAAATGCAGATAATATAAACGTATAAAACGACTTAGACAAAAGACTATTCACAACAAAGGAATATAAACAAACAAAAAAAATTATATATTAACAAGCAAAAAGAAAAAATGGAAATATTACAAAACAGTATGACTGTCCGAATATCGTTGGTTGATTATTCGTATATGTATGTGTGTTTGTGTAACTAACACGAATATTATGGTGAAGGAATATTTTTGCTTTCAACAAAGGGTAAGTATGTCAGAATTCTTACTTACATTTATGTGTTATTACGTTGGCGTATGCGAGAAACTAAGATATTAAAAAGTATCCTGTACGACTATATGTATGGGTTGACTTCATGCTAAGTAATGTCATGACATGAGTTACCTTCCCTTGGAAGAAGCAGTTACTTCCCTTGTTTGAATAAAATAGTGGGCCTCGTCTGTTTACAGCGTCGCACCTAAAAGCTAAAACATGCCCTGTCGTTTTCTATCGCCTTTCTTATATACCTACTAACAAATACAATGACATGCTGGCAGCGGTAAAAGAAAAACATGTAATACTACACGGAATGTTAAAAAACAACAGGTGAGCGGTTCTAAAATCTGGCAACACTTTATTCTTCTTACCGGATTTTGCGAAACAAGAAGCACCCATGTGCGTTTAAAAAAAGACAAAAAAAAGACGCCATATTGGAATTTTTCTGCTACAAACAGAAGTTGCCTCGAACTTCTTTTTCAAGTGTTTGTATTGTTTAAGATAATTATGGTAATAATCTCTAACCATACATGTGAACCATTTATGTTCTGAGAAACACTAAATTTGGTGGAATGCCTGAAAATTTTTCAAGCAACAGTGTTCGTTATTCTTCTCCGTGAAGGGTATTGCTGAGAACAAATAAGTTGACCACATTCTTTGGTTGTCGGGAAAAAAGGTTTAAGACAATATAACTCATGGTCGTTCGTACACGATGCCGACAGACGCAACCCAGCGGTGATTTGGGAAAAGTTTCTAGAACAAATAGAGCCACAAGTGAACTTTCGGGTTGTACGCTTTTGTTTACAAAATTATTCTCAGACAGAAACAGAGAACATTGACGATTTTTTTGGCGAGATGTAGGCTTCAGGCGCAAAAATGCAAGTTCAGAGACGAACATGTGATGGAAGAAAGAATAATTGACCAGATTATTGCCGGAACAAAATTCCCAGAATTACAGAAACAGCTTCTCAGCAAGAACGAGGCAATGTCCATGTCAGAAGTACTCAACACGTGTAGAAGTTACGAGGCTTCAATTAACTACATGAGACAAATGGGCAAGCTACAAGGGAAATGCGACAATCAAATAAGTGCTATAAAGCACAGATTTGAGGACATACACAATTGTGGCAAAAGTGGACTTAACCATAAAAATGGGAACTGCACTGCTCGAGGCAGCACTTGCTCAGCATGTGGACCTAAGAAGTACTGGGCTAGGATGTGCCACAACAAAAAACTTAAAAAAAAAAAAAAAAAACGGACAGGCAGCCAAAGACGAACAGGTCTACCAAACCCAAAAAATTCGCACCGGTGTAGTATGCGCATAAGAACCTCCTGAACTCTATAAATGTTCAGGACCAGGTAGCAGACGAGTTCGAGAAAATGTCTTTTTATTCAATGGAAGAACGCGGGAAAAAAGTGCTCTTGGACAGAGGCATTTGCCTTATTGGACATTATTTTACCAAACAGGAAAGGTGTTCACGAATTAAAAATCAAGGTGGACACAGGCGCGGAGGGAAACACACTCCCCTTATGAACATTCCAGCAAATGTTTCCAGACCATGTAGGCCGGAATGGACAACCACGTCCTGGCACAACACAGAAAGAAGCAGCAGTACTTACTGCTTATAACAGCTCTAGTATACCACAGCACGGATCCATACAAATTCAATGTGCCTACAAGGGTGAATTGAAATTCTACATAGTGACCTCCACTGGACCTACCTTACTAGGTTTACCCTCCCTTCAGGACTTAAGACTGGTTACCTTACACTGTTCCAGGTATGAACCCCCTTATTCTCCCTCCAGCTATGGGTAAATAGTAGGACGGACTAGGTTCTTCAGCCTTGTTGAGGCAACTAGTCTAGGAGAAGGAAAACTCTGAATTCAAACCTATTAAACTCCGCTTAAAAATTGACCTTGTGTCATATCCTGCCCGAGCGGAGGAGTTGGTAAATAGTACCTTACACTGTTCCATCCAGAGAACAAAGTGTGCCCCAGTCAATCATGAGACAAATACCCCAGTTACTCCAATTGACAATACACCAATCAACTCCACGAAATACCTGATTGAAGCATATCCGGATCAATTTGATCGAATTGGTAATTTCGCAAGGGAGTACCACATTGTATTTCGACCAAACAATCATCCAATAATTCATGCACCCAGGAAATGCCCCATCCATATGAGAGACGAAGTAAAGGCAGAACTAGATGAGATGATATCACAAGGAATAATCCAGAAAGTCGATGAACCAACAGATTGGGCTAACAGCATTGTGTATGTGCGCAAGAGCAACGGCAAACTCCGCCCATGTTTAGACTCCAAAGATCTAGATAAGGCCACCATGCGTTGCCACTACAAAACTCCAACTATGGAAGAGCTCTCACACAAACTCTCTGGCGCCAAATTCTTCTCCAAGCTGGATGTAAAAAATGGCTACTGGTCTCTCAAGCTTGACAGGGAATCATAGTTGCTAACTACTTTTAATTCTCCTTTTGGAAGGTACTGTTTACAAAGGATACCCTTTGACCTAGTTATGTCTCGGGATGTGTTCCTGCAGGGGATGGACATGATAATAGGAGAGTGTACTGTAGTTTTAGCGTTGATTGATGACGTCATTGTCAACGGAAAAACCAAAGAGGAGCACGACCTCAACTTGCGAAAGCTGATGGAGGCAGCACGACTAACATTTAACAGTAACAAATGGGCTATCAACCAGGAACAAGCCATTCTTCTGTGCTATATTCGACAAGAACGGAATACACCCAGATCCCCCAAAAGTGGAGGAAATAAAATCACTCCCCAGTCCAACTAATATTACAGAGCTACAGAAAGTACTAGGAATTATTACCTACATGGAACCATTCATTCCAAGGCTGTCAGACCTCACAGCACACCTCAGGGAACTCTGAAGAAAAGATACAGACTATGATCGGAACAATAGCCACTAGAAGTCGCTGCAAGAAATAAGGGACTTAATATGTTAATACACTATTAGGACCCTTCTAAAAAGTCCGTAATACAAGTAGACGCATCATCTAGAGGTTTAGGAGAAGCCCTAATGAAAAAATGCACACTCATAGTTTTTGCTTCAAAATCCCTCACCCAAACAGAGCAGTACTACGCCAATATCGAGCGGGAGCTCTTAGCTGTTGTGTTCAGCTGCGAATAATTTCGCACATACGTTTACAGATGTGCATTGGAAGTTGAGAGTGACCACAAGCCCTTATGAATAATCTGCCTTAAGAACCTTACAGTAGCACCTCCCCGACTTCAACAGATATTGTTAAGACTTTGTGCATCTTGGAACTTCTCTCCTTTATTTACCTTACAAACTTAGCGAGGAAACAACTCAACGTAAACACACACACGCACGTTACAACTTTTCCTCACCCAAATTATAACAAATATATCCATAACGCTAAACATGTATTAAATATAGTATATGTGCATTGTCTATTTTTCTTAATTAATCTACCGCTTTTATTCTGCTGGAGGGCTCGTATTTTAGGTACTGAACTGTCAGACAACGACAACTCCATCATCGATTAAGAAAAAAACCCAATAAATTAACTGATTAATCTAAACATATCACAAAATGGACATGATGAAAACATTTTTGAATAGAACTTACTTTCTGCATATGTTAAGAGTTAATTTGTGCAGTGAGCGAATTTTTTATGTCCACATTAAACGAGGTTTAAAAGACATGAAACATATAATATGAACTGATAAATATATTTAATTAAATAGTTTGTAACTGTGTTTTATCGTTGGTCCATTCAGTTCTTCGGATGAGTCGTTTGGCATTTGTGAGGATTTAGGAATTAACAGTAAAACTCCCAACCGGATATTGACTCGTCGGCTGCCACATACAAAATGTATAAACGCATCGCCACGCATAAGGCTCCACGCATCCATCCGGTTAAAAATCAGAAAAAAAGAAAAATAATAAAAAGTAAAGTAGCCAATGGGAAGCGGTCGCGCCAAAATTAGAAGGATTTTGGAGTGGCGAATTTGGAGCCGGTGTAGAGAGATAAATACTCAGGTTTTCTGTGAACCGACCTCTTTTTCGGGTAGTGACGTCGAACCGACAACACCGTTTTTGCTGTCTGGTGTTTTGGGCACCACGCTGTGTCTTGGGACGTAGCGTTGGTTAGTCCATTCACCAAGTAAATAAAGGAAAGTATGGAAGAAATTTTTTCATCTCTTATCTGTTTCTATCTCTTCTTTTTGTATATTTCTTTTGGACTTTATTTGGACAAGGCATTGCGCCGGCCAGTCAACGTGGGGTAAAATAATATAACCAAAATATGGAGTCAGATATCTTACGGCAACACAGCCTTGCCCTTAGCCCCTGACCTCCTAAATACCTTTAAACCCCACACATCTGGATGGAATGATGCTTTACTAACGAAGATTAAAGAAATTGTCGATTGTAGCAATAATAACAAAAAATTGCGATGAAGAAATTATTGTTCAACGAGCATTTAGGACTATTTTTAGAATTTTAGATCATCGGGTTGAGTGTGAAACACTTACCTTAAACTTAGAAATAGCGATTCCGAATCGTCCATTTTGGGACGATCGATAAGGTCAACCTATCCGGAGTGCAATGGTTGATTCTCAATCTGGGAGAACAACCAAGCTGATCACAGCTAACTCCGAATCCAAGTATGTATATTTATCCAACCTGCCACTAGGTTAGATTTGACACGAAGTCATTTTATCGGGACGGGGGTATGCACGAATCGAGTCTCATGCGCCCCTGTCACAAAAGTGACTTTGGCATTAAATGACCCGCAAAAGTTGATATGTCATTCAAAAGACAAGGAATTAAAAACATGAACTGGATCACCTCTGCTTACCTTCATTGAGCAGAGTTTTGTCCATTCGTTCATTTTAAAAAGGGACATAATTATACCTTTCTTAAGGGTAAGCGCGTGGCTTTTGAAATCTGTATTTGTTTGGTTTTAGATCGAACTTTCTTCACCATAAAACGCCAAAATAAATAAATCGGTCAACTAAATAAAATAAAAAGAAACTAAATTAATGTTCTAAAATAATAATTTCACCTTTCCTTTCAATATAGGCAAGAAAATCCAATAACTTTCAATAAATTAGCTGATTAATTTAAATATTTCACAAACGAGACAAGATGAAAACGTTTTTGAATTTGTGCATTTAAAGAACTTTCTTCGGGCTACATAAAACTGGGCTTAAAAGACATGAAACAATCCATTAAAAAACATTTAAAGACAATGATATATTGCTTTACATGAGAACTTTCTCATTGAGAGAACTTTCATCTGCCTAACATTAAACTGATCTTAAAGCACTTGAAACAACCCATTCGAAATATATAGTCAAATCTTTTAAAGACCAATGATTATTTATTGCTCTACTGATAAAGATTAAAGAAATCACCGACTGTAACGACGATAGTATTTGTCGCTGCCTCCCACCAGACACGACTTGACACAAGGTCAAAAGCCCGAAGGCTGATTAAAGTGGGGATAAGGGGGAGGGAAGGTCGGGAAAGAGTCGAGACTCGAACCCTGCTGGTCTATGCTGCTCATCGGCTCACTTGGTGCAATGTGAGCCTGATGAGGCAAGCAGTTCCACGAACCCAAATGTGGGTCCGGGTACGTATGCCGGGTTAAAAAAGAACTGGCATGAAAAAATCATTGTACATCATGAATTTAGATTTTTAATCTATTTTTAGATTGATTATCAAGGTGAGCGTCGATGCTTCCCTCACACTTAGAAAAAGCGATTCTGAGTCATCGGCATTTGGGAAGATAACAAAGTTCAACACATTCGGAATCAACGGTTAGACATCATTCTGGGAGGACAACTAAATTGATCACTGTTCGTCTTCACACCAGGTTATTTATCCGACCAACCCCCAGTTCGAGACTCATGTACGGTCATCTCAAAAAATGCTTGAATCTGTCGGTATTCCCTTTTTGAGGTGCCTCAGACACCAGGCGATAAACTTAGCCCTGTACGTAGGTTATGGGGCATAGAAGATTTGTGGTTTATTTATCTATTTATTTTTTTGGTAAGTTGTCTAGTCGGTGATGGTGGTTATAGAAAATGAAACAATTTCCTCGTCAAAGAAAGATTTAGAAAAAAAAAACAGTTCAATTTGGGCGCACGTGTTCTAGAAAATTCATGAATTTGAAGGACAACCCAACCTTAAAAATCAAAATAATCGAACACATTTTTTACCAATCAAAAGTGCTCAAAAAATGCAGTCACTTTCTTCGTTAGGAATTTGTGGAGTTAGCACACGTGTGTGTGACCCCCACCTCCAAATACTATAAATTCTAAACATTGTCAAAAGCACTCGAGAACAGTTCACTTGTCACCCAGGCAAGATGGATACAATTGTGTCTCAGTGTCTCATAGCAGCTCTACTTGCTTGACTGCCAGACGAACCGTATCAAGTTACGACCGTCAACTTGGACGATAACCTATCAACTCCACGTGCTGACTAAGAATATAGTGCTACCCAGAGTGACTTAACACAAGAACAATTTCATTTCTTCGTTTTCAGATCTATCCAAGAATAAACTTCTCTATTTTTGTAGCATTCTTGTTAATTGTGTTATTTTCATTAACTCAAGTCCACTACAAATAATGGTGACCCCGGCGTGGGTTCAACACCCATACCACAAATAATGGTGACCTCTTGACTATAATACAGTGGTAATAATACCACAAACAATTTTGATTTTTCAACATGAGTTTTTAACAAACACTGCGACAACAGTTAAACACAGGATTTGAAAACACGTATTCCTCATCACCAGCACAAGTTTTCGACGACAGCCGATCTTTCAAGTATAACAACCAATTAACGATGGAAACCGAAGAGAACTTCTGGTGACTAGAATGTCAGAACTCCATAGCTCATCATGTTCCGTCTTTCAACACAAACAAACCAAGATTATGGTTTCACTAGCTTAAAGCCATATTCACCAATCAAAGAATTACCTCACAACAAAAATACAACCCAAATCATTGGAGAGTCACTTGCAGT
Organism: Sepioteuthis lessoniana; assembly: GCA_963585895.1. Taxonomy (NCBI): domain Eukaryota; kingdom Metazoa; phylum Mollusca; class Cephalopoda; order Myopsida; family Loliginidae; genus Sepioteuthis; species Sepioteuthis lessoniana. Next base: position 56,072,209 of record OY757908.1, read on the forward strand.
CTTGCCCATAATTCAGCAAGATATAATTAGGTGTTAGAGTGGAGAAGCAAAAAAAAAAAAAACACCGAAGAAAACATACCAATTGATTTATCATGACCAGAAAATCCGGCGAACGACATACGGAAACACTGGATAGCTGTTTCGACCATATTAGGTCTCATCATCAGTGTATATCGAGATATCCACCCCTTGTGCGCGATATAGATTGATAGTTCAGTGGTAGAGTTTCGGCTCTGCAGTCTGTGGTCGCAGGTTCGATCTCCAGCGGTGGAGATCACGGTATACACTGCTGAAGAGACCTAATAGAGTCTAAATAGCTATTCATTGTTTACGTATGTCGTGCATGGGTGTTCGTCGGAATTTCTGGTCATGATAATTCAATTTATAATATAATTCCTCTACTTAAAAAAGAAAATGAACAAAATATACCAAGTACAAATTTAACCAGTGATTGCTCGGACATTCAATATAACAGATTAAACAGGTGTCCAAACACCGGCTGTATGCATCTCTCAAACTTCGGTATCCCCAATATCATCACAACAGCCAACAATTTTAATCGGCACTCTTTCAGGAAGTACCGCAAACCTTGGGAACTGCCCACATCAAAACTACAGCAGAGCATTCTTGCGCTAGTGGACGATAGTATATCAACTCCACATACTGGCTTAATATTCACTGCTACCCATAGTGACTTAACACAAAAACATTTTCCTTTCTTTGCTTCCAGATCTATCCAAGAATTAAACTTCTCTATTTATCTAGCTCTCATGTTATTTGGGTTATTTTTATTAACACTGGTCCACTACAGTAGTCGTCGTTATTTTAGGTTTAAATATCAGACTCCTTGTTCTTCTTTTTAGCCCACCAAACGTGTTGTCTTCTTTATCTTTGGAAGGCGGCAATAGAGTTATTGAAAGAAGGAAAGAGACGAAGATACCTTTCAACTCAAACTTTATTTGTGGGTTTAACGACTATTCTTCTGGTACGGGAAACCAGTAGATATCGCCAAGTCTCCCAGACAAGGCGTTAAAACATATTAGAGTCATTTTCGGTGAGTGGTAGTATAAGCTTGGTGGTTATGTCCAGTAGGTGTTTTTCAGTGATATATGTTTAGCAGTGACTGCTTACTAACTGCAGACAGTCTGCTGCGAAGTCTCGGGGCTTGGTAAACAGGTGCGCTACCTTGCTAGCAGCCGACTGAAAGAGGATCCTTCCAGTACTACCTGTGAAGGCTGAAGTGAGAACAGATTTCTCTTTGATGCTAGTAAATCTATCTTTCATGTGTCGCAAAAAGAATTTCAAATCATTATTTGGTGCGGGAATTGTTTTGGTCGTTGGATTTTTGAAATTATATATTTCGTCCAATCAGAATGACTGATGCTATTCTGCCTGGGTCACCTCCCCGGGTAACATAAAAGGCCGCGCTAACCATTCTCGCTCTCTCTCTCCTCGCTTGCTAGCTGCAGAACATACCATCAACATGAGAGAGCACATTCTCTCTTCTTCACTGACTCTTCTTCACTGACTCTCTCTCACATATGTCGAGCAGGACAGACCATCTTTTCCCTCTCTCACCGCAGAGCAATCCACTAAACATTATGAGGAGAGCACATCCAATTTATGGGTTATTGGTGTCTGGGAAATCATTCTTTCATCATTCATTTTTCCTTCTAAACCAACGGATCCTCGGAGAAACAAGTTGGATATTTTCAACTCATGTTTTAACTTCAGCATTTTAATTCCTGTCCTGACGACAGAATTTCAACTCCTGCTTGGACTCCAGTATTTTAATTCCTGTTCTGATTACAGCGTGTTAATACCGGCTCTATCATTTACAACCGTTACTCCTCCCTGCGACTTACAGCACTAGGGGTCTTTTCTTCTCAAGCTGTTAATAAAACTTCCAAATTGAAAACTATCAATATCTTCGTCAACTCATTTATTCTTCCTTTTAATATAAAAAGAGGCAACAGAACTCTACAACCTCAACTGCCATTTTGCATAAATGGTAATATCATCTGCCCTCATGTTATAACATAAACGTAAGTAAGGATTCTGATATTCTTACTCTTTGTTTAAAGCAAAAATACTCCTTCACCATAATATTCGTG